>JAYJKW010000100.1:645000-1110000 GCA_035084275.1 Hydrolagus colliei
TGTGTGGCTGTGTGTGAGACTGCCTGTTGTGTGTGTCAGTGTCTCCCTGACCCCCATCTTGTCTCCCTTGCCCACCAGGGGCTGCTGGTGTGAGGGTGAGTGTGGCTGCTGTGCTCCCTGTCCTGGCCAGGATGATGGAGGGGGGTGAACGCGGGGACATTTTACCCGTGTCATCGACTGGACAAGGAGACGACGGGAGCCATGGTGGTGAGGAGGTCCCAGGGGGGCAGAGAATGGGCGACAGGAACTGTTCCCAGCTCGACTGGTCACTGAACACTACTGGTGAGAGACACACAGAGAGTGAAAGTGTGTGAGTGACAGACAGTGGGAGGGAGGGAGAGAAACACTGAGTGTGTAGGAGACTGAGTGACTGTGAGCCAGGGAGAGAGACTGAGAGTCTGAGCAAGTATGAGACTGAGCAAGTATGATAGAGACTGAGAGAGAGGGTGTGTGAGAGAAACTGAGCAAGTGATTGTGAGAGAGACTGGGCGAGTGAGGGTGAAAGACTGAGCAAGTGTCAGAGAGTGAGTGGGAGAAAGAGACACTGAGTGAGTGTGAGAGACTAACTGAGCGTGTGAGAGACAGAGAGAGACTGAGCAAGTGTCAGGGACTGAGTGAGTGTGAGAGGGAGAGAGAGAGACACTGAGTGAGTGTGAGAGACTAACTGAGAGTGTGAGAGACTGAGAGAGAGACTGAGCAAGTGTGAGGGACAAGAGAGTGTGTGAGAGACAGAGTGTGAGAGTGGGGGCAGAGGGCAGGAGCCAGGGGAAAACGAATGGGCTAAAGGAACTGGTCCGAGCTCGACTGGTCACCAAACCCGCAACAGGTGAGAGACTGAATGAGAGCGAGAGCAAGAGAGAGACTGAGCAAGTGTGAGAGACATTGAGCGAGTGGCTGAGAGACTGAGTGAGAGAGAGAAATGGGGGGGGCGGTGAGAGAGACTGAGAGTGTGTGTGTGTGAGAGAGGGAGAGAGAGATTGAGTGAGTCTCCACCCCACTGCCTCTCTGATCCCCTGTATCCCCAAAACTGCACCCGTTGCCTTTACTCTGGTTCTGGTCTCGTTGTCCCCGAATCCTCCGCTCCACCATCGGCGGCCGTGCCTTCAGCCACTACTCCCCGAAGTTCTGGAACTCCCTTCCTCACTCCCTTCACCTCGTTCCCTCTCTTCCTAGTTTCAGGTCTCGGCTAAAGACCTTTCTGTTCAACCGAGCCTTCGGTCACCTTTCTCCCCCTCCCCCTGGCTCAGGCCCAGGACCTGTTGTTGTGAAACTCTCTGCTGCACTGGTGTGGAGGGCGCTATACAATTTAAAGTTGTTGTTGTTTCTACAGCCTGTGATACACACACAGAGTGAGAGAATGTGTATGAGGGAGACCTACAATCTGAAATCCACTCACAGAGAGAGAGACCTCTACATCATGAGATACGCAGAGAGAGAGAGAAGGTAAGAGAGAGAGAGAGAGCGCCCTCACACGCTGCCCCCCACAAACATAGGCAGCCCCCACCACACACAACCCAGCCCAACCACACGCAGCCCCTACTCACACACACAGCCCGCCCCACACGAGTCCTGCCTCCACACACATGCAGTCAACTCCACACACAAATGCCCCCTCTCAAACCCACCCCACCCCACTCACCCACAGCCATACAGCACCCCCAGACACAGTACCCTACCCACACATAAATACACAGCACCCCCCCACACATACACCCAGCCGCCCTTCACATACCCAGGCCCCCTACACATCCAGCGCCCCCAACACACACCTAGCCCCCCACACACACCCAGCACCCCCCCACACACACCCAGCTCCCACCCCCCTACACACACACACCCATAGCCCCACATGTCTATCTCTCAGTCTGACTTTCTATATATTTCTATAGTTTCTCGCTCTCTGTCGCCACTGATGTTGTTATTGTTGTTTTTGACCTGAAGCCACCGCCACCAAAGAGGGAGGGTTGTGGCACCCAGCCCCCCCACCCTCACCCCCACCCCCCACACACCCAAACCACCACTCCCACATGCACACCCAGCCCCCTCCCCACACATACCCAGCCACCACCACTCCCTCCCTCCCCCCCCCCCCCCCCGACACACACAACACCTTCACACACAGAACCCCCACAAACACACACCAAACTCACACCCAGTCCTGCCCCCACACAGTCCCCTCACCCACTGGCCCCCCACCACACACACACACCCAGCCCACACACACACCCAGTTCCCCCCACACACACACACGCAGCCCCAGAGACACACATGTCTCTATCTCTCAGTGTGACTCTCTCTCTCTCTCTATAGAGACTCAGTCTCTCACTCTCTGTTGTTGTTGTCCCTCAAGCCACCGCCACCAAAGGTCAACAAGCACGTGATGTCATGACGCTGTGTGAGAGGGACCCGGCCACTATCTCCCTGGTAACCAGTGATTGACATGAGATGGAAAGTGACCCACCCCACTGTCTCCCTGGTAACCAGTGATTGACAGGAGAATGGGACACGCCCATTGTCTCCCTGGTTCCCAGTGATTGACAGGAGAGCGGATCCCTCCCACAGTGATTGTGATGTTAATCTCTGGCCCATCACTGTGTTGACCGTGTCAGTCGATGTGTTATTGATGTTGTTGTTATTATTGTTTATATTATTGTTCTCTGAGGCAGTGACTGTCCAGCGCCTCGGGACGTCCTCCTGACGTGAAAGGCTCTACACAAATGTCATTTAGTTGTCGTTTTTACAATAATAAATTGGCCGTTTTAATCCATCGATTGTTGTGTCATTCCTGTGCACAATTGTCTACCGCATTTCGCCCACAAATACACAGTCACTACACTTTCAGTATATTCTGTGAAGCGCTTTGAGACTCTCGAAGATGTCAAAAACGCTATATTAAATGTAAGATTATTATATCACACTATCATGATATACGTTACTATATCAGTAGGAATGTTAATTTATTATTGTTGTCAGTATTGGTTTTATTCCAGTTGTTCAGTTGTTACTGTTATTATATTATTATGTTATTATTATACGGAGCCTCAAACTGTCCCACAGATTGCTGACAAAACTGAAGCCAGTCTGCTCCTTCCTGATCAGTGAGATTTCCAAGTAGTTCAGCATCTCACATGTGGAGATATACTACAATTGCTCTCTGGGCATTAGTAGAGTGGAGAACGTGTCTCAGACAATGTCCTGGTGAAGTTTAGCATCTAATTTCTCCTGGATTTAATAAGGATTATTTTCCGAATGGATTTCACATCCACCATATCAAGCATAATCTGGGGGTTAACAAAAGACACACTACTCGTGTAATGGTGTTGTTATTGTTCTTGTTGATGTAATTCTTATTACAAATTACAAACTATTCTAAATTTACCATAAAAATTTAGTTCCATGTTATATTGTATTGAACTTGCAGCTGAATAGACAGAAATATCTGCTTCTTCTGGCCACCCGAGGTATTGCTGACTGCAAACAACACAGATTTTGCTGGGAAAAACTTAGATCAGGCAGCATCTATGGAGAAAGGAAAGTGAGTCAATGTTTTGGGTCCACGACACTTCGTCAGAACTGGGGTATGTTGGCAGCGAGAAGCAGGGTAAGGAAGACAAAGGGGAAAATGGGGTAGAGGGCAGAAGATGATGGGGTAAAGAAATGTTAATGTTGTGAAACAAAGGCAGGGGCTTGCAACAAAACTGAAGAGATGAGGTGTTAAAAGCGTTACAGCAAACAAACAGGAGCTAAAATAGCAAGAATAAAACACAGGAAGATCAGATGAACACAGAAGAGGGGGGAGCTGAGCTGTTATGGCGTGAAATTGTTGAAATCGATATTAAGGCCAGAGGGCTGTAAGACTCCCAGCCAATGGATAAGATGCTGTTCCTCGAGCTTGTACTGTGGTTCATTGGAACAGGGTAGGAGACTGTGGCTGGAGAGGTTGGAGTGCGAGTGGGAAGGAGAGTTAATGTGGCATTAAACCGGTAAGACAAGGTGATATTTCCTGCCAGAATTGAAGTGTTCGGCAAATTGTTAACCCAATCTGCGTTTGGTTTCCGCCAATGTAGAGGAAACTGCATTGTGTTATCAGGCCATAACAGCTCACCTCCCCCGTCTTCTGACGAAGGATCATGTACCTAAAACGTGTTCAATTCTGGTCACCACGCTCAGGAAGGATGCTAAGGCATTGGAAAGGATGCGGAGGAGATTCACCAGAATGGTACCAGGAATCAGGGACTTCAGCTATGAGGAAAGGCTAGAGAGGCTAGGTTTATTCGTATTGGAACAAAGAAGGTTGCAAGGAGACCTAATAGAGGTTTTTCAGACCATGATGGGATTTGACAGCGTAAACAAGGAAAAACTGTAACAGATTTCAAATAGTTTCAAAAAGAAGCAGAGTGGATGAGTGGAGATCATGAGGTGAGGAGACATATTTTCACTCAGTGAGTTGTTCGAATCTGGAATGCATTGCCTGAAAAGATGGTGGAGGCCGATTAGATAATAACTTTTAAAAGAGAGGTAGATATTTATTTTGGGAGCTTGGGTCTTCGAGGTTATGGGGAGAGAGAGAGAGCTGGCGAGTGTGATTAAATTGTTCTTTTCAAAGAGCCGGCACAGTATCGATGGGCCGAATGGCCTCCTTTTCTGCTGTAAGATTCTATTATTCTATCAAAACATACAGCTGTTTGTGGGACACACACTCACACAGACAGACACACTCACACAAAGATTCACACCCACACACACTCACTCATACAGTCATATACACACTCTGCTGTGTGCAATTGGACGACATGTTTCGCTCTCCGACAAACATACAGTCAATTCACTTTATAGTATATTCTGTGAAGCGCTTTGAGAAAGTTGCTCAGACGTGAAAAGCCGCTATATCAAATACACGTATTATTATATTATATTAATGTAAGCTGAGCTGATGTGAGCTTTAACAGCAACAATTTGGATTTATATAGCACCCCCGCTCCACGCTGGACGAAGTCTCAGAGTGCTACACAGTAATGGATCCCGGGACCGAACCGTGGGCAGTGGGAGAAAGGTGACCAAAGTCGCATTCAAAGAGAAAGGTCTTTAGCTGTGACCTGAAACTGGGAAGAGAGAGGTGGGCGAGGTGAAGGGAGTGAGGAAGAGAGAGAGATAGGGAGGGAGGAGGGGGCAGAGGGAGGGAGAGTGTGGATGACGCAAACGGAGGTAGGTAGGGGGAACAGAAGAAGGGAGTGAGTGAGTGAGAGAGGGAGGGAGGGAGGGAGGGAAGCAAAATAAGCGAGGTGGGAGAGAGAGAGGGAGGGGAAGGGAGAGTAAAGGTGGCGAAGGTAGTGAGGAGGAGAGAGAGAGGGGACAGAGGAAAGGAGTGACGTAGTCGGAGGGAGAGAGAGAGGGGTAGAGAGGGGGCGAGGTGAAGGGAGTGAGGGACGGAGAGAGAGAGGAGACAGAGGGAGGGAGGAATCGGATTGAGGAAGGGAGCCTCGGGGCGTAGTGGATGAAGGCGCAGCTGACGAGAGAGGAGCGGAAGAGATAAGGAGCAGACCAAACCAAGTGGAGCTAAGGCAATGTATGCTGATTTGAGGAGGTGAGAGAGGTCAGGGGGTGCAGAGCAGTGGAGGGAATTGAGAACAAGTGTGAGGATCGCGAAACTGAACCCTTTCTCTTGAGAAGAGGATAGTAATGGGTGAGAGAGAGATACAGGGAGGGAGCGGGGGCGGGGGGGTGGGGGGGTTGAAGGAGGGAAGAGGGAAAAGAGTTAGAGAGAGAGAGAGAGAGATGGAGAGCTCTTAAAAATTAGAGTTAGAGTAGAAAAGTAGAGTGTGGTGGATGGCAGTATGAGAGAGTGTGTGAGAGAGTGTGGATATTAAGAATTTGATAGAGAGACATCAGTCATGCTGAAGCGGGCTTTATTGCTAGATAATAATTACATCAACCACAGCCCGCAACCCACAGCACCCGGCCTCCACCAAACTGTGGGATGTGTGAGCAGCCGAACAGTTGGTGTGATGTATAGCGCAAGAGCCTCTAACCACGCATTGGCCTCCTACGACCCCATGACCTAAGTTGACGACTGGCAACCCATTTTTTCCTAATACTCTTTGTCATCGCATGCACCATTTGCCTCCTGACACGCCCTGGCACCTCAGAGTCACTCCCCACCAAACAGAAGGCTGGTTCTATGCAGGGCTCGCAAGGGGCGAGTCGACCCCGATTATTTTCTTCAATCTTGCAGCGGTAAATCAAGTAGGAGGCGGTGTGATATTGCTCAAACGTCTGCTCTGTGTTGCAGAATTGATTTTGCGGACAGTACAACTGGCTGTATACAAAATATTTGTCAACTTCGGGCAAATCGCCGAACGGATCTTCGTGTAACTTGGAAACCGTGTCTTGGCCTCCGCCGCTGAAACACTGCTCCAGACACGGGGTGTTGGTGGTATAGAACACAAGACAACCTCCGTGTGTCAGGGAAGGTCTCATCACCTTACCCAGTTTCTCAGCCCACGAGTCATGTCCGTTGTTTTCGCCGAATAGGATCTCGTGATCGATGCATTTCCCGGATGACGAGGGGTAGACGGCGATGTAGTTGACAATGGAGTTCTGATCAGCCGTCTGTAAATCGGCCTGGCTGAGGATCTGGGCTCTGTCTCGGTTGTTCCACTTGTATTCCACCGCAGTGTTACCCTGGCACTGGTCAGCAGTCAGCATGATGAGAAAACCCATCTGTACATCTAGAGGTTTCTCTCCAGAGATACTACGGTGGAACCTGGGAGACAACAAAACATTACCATCTATAGAGCAGCCTCTCACATTGGGAGGACATCCCAAGGTACTGAATAATTAGGTCAGAAACCGAGCAGTGGAGGTGCCGGTGGGGGTGGGGGGGTGTATGGGTAGGCAGAAGGGCAGGGAGAGTAGGAGAGGTGTAAGAGGGGAGCGGAAGGCAAGTTCAAAAAGGAGGGTCTTCAGACTGGCCTTGAAGGAGGAAAGGGAGAAAGTGAGGTGAAGGGATTGTGGGATGGATTTCCAGAATGTGGGGCAGAAAGCCTGTAAGCTCGACCATCGATGGCGGGGCGGTGACGGCGGGAGACATGGAGCACGCCAGAGCTGCTGAATGGAGGGGATGGGCAGGTTGATAGCGAGGCAGCAGGTCAGAGAGATAGCTGGGGGCGAGGCTTGGAATGGCTTTGAAACTGAGGACGAGGCTCTTGAATGCGAGAAGGGAGAGGGTCATGTTAGGGAGTAGGTTGAGAGGTGGGAGGGAGCGAGTGAGTTCGGAGTGGAGGGAGGAATAGAGTTGGGAGAGGAGGGAGACATTTAGGAGGGTGAGGGGGAGAGTTGGGATTGGAGTGATAGATTTGGGAGTGGGGGAGCGAGAGAGTTGGGAGGGGTGGTAGGGAGATAGTTGTGAGTGGAGTGAAGACGAGTGTTGACAGGGGATTTAGGGAGAGGGTTGGGGTGGGGCAGGGGGGAGGCAGTGAGCTGGGAGGCAGAAGAAGAGAGTTGGGAGGGATAAAAGTTGGAGTGGAGGGAGGGAGAGAGTTGGGAGGGGAGGGAGAGAGATAGTTGTGATTGGAGCAAGGGAGAGTGTTGAGAAGGGATGCAGGAACAGAGTTGGGGTGGTGGGGGACGGAGGCTGTGAGCTGGGAAGCAGAGGGAGAGATTTGGTAGGGAGGAAGAAAGTTGGCGGGGATGGAGGCAGTGAGCTGGCAGGCAGAGGGAGAGAGTTGGGAGGGGAGGGATAGAATTGGGAGTGGGGGAAGGGAGAGAGTTGAGAGGGGAGGGAGAGATATGGGAGGGTGGCAGAGAGTTGAGAGCGGAGGGAGAGTGTTGGAAGGGGAGGGAGAGAGCTGGGAGGGGGAGGGAGAGAATTTGGATTGGGACAGAGAGAAAGGTAGGATGGGAGGGGAAGAAGTAGAAGGAATGGGAGAGCGTTGGTAGGGAAGCAAAAGAGTTGGGAAGGAAGTAAGGCAGAGAGTTGCGAGTGGAGGGAGGCAGAGAGTTGGGAGGTGAGGTAGGTAGAGCGTTGTGAGGAGGGGAGGAGGAGAGTTGGGAAGGGACGGAGAGACTTGGAAGGGGAGGGAGAAAGGTGGGAGAGGAGGGAGGGAGAGAGTTAGAACGGGAGGGAGAGAGGGAGGGAGGTAGGGAGTTGGGAGGTCACGGAGCGAGAGCATTGTGAGGGGAGGCAGGGAGGGTTGTGAAGAGAGAGAGAGAGAGCTTTGGAAGGGAAGGGAGAGAGATGGGAGGATAGCGAGGGGGACAGTTGGGAGGGGACGGGAGGTGAGGTAGAGAGTTGGGAGTTGGAGAGAGGGACGGAGGGAGTTGGGAGATAAAGATAGTGTCTCTCCTCAACGTCACTCACGTGTCCACAACTCCTTGCAGGACAGTGTTGGTGATTTCTGTGGCGTCTGAAATGATTGCGAACATCAGTGCGATCAGGAGGCACGGGACAACCTTCATCATGTCTCCCCTCTCTCTGTGAGAAACACCGAGAGAGAGGGAGAGAGAGAGGGAGAGAGAGTGTGTGCGAGGGAGCAAGTTAGAGGGAGTGTGCGACTGAGAGCGTGTGAGAGAGTGTGTGCGACAGAGAGATTTTACGAGATACAGTGGGAGAGTGTGTGAGAGAGAGTGAGACTGCGTGTGAAAAAGAGTAGGTGAGAGACAGTGAGTGTATGCGACAGAGAGAGTGTATGAGAGACAGTGAAAGACTGTGGGAGATTATGTAAGGTACAGTGAGAGGGTGTGAGAGAGAACGTGAAGGAGACTAAGAGAGAGTGTGTGAGAGACAGTGTGTGAGAGAGTATGTGAGATAGTGAGAGAGTGTGCGAATGAATGAGTGTGTCAGAGAGTGTGTGAAGGAGACAGAGCGTGTGATTGACAGTGAGAGAGAGTATGCGTGAGAACCGGTGAGAGAGACAGTGAGAGAGTATGTGACAGACAGAGAACGTGAGAGAGAGACAGTGTGCGTGAATGAGACTGAGAGAGAATGAGAGAGAGTATGTGTGGGGGACAGAGTGTTAGAGAGAGACAGTGTTTGTGGGAGAATGGGAGAAAGTTTGAAAGAGAGAATGTGAGGGTAAGTGTGTGAGAGTAAATATGTGTGAGTGTGCAGGAGAGTTAGTGAATGTAATCCTCTCTCGCGCTGTGAGGAGTTTAGGAGTTTAATTCCTGGTCGAGACAGGACAGGGGGAAACCTTAGGCGAGTTTCCCCACTACACATACACACACACACACCTCTGATACCAGGAGTCAGGAGGAAACCGCTTGTTAGTCGATTGGCGGATTACTACCCCAACCCCACCATCACCTCCGCTCCTGCCGGTTAATAATAACTTCAAAATAATAATATTCCTGTTCACTCAATCCATGACTGTGCAATTAATTGGCTGCCGCTTTTCACCCACAAAACACAGTCACTACACTTTACAGTGTGTCCTGTGAAGCGCTTTGAGACGTCTTTCAAAAGTGTAAAATGGCAGGATGATGAAAAGTCTAAAGTATTATTTATTGTTAATAATTAATACTACTATTCATGAGTAAAAGAGTTTATAGTTAAGAATTATTCATAAAAATGACTATTAGTGTTATGTATTAATTTACGAATTATTAATTATTGCTAAGAAGTAATGTTACTCACCAATCACCGACTTAATGAGCAGAATGATGTGAAGTCTTGTCTCTGGAACCTTTGTCTAGGTGTCTGTCTCTTACTGTATCTGTGTCTGTCTCATACAGTATTTATACTCTCTCTGTCTGTCCCTCTCTCTCTCTCTCTCTCTCTGTCTCCAATGAAATTCTCTCTCTGCTGATGTGTCCTGCTTCCCATTTGTCACATTCAGAATATCTTGGGTTACGTCACAACTCTGGCCCTCCCCTCCCTCCCTCACTGCACCGCAGCTACACTGTGTAAAGAGACACAGTAAAGCTCCCTCTACACTGTGTGTCCATCCACACTCCCAGGTCAGTGTTAGACACAGTAAAGCTCCCTCTACACTGTGCCTCCGTCTACACTACTAGTTCAGAGTTAGAGCCGCAGTAAAGCTCTATCTATACTGCGCGTGCATATTCCCAGGTCAGGGTTAGAGACACGGCAAGGCTACCCCTACACTTTGCTTCCGTCTGCACTCCCAGTTAGTATTAGAGACACAGTAAAGCTGCCTCTACGGCGTGCCTCCGTTTACACTCCCAAGTCAGGGTTAGAGACACAGTAAAGCTCCCCCTACACAGTGAATATGTCCAACTCGCACAGCTAACAGGAGTTGAGAGGGTCTTTTTCCAATTTTAATTTGGTATTCCATGGGGATAAACAGTTAAACGTTTGAAGCAATGGGAATTTGGGGAGCAGAGAGGCTGAAAGCCCTGCCACCGATGCTTAGGATGCGGAGCAGGCCTGAGTCTGCTGTCAAATGTCCGAGTTTATTGTAGCTAACTCCACTGTCATATCACCAACTTTGTCCCTACTTCAGAATTAAGTACATCCCTCTCTATCGTAATGCTAATTTCCATCATATTATGATCACTTTGGCCTAGAGAAACCTTAACTTCCAGTTTGCTGATCAGCCCTGTTTTATTACACAAAACAAGGTGTATTACAGGGTAATGGCTGATGCATGGCCAACTACAACAACAACAACAACATTGCACTTATATAGCGCCTTTCACGTTGGGAGGATGTCCCAAAGTGCTGAAGTGTCTGGTCGAATCCCGAGCCGAGGGGCGGGGTGGGAGTGGAGGAGAAGATCGAGGTAGGGGTAAGGAGAGTAGAAGAGGGTGAAGTGTTTGTGGAGCAGCTGAAGGCGTGGTCGAAGAGGAAGTTCATGAGATCGGCCTTGAAGGAGGAAAGGGAGGAAGCGAGGCGGAGGGGCTGCAGGATGGAGTTCCACAGTATGGGAACAGAGAGGCTGAAATCCCTGCCACCGATGGTTAGGACGGTGGATGCGGAGCAGGCCTGAGTCTGCTGACCGCAGGGTGCGGGCACCCTGATAGTGAGACAGCAGATCAGAGAGATAGGTGGTGCGGGTTGGCTGATAGCGATGTACCAACGATGATAGAGGGGATTGTTTTGCGCACAGACATGAAGACCAGATCCAGCCGAATGTAGACACTATGTAGGCAGCGAAGAGTAAACAGATCAGACAGTTATCGGGCTGAGGGGCATCAAGTGATTGGAACACTTGAAAACATCTCAGAGGAGATGGTTTCTTTGAGTGTATTAGAACAGTTGTCACATTGTGCTGATACAGCTATTGTACACAGCTGTGGATTCTATTACAGACTGTGATAGCTTGATGAACATTACCCCATTCCCCTCGATAATGCGATAATTTGTACATATACCATTCAGCCTTTCGGCCATTCCTTTGGAACTGCAACCCTCATTCCAGACACCGAACCGCCATCCTTGCTTTCTGCAGAGCTCACATCACTGCCCTCCTCATTGGCCATGAAATAGGCCAGGCTGCTGGCACTGCTATTATCTGCACTACCTGAACCCAACACTGCCTCCAACAAACCACCCATTTATGGCCTAATCTTATAGTCTTGACTAAATAACATCTTCGTATAAGCACTTGACAAGAACATCAACACAACAGATTACATTTATAGAACGCCTTTAACGAGGATGTTCAAAGACGCTGAACATTTAGCAATGGAACCGGAGCGGATGGAACTCGGTGTGTGGAAGGAGAGTACGAAATGGGGAAGAGTTAGGAAAGCAGCAGAAGGCACTTTTGAAGAGGAAGGCTTTAAGACCGTTTTTGAATGAGCAAAAGGAGGACGTGAGGCTTAGGGACAAGCTTTCTGCTGGTTGTCCACCTTAGACCTCCCAACCCATCACAGCTTTAACTCTCACAGCTAAAAGGAGTTGAGAGGGCCTTTTCGGGTTATAGTTTGGTATTACATGGGGGTAAACAGTTAAACATTTGAAGCGATGGCAAGTTTGTTTTCGAAACTGGTTTATCCGGAGGATTTGGTGGGACTCGCCTGTTGCATGCAAACTGCCTTGAAATTTGCCTGCATATTATACAGCCAATACCAAGTAGATTCAATCCTGTGACATATTCCCCACCGAACTGCTGTTAGCTGTGGGTGTTAATGCTGTAATGTGTTGTGTGGTCCAAGGTGGATCAACAGCAGAAACAGGAGAAATCTTTGCAGCACTTGTTACCAAAATTGTCAATAGCTAACAAAAGAACTTAATGCCTGACGCTTGTTGTGTAAAAGAATTATTGGAGCATGTCTGCCTTATGCAAACTTCCTTGAAATTTGCCTGCAAGATATGCAGCCACTACCTCATAGATTGAATCCTGTGACATGCTGTTGTCTATAATTCCCAATTTTTCGCTCCCACCCTTCTCAAATACTGCTGTTACATTTGCAATCTTCCAATTATTAGGGACGGTTCCAGCATCCAGAGAATTTTGGAAGATCAAAGACAAACCATACACGATCTCAGTAGCTACCTTTTTTGAAACCCAAGGAAGTAGACCATCAGGTCCAGGGAATTTACCAGTTCTTAGTCCCGACAATTTACCGAAAACTAATTATTTACTAATAATAATTTCCCTAAGTTGCTTGCTAACTTTATATTGCTGGTACCCCTCTTGTTTTCTAGTAGGTTTTCGGTGTCTTCTAAGGCGAAAACGATAGCAACGTTCTTGTTTAATGGCACTGCCGCATCTATGTCCCCTTTTATAATGCCCCCTGTCTCTGCCTGTAACGGACCAATATTTGCCTTTGAAAGCCTCTTCCTCTTTATACAGCTCTCAAACAGCTTGCAGTCTGTCTTTAATTTCCTCGCTAGTTTGCCCTCCTATTCCATTTTCTCAATCTTAATCACTTTTGTGGTTCTCCTTTACTGTTCCCTAAAGCTCCCAATTCTCGTGTTCACTGTTCATCTTAGCTAATTTTTAGGTTTCTTCATTTAACTTTAAACTTTCCCTGACTACTCTAGTTAGCCACAGTTGGATCAAATTTACCGGGGCATTCTTATTCATCAAAGGAATACATCCTCGCTGAGAATTGTACATCATCTCCTTAAACATCTGTCATTGCTGTCAAATACTTCAGTCAAATTTCCCAGTTTATTTTAGCGAACTAATCTGTCATATCAGCAACGTTGTCTCTGCTTCAGAATTAACTACTTCCCTCGCTAACGTAATGCTAATTTCCATCCTATTATGATCACTTTGGCCTAGAGGAGCCTTAACTTGTAGTTTGCTGATCAGCACTGTTTCATGACACAACACAAGGTGTATTGCAGGGTAATGGCTGAGGCATGGCCAACGACAACAACAACAATATTGCACTTATTTAGCGCCTTTCACATTGGGAGGATGTCACAAAGCGCTGAACTCTCTGGTCGGGTCCAGAGCTGGGTGGGGCGGGGTGGGGGTGTAGGAAAACACAGAGGTTGGGGGATGGAAAGTAGAAGAGGGTGAAGAGTTAGTGGTGCAGCCAAAGGCGTGGTCTAAGATGAAGTTCTTGATACCGGCCTTGAAGGAGGAAAGGGAGGATGCGAGGCGGAGGGGCTGCAGAATGGAGTTCCACAGTTTGGGATCAGAGAGGTTGAAAGCCCTGCCACCGATGGTTGTGACGGTGGATGCGGAGCCGGCCTGAGTCTGCTGAACGCTGGGTGTTGGCAGCCTGATAGTGAGACAGCAGATCAGAGAGATAAGCGGTGCGGGTTGGCTGATAGGGATGTACCAACGAAGATAGAGGGGATTGTTTTGGGGATAAATATGAAGACCAGATCCAGCCGAGTGTAGACACTATGTAGGCAGTGGGGAGTAAACAGATCAGACAGTTACAGGGCTGAGGGGCATCAAGTGATTGGAAAACTGGAAAACATCTCAGAGGAGATGGTTTCATGGAGTGTATTAGAACAGCTATCACATTGGGCTGACACAGCTATTGTACACATCTGTGGATTCCATTACAGACTGTGATAGCTTGATGAACATTACCCCACTCCCCCCGATAATGCGATAATATGTACATATAGCTTTCAGCCTTTTGGCCATTCCACCCCTTTGGAACTGCAAACCTCATTCCAGACACCGAACCACCATCCTAACCTTCTGCAAAATTCCATCACTGCCCTCCTCATTGGCCATGAAATAGGCCAAGCTGCTAACACTGCTATTATCTGCACTACCTGAACCCAACTCCGCCTCCAACAATCCACCCACTCATGGCCTAATTTTATATTCTTGATTATATAACAACTTCGGGTAAGCCCTTGACACGATCAACATCACAACAGATTACATTTATAGAACGCTTTTCGGGAGGATGTTCAAAGACGCTGAACATTTAACAATGGAACCGGAGCAGATGGAACTCGGTGTGTGGAAGGAGAGTACGAAATAGGGAAGAGTTAGCAAAGCATCAGAAGGCACTTTTGAAGCGGAAGGCTTTAAGACCGTTCTTGAATGAGCAAAAGGAGGACGTGAGGCTTAGGGACAAGCTTTCAGATGGATGTCCAACTTAGACCTCCCAACCCATCACAGCTTTAACTCGCACAGCTAAAAGGAGATGAGAGGGCCTTTTCCAGTTATAGTTTGGTATTACATGGGGGTAAGCAGTTAAACATTTGAAGCGATGGCAAGGTTGTTTTCGAAACTGGTTTCCCCGGACGATTTGGTGGGACTTGCCTGTTGCATGCAAACTGCCTTGAAATTTGCCTGCATATTATACAGCTAATAACAAGTAGATTCAATCCTGTGACATATTCCCCACTGAACTGCTGTTAGCTGCGGGTGTTAAAGCTGTAATGTGTTGTGTAGTCCAAGGTGGATAAACAGCAGAAACAAGAGAAATCTTTTCAAGCACTTCATAGAATCATAGAATCATAGAATTTTACGGCACAAAAGGAGGCCATTCGGCCCATCTAGTCTGTGCCGGCTCTTTGAAAAGAGCGATTCAATCCCACTGCCCTGCCCGCTCTCCATAGCCTAATAGACCCATTCTCCCTAAATAAAGATCTAATTCCCTTTTAAAAGTTGTTATCGAATCAGCCTCCACCACCGTTTCAGCCAATGCATTCCAGATTCGAACAACTCGCTGAGTGAAAAAAGTTCTCCTCAGCTCCCCTCTACTGCGCCTTGAAACTATTTTAAAGCGGTGACCACGAGTCACAGATTCACCCACGAGTGGAAATAGTTTTTCTCTATTTGCCCTGTCGAAACCCCTCATGATCTCATAAACCTCTATTAGGTCTCCCCTCAATCTTCTCTGCTCCAGAGAGTATAACCCTAGCCTATCTAGCCTCTCCTCATAGCTGAAGTCCCTCAATCCTGGCACCATCCTAGTAAATCTTCGTTGTACCCTATACAATGCCTTCACATCCTTTCTGTAGTGTGGTGACCAGAATTGAACACAGTATTCCAGCTGAGGCCTCACCAAAGTCCTATAGAGGTTAGTCAGCACTTCCTGACTTTTGTACTCTATACCCCTATTTATAAAGCCTAGTATCCCATATGCCTTCTTAACAGCCTTGTCTACCTGTCCTGCCACCTTCAGCGAGTCACTAACACAAATCCCCAGGTCTCTCTGTTCCTTCACACCATTTAAAATTGTACTATCTAGCCTATATTGCCTCCCTTCATTTCTTCTCCCAAAATGCATCACCTCACACTTCTCTGCATTCAACTTCATCTGTCATGTGTCTGCCCACTTTACCAATTTGTCTATATCCTCTTGCAGATGGCTACTATCCTCCTCACTGTTTAATATTCTCCCTAACTTAGTGTCATCTGCAAACTTGGAAACTGTACTCCGTACACACAAGTCCAGATCATTGATGTAGATTACAAACAGCAATGGTCCCAAAACCGATCCCTGTGGCACACCACTGCTCACTTCCCTCCAATCTGAAAAACAGCCGCTCACTACAATTCTCTGCTTTCTGTCTCGCAGCCAGTTGTGGATCCACGCTGCCACTGTCCCTTTTACGCCATGGGCCTTTAACTTCATAATAAGTCTCTCTTGTGGCACTTTGTGAAATGCCTTTTGAAAGTCCATGTAAACTACATCAACTGCGTTACCATTATCCACCCATTCCGTTACCTCATCAAAAAATTCTAGCAGATTTGTAAGGCAAGATTTGCCTTTAACAAATCCATGTTGACTGTCCTTTATTAGCCTATATCTTTCTAAGTGAAGATCTACTTTGTCCCTGATTATGGACTCTAGAAGTTTGCCCACTACCGACGTTAGACTGACTGGTCTGTAGTTACCAGGCTTGTCCTTCTGCCCCTTTTTATACAAGGGAGTAACATTAGCTACCCTCCAGTCCTCTGGCACGACCCCTGTGTCCAAGGAAGATTGAAAGATCGTGGCCAGAGTCCCTGCTATTTGCTCCCGTGCCTCACTTAGTAACCTAGGGTGCATCCCATCCGGACCAGGTGACGTATCCACCTTGAGCGACGTCAACCTTTTTAGAACGTCCTCTCTGGTTATAATTTCCTCCTCACGAAAATCTGGGTTGCTCCAGGCGCCATCTTTGCCCCTAAAAGAAGCCACAACAGGCGTCTACTCCATCCATCGTACCTCACTACCGAATCGCCACTGTAGAAGTGCAGCTCCTAACGGCCTGGCCCCTCTTGACCTATTACCCTTCTCCTCTGCCATCATTCCCTCCTATGTGCAAACGTCAAATGCATATCTCAAAATTCACCTCATTTATCGCACCTCAAAGCACTCCTCCAAATTATACCCCTCCCACTCTACTCAGAATACATTATACCTCCTCTACCTCTGCTACATTCTTCTCCCTCCTTTTCTCCCTGAAACCTTCTCACCAAATCCACTGTCTGATAAAAAATGGCTGCCATTCAATTAACAATGTTGTTTCTACTTACTGCTTATATAAAGATAGTTCGTGTTTAATACGGAAACTGGCCGAACGATTCGCACTACTGGGCATCGAACCATGGCTCTCTCCCTTATGAACTGAGTGCTAAAACTACCCAGCTACTAGTCCTTCAAAGTAAAATATTTTTCCTACATTGGTGTCCTCTAGCGGAGTTTATAGCTCACTCAGCTTGCAGACGAGACTATGTGAGTACAAATCCTGAACGGAAAGAATCTTGAAGAAATTTTCAAAGTTAATTTACCTCTGTCTACCCAATTAGGTGGTTAAATGAACTTTGAGCGCTTAGCGATGCCACCTTGACATGGTAAATTGTTGGATCAAACACAGCGATTATTAGCATTCTATTTCATGTATATATTCAAATACAATACTTCGTAAAATATTATTGTCGAAAACAAAATTATTCATCTTGTGTTTGAACAAATCAATACTTCCTGGTTTTTCCATCGCCCTAGGTAATTTACTCCATACATTTACCATTCGGTCACTGTAACAGTGTTTCCGCAGATTAATTTGAATTCACCTCCCGGCGTTGAATCGCAGGATTTTCAAAATCACGTTTTTCGTGATTTTGCTGAAGGCCTTTACAGTGTGCCAACCTGATTCCGACCTTGCTTCAAATTTCCCAACTCAATATATATATCATAGATCAATTGCATAATAATAATTGTCCTTGCATTTGATACAACGCTTTTCACATCTTATCGAAGTCCCATTGTGCTTCATCGAATACACTATAACGTGAATTGGCTGTATATATTTGTGGGCGAATCGCAGCAGCCAATTGCTCACAGCAGTGTCCCAAATATAGTTGTGGATTGAAATGACCGATTCTACTATCGTGGTATGTTATGGCCGGAGGGATTATTATTAGTTGTGTGGAGTAAGGAAACTTGCACAAAGTTTCGCCCTGACCTGCCTGGATTCGAGCACATGTCTCCCCCATTTTGGTATCCCCAGCTTGCAAGACAAGTGCTCTAACCACTGAGTCACGGGAGATCGACAAGAGTTAATCAAGAGGTTCTCGTCATATAACCATTCCTGCCTTTAAAGCACGAGAGAAAGATGATGATTGTTAACACAAGGAGACAAACGGGGAAGACATCTGATATCTATATGTATTACCAGGTACTCCAATAACTGCGACAACTGGATAGTAAATAGCTTCAACGTCTGAAATGGTTGGATTCCCCATGTGTGAGTGAGCAAAGTATGCCTATCGCTGTGAGTCACACGGTCTCCGACAAGCAGAAGGTACATGTAAACGTGTTACTATTTATAGAGCATATTCGTGGCTCTGGAGACACCTAGGTAAATTATGTCATTGTTATTTTGATTAACCATGCTTGTTTGAACACGGCGTCTAAAATAGTATGAAGAATAGGCTTTCAGTTTGATGTAGCACCTTCTCGCGTCAACATTACATCTTACACTGCTTCATTTGCATATTGTGGGAATGTAGCAGTTTTGGGTGTGTCTCTGTAACAACCTATATCCCCGATGAGTCTGAAAATATTACCAATCTAGTATCTCACATGCATAGAGAAGTAAATAGGCTTAGATACGGCGATCCCCTTCCAGCCTGGTGGAAAGCCTGGTTGGAGGGATGGGGAGCCTGGTTCATGCATGTGCTAGTTATTGTGATAGCATTGTTATTAATCTTTTGTGTAATAATACAATGTATAAAAGTTTGCCTTAATCGTTTGGGCTTCTGTTGCACCAGGTGTTTCGTTGTCGCTTTTACATAAGCAACATCAACAGTATTATGTTTAGATTGTTGTGACAGAGTCACAAAAGGGGGGATTGTTGGAATGTAGCAGTTTTGTGTGTGACTCTGTAACAACACGTTTGTATTTATCTGGCAGTTTAGACTGATTTAGACCAGATAACTATGTATTGTAGAAATATAACAAGTGTGTGTGACCATTGGATCAGATAACTTTGTAGTGTAGAAAGATAACAAGTGTGTGTGACCATTGGATCAGATAACTTTGTAGTGTAGAAAGATAACAAGTGTGTATGACCATTGGATAACGCTCCTAATATGTGCATGTTGGTTGGGCAGTACTGTCTTAACTGATTGGGTCATAGAATCATAGAATCATAGAATTTTACGGCACAAAAGGAGGCCATTCGGCCCATCTAGTCTGTGCCGGCTCTTTGAAAAGAGCGATTCAATCCCACTGCCCTGCCCGCTCCCCATAGCCTAATAGACCAGTTCTCCCTAAATAAAGATCTAATTCCCTTTTAAAAGTTGTTATCGAATCAGCCTCCACCACCTTTTCAGGCAATGCATTCCAGATTCGAACAACTCGCTGAGTGAAAAAAATTCTCCTCAGCTCCCCTCTACTGCGCCTTGAAACTATTTTAAATCTGTGACCACGAGTCACAGATTCACCCACGAGTGGAAATAGTTTTTCTCTATTTGCCCTGTCGAAACCCCTCATGATCTTATAAACCTCTATTGGGTCTCCCCTCAATCTTCTCTGCTCCAGAGAGAATAACCCTAGCCTATCTAGCCTCTCCTCATAGCTGAAGTCCCTCAATCCTGGCTCCATCCTAGCAAATCTTCTTTGTACCCTTTCCAATGCCTTCACATCCTTTCTGTAGTGTGGTGACCAGAATTGAACACAGTATTCCAGATGAGGCCTCACCAAAGTCCTATAGAGGTTAGTCAGCACTTCCTGACATTTGTACTCTATACCCCTATTTATAAAGCCTAGAATCCCATATGCCTTCTTAACAGCCTTGTCTACCTGTCCTGCCACCTTCAACGAGTCACTAACACAAATCCTCAGGTCTCTCTGTTCCTTCACACCATTTAAAATTGTACTATCTAGCCTATATTGCCTCCCTTCATTTCTTCTCCCAAAATGCATCACCTCACACTTCTCTGCATTAAACATCATCTGCCATGTGTCTGCCCACTTTACCAATTTGTCTATATCCTCTTGCAGATGGCTACTATCCTCCTCACTGTTTACTATTCTCCCCAACTTAGTGTCATCTGCAAACTTGGAAACTGTACTCCGTACACCCAAGTCCAGATCATTGATGTAGATTACAAACAGCAATGGTCCCAAAACCGATCCCTGTGGCACACCACTGCTCACTTCCCTCCAATCTGAAAAACAGCCGCTCACTACAACTCTCTGCTTTCTGTCTCGCAGCCAGTTGTGGATCCACGCTGCCACTGTCCCTTTTACGCCATGGGCCTTTAATTTCATAATAAGTCTCTCATGTGGCACTTTGTCAAATGCCTTTTGAAAGTCCATGTAAACTACATCAACTGCGCTACCATTATCCACCCATTCCGTTACCTCATCAAAAAATTCTATCAGATCTGTAAGGCAAGATTTGCCTTTAACAAATCCATGTTGACTGTCCTTTATTAGCCTATATCTTTCTAAGTGAAGATCTACCTTGTCCCTGATTATGGACTCTAGAAGTTTGCCCACTACCGACGTTAGACTGACTGGTCTGTAGTTAACAGGCTTGTCCTTCTGCCCCTTTTTATACAAGGGAGTAACATTAGCTATGCTCCAGTCCTCTGGCACGACCCCTGTGTCCAAGGAAGATTGAAAGATCGTGGCCAGAGTCCCTGCTATTTGCTCCCGTGCCTCACTTAGTAACCTAGGGTGCATCCCATCCGGACCAGGTGACTTATCCACCTTGAGCGACGTCAACCTTTTTAGCACTTCCTCTCTGGTTATAATTATTCTATCCATTTCTCCTACCCTCTCCTCTAATACCATGGCATTGGCTGTATACTTTTCTTTTGTGAAGACAGAGGCGAAGTACTCATTCAGTACATCAGCCATGCCCTCTGCCTCCACAATGAGATTTCCTCCTAGGTCCCTAATTGGCCCCACCCTCTCCTTGACTAACCTTTTACTCTTAATATGTTGGTAAAAAACCTTAGGGTTCCCCTTATTCTTACTCGCTAATTGTTTTTCATGCAGTCTCTTTGCCCCTCTAACTTCCTTTTTTAGTTCTATCCTACACTTCCTATATTCTGCGTTGTTCCCTTCTGAATTTTGAGCCTGACACTTATCATAAGCCCCTTTTTTTTGTTTTATTATTGCCCCGATTTCCTTAGTCATCGAGGGAGGTTTGGATGCCTTACATTTCACCTTTGTGGGGATGCTTTTGACCTGTGCCTGAACTATCTCCTCTTTGAACGCTGCCCACTGCTCGTTAGTTGTCTTACCTGCCAATTTTTCTTTCCAATCCACCTTGGCTAGGTCCCACCTCAACTCATTGAAATTGCCCTTTTCCAGTTGAGTGTCCTCACCTGTGATCGTTCCTTATCCCTTTTCATAATTATTCTGAATCTAACGATATTGTGGTCACTATTCCCTAGATGCTCACCTACAGAAACCTGTTGAACTTGCCCTACCTCATTTCCCAAAACTAGATCCAGCAATGCTTCTTTCCTCGTTGGACTGGAAACATACTGATCAAGAAAGTTGTCCTGCACACACTTCAGGAATTCTTCTCCCTCCTTGCCCTTTACTCTACTATTCTGCCAGTCTATGTTGGGATAGTTGAAGTCACCCATTATCACTACTCTATTAGTTCTGCATTTCTCCGTGATACGCTTGCAGATCTGCTTGTCTATCTCCTCCCCACTATTTGGTGGTCTATAGTATACCCCTAACAGTGTAACTGCCCTTTTTGATTCCACAATTCTAACCAGATAGATTCGGTTTTTAGTCCTTCTTCCACCTCATTCCTTTCTAAGGCAGTCACTGAGTCCTTAACTAAAATTGCCACCCCGCCCCCTTTTCTCCCCTCTCTATCCCTCCTGAATACATTATAACCAGGAATGTTCAACTCCCATTCCTGCCCATGCTGGAGCCAAGTCTCTGTTACTGCTATAACATCATATCGCCTCGCAGCAACCTGAGCCTGCAGCTCACCAATTTTATTTCTCAAACTTCGTGCATTTATATACATGCACTCTAAGGCACAAATTACTTCCTCTGCACTTTTCTTCCGTCTTACCCTTACCCCTGTCCTCTTTATTACCCCTCCCGTATTTGAACTACTGATCAGTTTCCCACCCTCACCCCCCGGGATTAGTTTAAAGCCCCCCCCACAAAACTCGACAACCTCCCTGCAAGGAGATTGGTTCCAGCCCTGTTCAGGTGTAACCCATCCATTTTGTACAGGTTCCACCTACCCCAGAATTGGTCCCAATGGTCTAGGAACCAGAAACCCTCGTTCCTACACCACTTCTCCAGCCATGCATTGATGTGCCTTATTCTAGCATTCTGGAACTGGCTTGCTCGAGGCACTGGAAGCAACCCAGAGATCACCACTCTCGAAGTTCCACTTTTTAGTTTACTCCCTAGTCTTTGGTACTCTCCCTGGAGCATCTCAGGTCTTTTGCTCTCAACTTCATGGGTCCCAACATGAACCACCACAAGTGGATTTTCCCCTTCCCCTAGCAGAATTTCATGCACCCGCTCAGTCAAGTCTTCAACCCTGCCACCTGGTAGGCAACACACCTTCCGAGATTCGCGTTTCCGTTCACAAAAACGGAAGGAGTGAAGGAGTCAAACTCCTTCACAGACGCCTCTGTCCCCGCTCTCCGCCGCCTCACACTGACATGCACCAGCCTGGAGTGGATCACGTGAGTGTTTGTGTCAGTGTTTAATGTGATAAACACACAGAGAACGGGGCCGGGTATCGGGATGGAGACAGTTTGAGGGGATTTATTGATTGATTAACCTGCGAGTGAAGAGTTTCCAGTTTATATTGTGATCAGATGGTTATTTGCTGTTTAATGTGTTTCAGGCTGTTGGAGAATCAGTTCAGTTACGGACAGAGACAGCTGAGGTCACTGGGGGCATCCAGAGCTGGGCTGACAGTGTATGTGAGATAGTGACTGAGGCAGTGACTGTCCACACAGTGTGTGATATGTAATACATTGTGTACACTGTAGTGACTGGTTATTAAAGGTGTCATTCCTGATCCCTCTCCCATCAGCCTGTCCACTGTGTGTGTGTGAGAGAGTCACTAAACACATAGTCAATGCTCTCTATCCTCACTGTGACCTCCCCCACAAACACACAGTAACTACACTGAAACCTCCCCAAAACATACAGTCAACGCACTCTATCCTCCCCCATGAACACGGTCACTACACTGTGACCGACCCCACAATCACACAGTCCCTACACTGTGACCTCCCCCAAAACACACAGTCAATACTTTGTGACCTCCCCAGAAACACATTCACTAACTGTAAGTTCTCACACAAACTCACAGTCACTGCAGTGCAACTTCCGCCCGCAAACGCACAGTCACTACACTGCACTCTCTCCCCAAACACAGTCACCACACTGTATCGTCCCCCAAACACACAGTCACTACACTTGAAAGCATGTGGCTCGCAGCCCGTCCTATGAAGGGCTTTGCGACGTCTGGATGCTGAACACCTCAAAACTCCGGGATTATTCCGATGGCCATTATTATTATTATTATAGCCGCAGCCTCTTTACCTCAGACACAATTTGGTGCCAAAGCACAAGCCTCGCTTGGAAAACGGCGGCAAAAGCGTTGGCTGCGCGCACAGCTCCTAACAGCCGCCCCTCGCGCGCTGACCGTTTGGCGCCTTTTATTGCAGTTAAAAAAAACTTCCGGTTCAAACAGTGGGTGGGGGGGTTGGGGGGCGCTCAGGGCAAAAGGTGGCGCCCGGCTACCGAACCATACACAATGCTCCGTGTGTACGGGCGGCCGGGATCCAGGAGACGTTTAATTACCAGCCGGACAGTCAGCTTTTTATGCAGAGTGACGCCGGCCTGGTGGGTCACCTGGGGGAGATAGGGGGGATGGAGGGCCATGTGAGGGAGTGGGGGGATGGCAGGTCACGTGGGGGAGAGAGGGATGGTGGGTCACGTGGTGGCAGAGAAAGGAGGCTGACTTATCACGTTGTTGGGGTCAAAGGGTGCAGTGTAGGGGCAATGGGGTGGGGGCGAGTGTGAGGCAATGGGGAGTGTAGGAGAGGGATCAGTGTAAGCGCAATGAGGAGGGGGGGGGTGCGCGGGTGAGAGGAAATGGGGGAGGGGGGGGAGTGTGCCAATTATCTCCACTCTTCCCCTCCATCCTCTCCTCCACTCCATCTTCCCCCTCATATCTCTACATCACCTGCTTCCTGTCTCCCCACTCTTTCTCATTCTCTCTCTCGCATTCTTTCTCTCTCTGTTTCTCTCCGTTGATCACACTCCTACTTTCTCTCTCACTGTTTCTCTCAGAGACTTCTCTCCCAATCTTTCTATCCCCAAACACACATTCACTGCACTGTACCATCCGCCGAAACACACAATCACTGCCCTGTACCCTCCCACAAACACACAGTCACTACACGTTACACCAAACACCCAGTAACTACAATTTACCCAATCCTCTCCAAACACAGTCACTAAACTTTACCATCCACCAAACACACGGTCACTACCGTTTACCCTCGGCCTCCAAACACACAGTCACTACACTGTGCCCTCCCCCAAATTCACAGTCACTATACTGTTCCCTAGCCCCAAACAAAATCACTACAGTTTGCCACCCCCCCCAACACACAAGTCACTACACTTCACGACAAAAACAGTCACTACATTGTACACTCCCGCCAAACACACAGTCACTAACTTTACTACAGTGACTGTGTAGTGACTACACAGTCACTACACTTTACCATCCCACAAATACAGTCACTAAACTTTGCCGTCTCCTGTCCAAATAACAGTCACTAAACTTTACCCTCCCCTCCAGACACACTGCATCATCCCCCTAAAAACACAGTCACTACACTTTACTACAAACTCAGTCACTACATATTACCCTCCCTCCAAACACACATTTAGCAGCTTACACGTTCACTAAATGTTACGTTCGCCCCGAAACATACATGGTTGGGATTTCTGGGCGGGGGGGGGGGGGGGGGGGGGGGGTTGGGGAGGGTACCGATCAATACTAAACACTAAGGGGCCCAGGAGCCAGAATGCGTTTCATTATCCGCCGGAAAATCAGCTTTTTATACAGAGCCGCAGGGCTGGGTGTCACGTGGCGGTGGCTGGTGTTTACGTGGCGGGGGAGTGAAAGCCTGAGATAGGGGAGTGGGGGTGGCTGTCTGGTGTGTGTGTGTCTGTCTGATGGGTGCGTGTGTCTGTTGGGAATGTCTGGTTGGAGCGTCTGGTCGGTGTATATTTTGTGGTTGGGTGCGTGTTTGTATAGTGCGTGTGTGTGTCTGGTGAGTGTGTGTTCTTTGTATGGTGGGTGTGTGTATGGTGCTTGTGGTGTGTCTGGTGGGTGGGTGTGTCTGGCAGATAAGTGCCTGGTGCATGCGAGTCTGGTGTGTGTCTGTGTCTGGTTGGTGTGTGTTTCTGGTGTGTGTGTGTGTCTTAGATGTGTGTCTGGTGTGTGGGTGTGTCTGGTGGGTGGGTGTGTCCGGTTGGTGTGTGTGTCTAATGAGTGTGTGTTGTGTGTTTGTTGGGTGTATGTGTCTGGTGGGTGTGTGCCTGGTAGGTGGGTGTGTCTGGTGAGTGTGTGTTGTGTGTCTGGTGGGTGGGTGTGTCTGGTGGGTGGGTGTGTGTGACTGGTGGATGGGTGTGTCTGGTATGTGTGTGTATGTGTGTCTGGTGGGTGGGTGTGTCTGGTGGGTGAATGTGTCTGGTGGGTGTTTGTGTCTGGTGGGTGGGTGTGTCTGGTGTGTATGTGTCTGGTGGGTTTGTTTGTATGTGTGTCTGGTGGGTGTGTTTGTGTGTGTGTCTGGTGGTTGGGTGTCTGGTGGATGTGTATATCTGGTGGTTATGTGTTTTTGGTGTGTGTGTGTGTGTGTTTCTGGTGGGGGTTGTTGTGTCTGGTGCTGGGGTGTTGTGTCTGGTGCTGGGGTGTTGTGTCAGTGGGGCTGCTGTGTCTGTGGTTGTGTTGTGTCTTGGGCGTTGTTGTGGGGTAAGGGGATTAAGCAGCTGGGTACAGGCAGAGAGCGACTATTATTCCAATAATTAATACAAATGTATTGAACATATTAGTTTAAGCTTCGTTTGCCACAGGGTTGGTTCGAAACGGGGGACGAGGAGATGACGGCGGCTCCATCAATGAGCAGAATCTTCCGGATTGCACTGATACCCTTTGAATGTGTTCAGCGCTCGCCTCGCGTCACCGTCTCACCTTCCAGACGTCCTCACACTCCTCAGACCCAGTGACAGTGTGGCTGCAGCTGTGGAGGTTGTGAGATACACGGCACTGGGGACAACAATCACAGTAACTCTGACACCAGTTCTCTGACTATATTTACACTGAACTCCAGCAGTTTGTTTACTTGTAAGCAAATCATCAGCACTTGCTTCCTGGTGTGGGACTGAGAGCCTTTGTCTTCTCCTTTACCCACACACCCCCACTCCCTCTGCCCACACCCACTCCCACCATCAGCGGTTGCGTATTCAGCCATTCTGCCCCCACCATCTGAATATCCATTCCACAATCCCTCCAGCTCCCTTCATTGGACCATTCAAGCACATCTCAAGAACACCCTGTTTGTCCATACTTTCAGCCACCCTCCCATCCCCCACCTTCCCAGCCCTTCACCTTTCTTTATTCCAATCCACAGCTCGGGTCGAAGTCCATGACTGTGCAGCTCCTTGGATTGGAAATGTTGGGTCCTGTCTGATAAATCTTATTGGACTGTTGGAGGAGATCTCCAGCATGGTGGATAAGACAATGTCTATAGATGTGGTCTGCATGGATTTGGAGAAGATGTTTGATCAATCCAGAACTGCAGGATCCACAGCCTTACCCTTACCAAGTGCAATAATCACACCATCAAAGACAACCAGTCAATGAGATTGGCATCATCTTCCCTTCATGAACCCATATTTACAGTTCCATTCCTTCCAGGATTGAATCCGACTTATTTCGATGCCATTTTCCTTGATGGCCTTCAATGCCATTTTGCCCTTTTGATGATTTGCTGTGAAGCCTCGTCCAATCAGCCTGGTGTGTCTTGAAGCTTGTTACTTTTGTCTTCCTTGTGTACACACTGTTCGATTTCTTTCATAATTAACTCCTTGAAGCAACTTCACTGGCTCACTTTCCCAGAGAGGATCGATTTAGAACATGAGAACATAAGAAGTCTAGGAGACGTGAAAAGCGCTGGGTCAAAATATGCAACGAAAACCTCTGTGACCAGCCGACCCCTGACAAATCTGTCCGCTCCCTCTGCTCAGGGGGCTTTAGGCTGCTTCACATCCCCCTCCCAGCCCAGTCAGTCAGACAGTCAGACCTTCAGCTTCTCTAACCCCAACCATATGGAACTTCATCACCACTCCCTCCTCCTCGCCTCCTTCAAGACCCATCTCAAGATCCTCCTCTTCAATCAACCGTACCTTCGTCACCCTCCTCCCCCCGCCCTCCTGATCTCAACACGCAGCTCAGGTCTCAATCACTAACTATCCTCCCGATGATATTTATTGTGAGAGCGATGGGTTAATCCTAAGCCGCGAGGTGGAGAGAGTGCAGGTGCTATCCTGCGCTCTCTCCACCTCGCCTGGCGATAGATGATATTTTATATCATTTATATCATTTATATCATTTTATATAATCTACTTAATTTAGTGTTTTGTCTGGTGGTGATATATTGGATGTATGGTGATGTTTTTCACGCGGACCACCCGCTCCCGAGACTAGAGATCTTCGGGCTGGAACGATCGCGGGGACAGAGCTTTCACGCTGTGCACCGCTCAGCCCACCAGCTGGAGCGGCTTCCATCGCTGCCGGTTCTTCCTCTATGGGCGGTCGGCCAACGAATACCATATTTTTGGACGACGGGGAGTATCGCGGAGGGAATGGCGGCCACTCGCTGTCGGCGCTTCCTCCGGCTGTGCGAAGAGCGGCCCCTCGACAGGACCTGGGAGGGCCGCGACCTCGGTACTTTCCTCAGGCAGCGGGTGGCGCACGTCTTCCGCGAGGGGGAGAGCGCCCAGGTGCTGCTAGCGACGGATCATCTCGTCGCGGGAGATTCGGACGGCGATCGGGCTACTGCTGTTGCTGCTGTGCGAGCCGGCCAGACACACCGTGTCCGAGGTGCCAGGGCCATCACAGAGTCCCCGGGTTCATCGACTGAGGAGCCGATCGGTTTGGGGGCCTGACACCACACTGGGACCTTTTATCCGCGCCTTTTTTTTCCCGCCATCTCAGGGATCGTCCGGGCGGGCGGCGAGGATAGGGAGTGGTTGCTGGACGATTGTTGGGCGATTGTTGGTTATTGTTTGTTGCTGTTTTTGTTGTTAATATTATTGCTTTTGTTGTTTATTATTGTTTATTATTGTTGTTTGATTCCCCCCACCCCTGCCCCCATCTTCTTCTTCCCTCACTCCCTTTCCCCACTTTCTCTCCTCCCTTTTCCCCTTCCCTCCCTCTTCCCTCTTCCTGATCTTGCCCCCACTCATCTTTCCCTCTCTTCCTTGCCCCCCTTTCTCCCCCCTCTTCCCCCCTAACCCTAACCTATCCCACCTTTCCCTACCTCTCCCCCCCTTACCCTATATTCCCCCTTTCTCCCCTGGCCCCATTGTCGCGATTGTTTGTGGGGACACTGCTGTGCGCAATTTGGCTGCCGCGTTTCGCACACAAACATACAGTCGACTTTCCTGCTTTTCTACCCCCTGCCTCGACCCCTTTTGCTTCTTTACCCCCTTTTGCCCCTAGTCCCACTTCCGTGACTGATTGTGGGACACTGCTGTGCGCAATTTGGCTGCCGCGTTTCGCCCACTAATACAGTTAATTTTCCTACTATTCTTTATCCTGCCCTGATCCTTCACACCCTGCTCTTGTCCTACCTGACTGTACAGCGCCTTGGGATGTCCTCTCGACGTGAAAGGCGCTATATAAATGTAAGTTTTGTTTGTTTGTAACAGAGTGCCAGTGCTACATTGAAAGTGGGAAGACCGAGAGCCGAAGTTAAGTGGCAATGAATGGAGAACAACATATGAACATAAGAAATACGCAAGATTAGCAAACACTTCAGTTTACAGCACATTGAGATGCCAAGAAAATGTGAAAAGCGCTATATTAAATGGAGGGATTATTATTATCAATACTAGGCGATGAAACACTAGTCTATTTAATTCACCATCCACTTTCCTGGCCGTTGCATACAAACATTCCAAACTACCCATGTATAACATCCCAAAATGTGATTTTACAGAAAGAAAACTATCTAACCTGTGTTTGAAAAGAATCAACACTGTTTCAACCTTGGGAGCCTGTTCAATGCTTCACAATTCGCTCATTGCAATAGTGCTTGCGCAGATGTTTCTCAATTTATACCCCTTAAATCACAGGCTTTGTTTGCTGATTCAGTTATCTGGACAAGTTAAAAAAGTTAGTCATGATCTGCACTGTAACCGTCCCATCCATTCAGGAGACTCCGGCCTTCTCTGTATCCTCCGCACTAACCTCCCTAACTTCGGTGGCTAGACTTTCAAAGACTTTCTGCTCCCACACTATGGAACTCCGTGCCGCAATCCATTCGCCTCACTTTCTCACTTTCCTCCTTCAAGACCGGTGTTCAGACCTTCCTCTTCGACCGTGCATTCTACGCGTCTCCTAACTCTCCCCGATCTCCTACTCTCCTTCTCCTCCTCGCTACTCCGGAATTCCACCTGGTCGGGTGCCGACCTAATTGGTTAGCGCTTTGGGACGTCCTCCCGATGTGAATGGCGATCTATGAATGCAATTTTGTTTTGTTTTTCTTATAGAATCTTCAAGACATTTATCGTGTTGGCTCTGAATCTCCTGTGTTACTGTATGGATTTGTGTAGGTTAATGGTTATAGCACTCGCCGTACAAGAGTGAGAACTGTGTTTCGAATCCAGGCAAGTCAGGGCGAAATCTTGGGCAAATTGCCTTACTTTACATTTCTATTAATAATCTGTCCAAAAAACAAAGAAAATGATAATCATTTGTTCCTTTGAATCTCCGACTCTTTGTGGGCCACCGCTATGCACATTGGTTGCCGCGTTTCTCCCGCAAATATACAGTCAATTCACTTTATAATATATTCTGTGAAGCACTTTTAGACGTCGAGAAGACGATAAAAGCATAATTTCAAATGCAAGCATTATTATTATTATTATTCAACCTGCCCAATTTACCGAGTCGCTTCTCGTTATTATGGGGGAGAGATGAGGGGGGAGAGCTGGGCAATGGGACAGAGTTTTTAACGAGCAGGCATAGACTCGATGGGCCGAATGGCCTCCGCTTGTGCTGTAATATTCTATGATTCTATGAAATGAACAATTCTTAATTTTTTTTTTAATTTAGTTGATTTTGGTCATTTGTGTGGAGTAAGCAAACTTTCTGACGGTTTCTCCTCGCATTGAACTGAAACCAGGTGTCTCATTTGTAAGTCGTGTGCTGTAGCTAATGAAACACTTATCAATCAAACAGAAGCTTTCGAGTAATACAAACGATATCAAGACTGATGTCAAGCTGTGAAACACTTTGGCAGGAATCTTTCAATCATTTGAAAATATAACTAGTCTTCATCTTCTATTTAATGATATATTGATAGCATTAAAAAACAATCAAATATAGTGCAGCAACAAATCCACCTTATATATGGCAGAGCAGCCTCACAGCTGCCGACTCACTGACAGTAACTAAAATTTGAAATGCAAAGCAAAGCTACCTCTGTGATGGGACATCTAACCTTTAGGAAAGTAGTTATACAATATAATTTTATTTGCTGTTGTATTTGGAGAGATAGGGTGTAGGGTAGAGCAGTGTAGCTTAGGCAATGTGAATTTATAATTTGTAATATTATTAAGCCTCGTTGGTTATGGGAATGAGAACGTCACTTATCGAGGATTGAAAGATGAGCGATTGGCACTGCAGTTAAATTTGCAAATTGAAAAAACAACTCGCCACAAAAATACACTAAAATTTACAATCCGTCCACTGCTAAAATTTGAGGCATCAGGAGCATGAAACATAGGTTTGCATAAAACTCACCGACGATTAATATTGTCAATTTGATTCACTGAAGAATAAAATCAATGAAAGATTGATGTAGGTACTAGAGTGGTATCAATCGCATTGAATACACTTGAAGAATACTATCAATTATATATTGTCCTGGAGAACTGCAAATCAGCCGGACTAAGGAGCAAGGTATCGAAGATTATCTCGAAGAATTGACTTGGTGTTGTTATTCCATTGCTAAGCGTTTCATCTAGGATCCAGCTAAACTCTGTTTACACATTCACCCTGAGGAAAGTTGTGTTCAAATAACTGGGGATTACGTTGAGGACATGTGCTGGGAGTTGTGACTGCTGGGACTTCCATCTCGTATAAATCAGACTCTTTCTAATGCCTTAGTGTCAGTCCACCCTATTGTAAACACATCATGAAGAGATATCACGTTTTTTCAGAGAAGGTGTATCAACCAGACACAATCTTCCAGCTAATGTATATTTATTATCCTATTCTGGCTGTTATTGGTGTTCCAGGTATGTCTTCACGAAATCAGTGTTTGGAATATCAATTATTCAGCCTGTCAGAAAAAGTACTGAACTTATATCCGTGTTTCAGTTAAAGTCAAATACGGAAAGCAATACACACTATTTTTCTTAGGATATCAGCTTGGTGAAATCTTAAATGTTTGGTGCATATCGTAAATACATATTTGAACCAACAGACAACGAAATTCTGCACCGTAAGTAAAATCAACAATATCCTAAGTTTTGAACGTTGTATAATAGAAAAGTTGTAGAACTTCGTAGAATATACTTTACTTTGTTAGTTAATATTTAGCTGAGGTTTTCATACAATTACAGATATGTACAACAGAAAGGAGTCTCTTTGACCCATCACGTTTGTACAAGCTCTCATACAGTTGTGCTGCTCTACCTTATCGCAATACCTCTTCAAACTTCTAATCCTATTGCTAGAATATAGAAATGGTAGCCTAAATATAATTGAATAAGTAGCTGATAATTATAAAATGTATAAACTACTGACAATCATGGGACAAAGAACACCTGGTTCTCTGTGTTTGGAATGAATAAATTGGAAAGGAAGGAGCCATGGAAAGGGTCAGGCTCATAGAGAAGTGCTCACTTCTCTATGATCACCAGAGAACACACCTTCGCCTAAAGGTAACGATACAAGGTACGGAATGGTAATTGATAGAATCGTTTACGCCGCACTGTCAATTCAACAATAACTCTTGAGATTTGGTCAGGAACTATCAAACAAACCCCATCAACCAAAAGCAAGCTATTCTCAAAAAGCCCAACGAATGAAAAGATTGTTTAAGACAGAAACTCATGGTAACATCACGAGGTATTGATAAGAGGAAAACATCCCTTTTTGGTCAACGGATTTCTAATGACTTTAGCAAAATAGGATGGACAGACACCAGGTCTGACCTAATCTAATCAATCTCTTAATTTAGACAAAGAGAATAAAAATCGGAGTACGTGGCCATACCTAACAAAGGAGCACGTAGAAAAGGGTTTAGCTAGTGAACCGTTGGGTAAGGAACGCTAGAAAACCAAGAAGAAAAAGAAGAATGGAGATACAGAGATAGAGATGAAGGTTGAGAGATCCAGAGGAGAAGGTGGTGTTCTATGGCTGATGGCTATAACAGGTAGAATAATTCATTAGTCATCTATGTTATAAATCTTAATGCATATTGTAACCACTCTATTTATAATCACCTTTATATTGGATGGTATAGACGAGTCATACTTCGAACCTCGTGATCGGAAATCCCCACACTATGATAGACTTATCAATGTATCGCTCGTGCTAAATCACATCTAATTGTGTTGTCGTTTATTTCGTGGAGATTCGTGATTGCATTAATTGGAACATTATTAGGCTTAGAATATAATGTATCAGTTTATATTCTATCCAGAAAGCCGTCTTAAGTACTTTCGAATTATTTCCACATTCGATTAGAGGAACACCATCGGTGCAGTAAAACGAGAAGTAAAACTCAGAACATTGATGGAGTTAAGTAGATTCAAATACTTGTAAACCAATCTTACATTATTACATTTGGAAAACCCAATGACCAGTACCTAAAATTACAATGATCTGGTGAATATCCATGAAGAAATACTCTATGACATTTTGGACTATGTTGGGTCGGGGTCATTGCAGCTTTTTGTTTCCTACACTGCATTTCACTTTTATGGATCTCGTTTTTTAAGAAACGAATGTGTTAAGCAAAACAGGAGGATTTCTCCAAGAAATGTGATGCATTTTCTGAAACAACCAGAATCCATTTGCAGTTTCTAGATGAATGCGTTAGCTGGGGAATAAATGATCAGTTTTAGTTACTGGAACACTGGCCAGGACACCGGGGTGGATTCCCTTCCATGTTGAATAACAATACTGTATTATTTTTAAATCAACAATTAGGTAGAACTCCGGTATAATATTTCATCAGACCACAGAAAGTACAGCGCTCAGGGAGCTATGGGATGCAGTGAGTGACAACACTGTAAGTTCATAGCTCGAAGATGGGCTTTAGCGAACGCTGACTAGACATGAAAATCATATGAAGTGAATTTCTGCAGAACATATTTCGTTAGCAGGAATAGACACCGATATTTTATTTCTAGATGAGAGAATGAATTTGGAAATCTCGGTGGTTAATATTTTATCGACCATGTGTCTACGAAAAGCGTGAAGATGTATTTCGAAAGAAGAAAGTGTTCTTGCAAGCATTGGATGTGAAATAAACAATTATATATTTTGCATTGATTGTTTTTGGACGGTTGATACATTCTTGTTAGCGTCACACATCAGAGGCAAAGTGGACACTTGCTGACTTGTATCTCCCTTCCTTCACTACAGTTAACATAACAGCGATTGTGATCTTATCTCGGGGAAAGTGCGGTCTCTCCAGATGCATCACTCACTATCTGGTTTCCATGTCATCGGCCGATCTCCTCGTTATTATCAGCGACGTGATATTGAGTCGGCTGAATTATCTTTATTTCCCAGTTTGCTTCTTGGACCTCACCCCAGTGTGTTCGCTGGTAACAAGTCTGCTTTGTGGAGCCGCTGACTGCTCTGTGTGGTTCACAGTGGCCTTCACGTTTGATCGCTTTGTAGCCATTTGCTGTCAGAACCTAAAAATGAAATACTGCACCGAGACAACGGCGGCTGTGGTGATAGGAACAGTTTGCGCTCTGAGTTGTTTCAGAAACATTCCCTGGTATTTTACATTTGAGGCTTGGTATATCATTAATAATTTATCTTGGTTCTGCAAGCCCAAAGAAAGTTGCTATAATTCGCTTGCCTGGGAAGTTTACTCCTGGTCTTACACCATACTAACCCCTTGTGTTGCCTTCGTTCTGATTTTGTTGTTCAACACTCTGACCATCAGATACATCTTAGCAGCAAACAGAGTCCGCAGGAGTCTGCTCGTCAACAACACTGAAATCAACAATGACCCTGAGATTATCAACAGGAGGAAATCCATTGTAATTATGTTTGCTATTTCAGGGAGTTATATAATACTTTGGATGACTTATATTGTTTACTACATATATAGACAAACTGCAAAGTATTTTTCTTACTCGGGCTATAATGATCCAGTCTACGTTCTGTATGAAACAGGATCCATGCTATTACTTCTCAGTTGCTGCACCAACACGTGCATTTATGCAGTGACACAAGCGAAATTCAGAGAGGAATTGAAAAGAGCAGCTAAATATCCCTTACAATTAATAAATTCACTGAGGCAACAATGAGAAAATAGTTGCGCAAAACGTAACGTATTAGTCAATAGTTTGTATATCATTTGTGGCACACCTTGTGAAGCTTAGATCCAAAACTCTGTTGCCATATCAGAACTGGCTTTCCGCACCCGTTCCTAGTTATGCTGCATTTGTTCCATCTGTTTTAGGAGATTGAGTCCAAGGTACTCGCTCCTTCATTGAGGGTCACACCATGATATTTTAACAACCGATCCCTGAAACATCATTCGCATTAACAGGTCCCGACGTTCACTCAGCCAGACAATAGTCGACTACTTCACCGCCCACCACCCCCTACCACACCGGCCCCACCCCGCAGGTATTTCAGCCCAATATAATTTTTAGTGCTGTGAAACATCTGGGGAAAAATATCTCTAAATCCTTTCCCAGCTTCCTCCATTCAATGTCAGTGTTCTTCACATAAAACGTCAGATTCCATTTGCGGTTGGTGAGCCTCCCAAACGCCATACTCACTGGCAACATCTCTCATATAGTTATTCAGCAGCCAGAACTATATTCGGAATATTGACACTTCCACAGTATCTACTGCTAAATTTGTTGTGAATTTTGGAACCTTCGATCTTGACCTCTCATTCCTTTTCTGGAGTCTCACGTGTAAAGATTTGTTTTCTTATGAGGAGCAGAAATTTAGTTAAAATTCATGCTCTTAGCTTCTCTTCCCGTAGGCGACGTTATGAATGGTCAGATGTGGAGATTTTGTTTTGGAGGATGTCTAAAAAGGGTTAGATTATTGCAACGTAAATTTACTGATGTAGTGTCCTTATGTGATCAGAAATATAAAAATTGGATTAGTCCTTAGCATGTGATCAGAAACAGAAAAAATGGCGCAACATTGTACTTCCGCAGCCCGCGTTTCTGAAGTTCAAATCATGTTGTGCGTTCCATTAAATGCTCCCATTTGCATGAATGCTGCTAAGCAACTACGAGTTGTTGATACATTATTTGTACCAAAGACTGTAACCTTGTCTGTAAAATTCCTAATAGATTCTTACAATCCAAGCGTTTTTAGTCTCGGAAAATGATGTTCCCTCATTTGATTTCCAAAGGGACATGCATGTTACCCAGTTTTAACATTTGAGAACATTGTGCTTAGAATTAATGAATGTGCAGAAATGTTCCAACTGACAAATTCATTTCGAATTAATTTAATTAGCCCCATCATCAGCACTTTGGAATTTTTGGTCATGTTTCCTGCCTGGAATCGAAACGAAGCTATTCGCTTTTGTAAGGCGAGTGCTCTCATCATTAAACTATAGGATTCCGTAACTCATTAGAGAGGACAAGATAAATCTCTATTTAGAGGAACACAAGTTAATTAAATTCAGCCAACATAGATTATTTAAAGGCAAATCTTGCCTATAAAGTCTAGTAGACTTTTTTCAACAGGCGACTGCGGAGGTTGACGAGTGACATGCGCTGGAAGATATTTACATGGATTTCAAAAAGGTTTTTGACACAGTACGTCATAAGAGATTAATAAACAAGTTAGAGGCCCACGGTATTAAGGGGCAGTGGCAATTTGGATTAAAAACTGTCTGAGTGACAGAAAGCATAGCGTGGTGGTCAATGGGTGTTTCTCGAAATGGAGGCGTGCAGCGGTGTCCCCCAGAGATCGTTTTTGCGATTATTGCTCTTTCTAAAAATAAATGATCTGGATTTGGGCATAGAGAGCACTGTTTCCAAGTTTGCAGATGATACAAAGTTAGGTAGGGTATTAAATAGTGAAGAGGACGGTAACCAACTGCAATCAGACATACACACAATTCTGGAATGGGCTGATATGTGGCAGATGGATTTCAATGTGGATAAGTGTTAGGTAGGAAAAATGATAGGAGGCAAAATAGATTTGTAGCTAAATCTAAAGGGGGGTGAAACTACAGAAAAATCTGGATGTCCAGGTAAGCGATTCATTAAAGGTAGCGGGGCAGGTAAATAAGGCTGAAAAAAGGGCACTTGGTATACTGAGGTTTATTAGAAGGGGCATAGAGTATAAGGGTAAGGAGGGTATGGTTAATCCATACAAAACACTGGTTAGGCCTCAGTTGGAATACTCCGTCCAGTTCTGGGCACCTTATTTCAGGAAGGACATTAAGGCACCGGATAGGGTGCAGAGGAGATTCACGAGAATGGTAGCAGAAATGAGGTACCTTAGTTATGATGACAGGATGGAGAAGTTAGGACTTTTCCCATTACAGCAGAGAAGGTTACGCAAGGACCTGATAGAGGTGTTCAAGATCATGAAAGGTTTCGACAGGCTAGACAGGGAAAAGCTGTTTCCGCTGGTAGGTGTGTCTGTGACCTATGGTCACAGTCTTAAGATATCTACCAAAAGAAGCAGAGGGGAAGTAAGAAGATTGTTTTTTACTCAGCGAGTTGTTCGAATTTGGAATGATCTGCCTGAAAGGGTAGTGAGGTCCAATTCCATAGCAGCTTTTAAGAGAGAACTAAACAGAGAACTGGGACAGACGGGTTTGCAGGGTTATGGGGAGAAAATTGGTGATTGGGGTTAACGAAAGTGACTTGCTCGTTCAAAGAGCGGGCACAGACTCGATGGACAAAATGGCCTCCTTCTGTGCCATAACGTTTTATGATTCTATGATTTTATAACATAACCCAATGTATAACCAACCCAATAAACCTGCACCTCAGACCACAATTACTAAATAGTAATTGCGAGAAAATAAAGTTTCAACATCAATATTACGATAATAAAATCCAAACAATTCAGGAAACTAAGCTACACACACACCAATTACCTTTACTGCCAGACGGATAATCGTACAACGTTAATTGGTTTTGTAAAATACTTCTGTTACTGGGATCATTGTTGTTTTTCTTTTTCACGTCTCCTTATTTATTTGAGAACTTTCATTTAGACATTTATTAGATTTTCTATTGAATATCACGGAAACATGTGTGCAGCAAGTTTCAAACCTGGGATATTACGTGTGCGAGCGGAATTTTTTCACCGATTCACGACAGAAATATGTAGAGAAATGTCTAATTAAAAGACAAAAACTGGATAAACGCAAATGAAGACTCGCTTGTTTTAAATAAATATAATCAAGTAAAATATTTATTGACTGAAAAATTGTCAAGCTAGGAACTGTCCGTTGCCAATTTCTCTGTGGCCGTGTGTGTAAGATTGGACGCTGTCGCTGTAGACTTGCTGAAGTAAACATTGATGCAACATATTCAGAAAATTAGAAACGAGCTTCTGCGAGTAATTAATTACTGCGAGTTAGTAATTAATTATACCTTGTACATATTTCGCATATCATCGGTATCCGTAGAAAGGGTTTCTCCAAGCAAGTACACCAAATTCACCCACTGTCACTTGTCAAACTTTCCTGAAGTTCAGCACAGCGCCTGTTCAATTCATATTTTCCATTATTATTAGTACTTTCCTTTATAAATATGAATTGCAAAAAACAGTATCGACAAACCAAGCATTATAATTACTTTAATAATTTTGCTGTGAACAACCAGGTTGCCCTGATTGTGAATACACAAGTAATCAAATGTTGATTGAGCATTTCAATGCAAGTCAACGTGACGTCTCAACTGACTTTGCAACCAAAAATGGAAAGTGAAATGTTAGTGTAGTTTGTGGGAGAAACCCTTCGTACGGATACAGATGATATACAAGATATGTACAGGGAAAATTTCACACCTAATCAATTCGCAGAAACTCGTTGCTAGTTGTCTTGATACACTGCATCAATGTTTCCTACAGCAATTGTATTACTTTTCCAAATATGATACAAGTTTTGCCTTAATTGAAAGTGAGTTTCTGCGTTGATGTTTGCGCAAGCGATCTCCTCATAATACCAAATAAATGATGGCCTCAAATGCATATCTTTAAAAATACATCCTAAAACGTGGTGCTCGAACCCACGATCCTGTTAGTAAGAATCTCATGCTCTACTGACACAGTTAGCCGGGCCGTTTTATTGTCTACTGATTAGGTTGTGTTGCAATAAATGACGGTATTTCACTCCATTTGACAAGCAGGTTGAATTTGAATAAGGGACCACTTCAACAGGAGTGAAATGCTATACTACTGAGTTCTATAGAAATCTATTGTGCTTTTCCAGTTTTGCCTCCTTCATCCGTTTATTTTTTCCTCTAAAACATTTATCGAACTATCTGCACATGATAATTCCTTGCTGTTCAGTCGCTCCTCAAACATAAAGATCTATCGACAACTGCATCAGTCCAAAAAAAGACTATCCATTAAAATAGAAAGACAATGTTCTAGAAATGCGACCCTCGGTAATTTTTGTGAGACATCTGCCAAACGTGAAGAAGTATGCACCAAAAGTACTTATTGTTATTGATAACACAGTCAGGACGTTTTTAGTCCCTGAAGATATAATAGTAGTCTTGTAATCCGTGGCGTTGTGGCTTAGTTTGTGAAAGCGCCTGTCTTGCAAACAGGAGATCCTGGGTTAAAATCCGAGCAGTGCCTCCTCTGACATTTTATTCAAAACAGCAACTGCAGCAATTTGAATTTAGACTTTGGCCATTTGTCAATCATACAGTGGTACTATAATTGAAATTGTGGAACTTGCAAGGGCAAGATCGCTGAAGTATGCCCCATAATCCAGCTAGCTGATAACCTCGACTGCTAATCTTGATAACCTCGGCTGTTAGCCAAAGTTTGGTGAGTAAAGACCACTCGGGGACGTTTCATGCAGCAATATGTTCGTCAAAGAAAGCACGAGTTACTATTTTACAATGTACTATCTTCATAGTATAAATAATCCCCAGGATTGGTGCCAAGACTCCAAGTAGATTTCGAAAGTATAATCTTCTGATTGATTTCAAATTATACGAAATTAGATGCCTGTTGGATTAGGCCACGTAGCTCAAGTTATCTACTTGATAGGGACTAATAGTTTATTGTTTACTGGATAGTATCAATATGGCTGAGTGCAAACTGCAAGCAGAAGCAGAGCTGAGTGCAAAGATCCAATCAGGCCATGATCACGTTCTCAAATGCAGACGGTTCACGTGAAAATCATGTGAATGCCGTAGGACTTATAGTTAGTTCCAACCAGGTACATAACAATATACCACAACACAGACATGGTGAGCAACCTTGAGCAAAAGGGAGAGAAACAACTTGTCTGCACAAAACACCAGGAGCACAAAGTGGTTGGTCACCCCCGCTATAGCTACACTCTTTTCCTTTGTTAGTTCAGAATCACTTAGAGCAACACAATGAAACTCCTGTGAAACTTTTTCGCCTGTACTTATGAGCACATGCTGAACAAACTTTCAAAAACCACTTCTCGGACTTCAACCTTTATTGAAGTAATACATGATCCAACAAATGGCTAACTGCAAGTAGAGTGGAGAGTAGAGATAATCGTGTCCTTCTTATATTCGCTGGGTGTGGTTAGTGGAGGAAAAAAAGGATCAGTGCTTGGACCTCAAATATTTAACGTCTATATCAATGATCCGGACGAGGGCTCACAACTTATAATATCGAAATTTGTGGAGGATGAAAAGATAGGAGGAAGGAAAAGGTCCGAGGATGACACAAACAAAATGCAATGGGATATGGATAGGCTGAGTGAGTGGGCAAGAATGTGGCAGATTGAATCTAAAGTTGGGAAGTGTGAAGCTATCACCAAGATAAGAAAAACCCAAAAGTGGATTATTTTCTGGAAAGGGAGTGGCTAGATAACGCTCGTGTTCAGCGGGATTTGGGTGAACTTGTACAACAGACCCAAAAAGTTTGTTTACACGAACAGAAAACCACTAGGAAGGCTAATAATATGTTTGCGTGCATTACAAAATTGTTAGAGTATAAGAGTAGGGAAGTCTTGCTGCAGCTGTATGAGGCCCCGATGAGACCGCACCTAGAATAAGGTGTGCAGCTTTCGTCGACTTATTTAAGAAAGGATGTGGTCGCCTTAGAGGGAGCGAAGCATATATTCACTGGGTTTGCACCAGGTTTGAGGGGAATTAAACGTGATGACAGGTTGACTAATCTACGCCTTTATTCTCTAGAATATCCAAGAATTATAGATGATTTTATAGGTTTCTATAAGATCGTCTATAATTCTTGGATATTCTAGAGAATAACAGAGTTTGAATTCGTTGGAGTAACTTGGCATAGTTTTGGGATTCGGGGTCAGCTTTCTAGCGCAGAGTTCAGGAAGCGTTTTTTCACTCAGAGGGCAGTGAATTGATGCGATTCTCACAAAAGGCTTTAAATGCTCAGTCCTTGAATATATTTAACACTGACGTTTATACGTTTCTTTTTTTTAGCACAAGGCTCTGTGTCCACAACATCCCACGTCCTTGCTAATGCCACCCCATCCCACATAGGACACAGTTCAATCCCGTCCTCGCCTTCCAGTCCATTCAAACCTTGCACCTTCCTGACATAAGTGGTACTTGTCAGACCAGCACATGACAAGGCAGAGTCAGCATGGCTCTACAAAGGAGAAACCATGTTTGACATAGGCTGATAGCCGTATAACAACCTGTCGACGCTGTTCACTCAGCATCACATGGACTGCTCGACGCCAACCTCGCTGATCGCCGATGAGATCGTCATGCTTTTAGACCTCAAAATTTGGATCTGTATTCCATTAGTCTTATTATCACTCTTGCCAGCTTTACATAACTTCTCAACACAGTACCGTTCAATTTTTGCCTATGGCTGCCTTTCAATGCTTCCAGCCCTTCACCCTCTATTATACCAGTACACGGCATCTACCATCCCGCTGTTCATGGCCATGAGTTCTGACAGCCTTGATGGGAATTGGAATGCACTTACTTACTGGTGATGATCCAAGATACTAGAAGTAGCAAACGATTATTTCGCCCACAAATGTACAGACAGCTTTCCTGTTCTCCTACCCCATGCTCCGACCCCTCTCGTGGCCATCTTTCGCTCACCTTTTCCCCTGGTCCCACGTCCTTGACTGTTTGTTGGCCACTGCTGTGCGCAATTTGGCTGTCGCATTTCGTCCACAAATATAGAGTCACTTTTCCCACTCTTCTTCCTCCTGCCCCGACTACAACCTACCGCCTCCTCCACCCACATGCTCGTGTACCTACCAAACTTTGCAGCGCCTTGGGACGTACTTTCGATTAGAAAGGAGCTATATAACTAAAATATTGAATTGACTGATCGATTGACAATTTCACAAGAGTTTTCATTGTCAACATTTTACCAATTTGAATAAATCTAACAGAATCACATTCGATTCTCGGAACTCAATTCAGGTTTTCAGTTATGAGGAATTGTCGTGCAACGAAAACCTTTCAGAATCTTTAACGACAGAATAAATCTTATCTAAAGTTACTATAATCTCTCCCCTGTAACAAATGTCTGGATAAAAACGAACGTTATGACAGAGAGTCAGCAAGAATTTATGAAATATGGGTTTCATGTGTGACTTTTCAAAGTGGAACTTTTAACATTCAACGAACCCACAATCATGGTGGATCAGAGAACATCTATCGTTGACGTCGCCTTTGGCTACTGAAAGAAATTGGACATCTTTGCACACCGCTATGTAATAGCAAAAGAAAAAGAGCTGAGAATCGGAGGTAAAATTGCAATTGATGGTGCTCCCCAGGTGCCACAGTGAATCGCGTAGGTGAGAGCACACAGATTCAAAGTGTATTAAATAGATAATAATAATAATAATAATCCGTGCATTTGGTAATGCGCTTTCCAAATCTTATCAACTTCCTCAAGCGCTTCGCAGAGTATACTGTACGGTAAATTGACTGCATCTTTATGTGGGGGAATAGCAGCAGCCTATTGCGCACAGCAGTGTCCCCCACACAGTCGTGGATTGAAATGACCAATTTTATTATTGTGTTTTTTTTGGTGGGATTATTATTAGGCATGTGTTGTAAGGAAACTTGCCTAAGGTTTCGCCGTGACCTGCCTGCATTCGAACACAAATCTCCCTAGCTTGGTCTCTCCAGCTTGCAAGACAAGTCCTCTTTCCACTGAGCTACAGGAGCTCCACAAATTAGTTGAGTGGGCGAAACGGTGGGAAATGAATTCAATGTGGAGAACAGCTCATATCCGCTACTTGTGCCAAAATAGCAAAACAAAATATTTTAATCTTTGTGAGAATCAATGAGCTTTGTAAGATCAAACGCATTTGGGTGTGTACGTACACAAATCTCTCAAACAGGTTCAGAATTAGAGAATGTGCTAAAAAGATAAGTGGCATGGTTTCCTTCCACTTAAGCAAAACGGAATGTAAAGGTGTGAAAATTATGTTTAAATTGAATAGGTGAGCGTTGAATAGACACTATCTGTTATAGCTGTCGTTGCTCAAGAAGCAGATATTGGCTCTGGTGTGGTGATATCCAACAAACACCAGAATAATTACCGAGCGAATAGTGCTAAATTATGAAGCACGTCTCTATTCCATTGAGATTAGAGTGCTGAGTGGACACTGGTTTAGATATTGAAAACCTATCTTATAATTTTAGCTAACCCACATAGGAATTCAATTGGTAGGTAGCTTTTCACTCAAAGTAATTAGAGATTTGGAACCTTCTGCCCCAAAATGCTGTGGGTGCTGAAGCTGTTCACTTCTTCAGCACTCGAATGGATACATATCTACAGCGCCCTGATCTCAAATATTGATTTAAGCAATTTCAGACCAAAATAGCTCATTGTCCTCACCCCCTATTCTGTGGTAATTATGGCATCATCCGTTCGGTTTCGTTTGTTTACAAATGCTACCTGACATGCTGGGTGTTCCCGGAGATTCCTGGTATTTCTATTCGTGAATAGGTATGAGTTTATCAAGGGATAATAGAGAGGTTGGCTAATTAGACTTGAGTTACAGATCATCTTAGCAATATTAAAGGATGGGATGAGGCTCCACTATTGTGCATACGTTTCTGTGTTTTCCTCCATGTCCTCAGTTAGCCTGATTGCCATCTCAACGAGGCATTCTTCACTTTCCAAATACAACTACTCACCCTTCTTTCCAAATACCTGCATGCTCTGACGTTATTCTATAGTTCTATGGATTAGACTGTCTCCGGCCTTCTATAGTGGCTCGCGCTAAAGTTTCCACCAATGCTGGCCGCACTTATAGCGAATGAAGAACGAAACTCAGAAAAATCTCTATCTATCCATCCACCACGTCCTTTCTTTCTCTATCTTTATGTCTTCCAAGTGTTCTACAAGTTGATTATATTCTATTTGATTCTCAAAATAATTTATTGTATCCTACAGCTCTATATTTGGAACACTCTTCTCACAAGCCAGGGAACTGGGTTTGATTCTCCATCAAGTTTCCTTACAATTCACGCATTTGTTTAGCTAACAGTAAGTAGCATGCGTATGTTAGTCGATTGTCTGATTGCATTAGGGAGGAAAGGTTTATCAATAAATAGTAACAATAAATTAGACAATCAATCGCCGACTATTTGTGGGACACCTGTAGTGGATATTCTGCCGCCGTTCGCTCACGAAAATTACAGAGTATTAATTTCACAGCGCTGTGTGCGAACGAAACACTGTAAGATGTAATGCTGACTTGAGAAGTTGCTACATTAAACTGAAGGTTTATTCTTCGGTACTAATTTCAGACGCTTTGTTCAATGAAGCGTGGTTAACGGAAATGACAATGACGTCATTTACCTAGGTGACGTCAGAGCCAAGCATCTTCGCTATAAATAGAAATGCATTTACATGTACCTTCTGATTGTCGGAGAGCTTGTTACTCACGGCGATAGGCACAGTTTCCTCACTCAAACATGGGGAATCCAGAAATGTTTGACGTTGAAGCTATTTACTATCCAATCCTCGCAGACACTGCAGTACGTGGTAATACATACACACATCAGATTCCTTCCCCCTTTGTCTCTTTCATTCTTTTTTCTCTCATGCTTTAATGGCCGGAGTGGTTACAGGATGTGAACCGCTTGCTTACCACTTTTGTAGCACTTGTGGGCAGTGGTTTGAGCAATTGTTTTGCAATCTGGGGAGACCAAGCGGGGTAGATCTGTGATCGAATGCAGGCAGGTGACGGCGAAACCTTAGGCAAGTTTCCTTACCCCACATACCTTTTAATAATTCCTCCGCCGAAAAAATACCACAATTGTAGAACTGGTCATTTCAATCCACGATTTGTGCGACACTGCTGTGCTGAGTTGCCTGCCGCGATTCGCCTAAAAATATATACAGTCAATTCACTTGATCGTATAATCGGTGAAGCGCTTTGGAACGTCGATAAGATTTGAAAAACACGATATCAACTGCAAGGATTATTATTAGTATTATACAATTGACCTATAATCTATTGAGTTGGAAGTTTCAACCAATGACTTATTCAGTTAGGCAAACTGTTAAGGAGCATAGTAAATGACGAAAAACGTAAGACTAGGGATGACATACTGCTATGAAGCGCCGGGGGGTGAATTCAGTTTTAATCTGCGAAAACAGTGTTACAGTGACTGAATGGTAAGTGTATGAAGTAAGTTAGCTTGGGAGATGGAGAAACCAGGAAGTATTGCTGTTTTCAAAAACAAGATAAATAGTTTTGATTCAGAAAATAATATGTTATGAAGTACAATATTATGAATATATACATAAAGTGGAATGCAAATCATCGTTACGTTTGATACAACAATCTACCATATCAATGTGCGATCGCTAAGCGCTCAAAGATCTTCTAAACACCTAATTCCTACTTGCTTCTTGGAAAGAAGAGGAAAGTCAAGTGAGAAACTTTGTTCAAGGTTCATTCCGCTCAGCGGTGTCCTCCGCTAAGTGTACACCATTGCATGAAAAATGTTTCATTTGGAAGAACCAGTAGCTAAGTTGTTAGAGCACTCAGCTCGTAAGAGAGAGGTCCATGGTTTGATGCCCAGCAGTGCGAAACTTTCGGTTAGTTTCATTATAACACTCGAACTATATCTATATAAGCAGTAAATAAAAACCCGATTGTTAATTGATTGGCAGAATTTTTTTCTCAGGCAATGTATTTGGTGAAAGCGTTTGAAGGAGAAAAGGAGGGCGAAGTGTTTAGCAGAGGTAGATCAAGAGGGTATGGGTAGTGGAGGTACAAGATGTTCTGAGCAGAATAGGAGGGGTATACGTTGGAGGAGGGCTTGGAAGTGCGATAGATGAGGTGAATATTGAGATAAACATTTGACGGCTGCACAAAACAGTGAACGATGGCAGAGGAGAAGCGTGATAGGTCAACGACAACAACAACAACAACAACATTGCACTTATATAGCGCCTTTCACATTGGGAGGATGTCCCAAAGCACTGAACTGTCTGGTCTGGTCGGGTCCCGAGCCGGGGGGCGGGGTGGGGGTGGAGGAGAAGATCGAGGTAGGGGTAAGGAGAGTAGAAGAGGGTGAAGAGTTAGTAGGGCAGCCGAAAGCGTGGTCGAAGAGGAAGTTCCTGAGATCGGCCTTGAAGGAGGAAAGAGAGGAAGCGAGGCGGAGGAGCTGCAGGATGGAGTTCCACATTATTTGAGCAGAGAGGCTGAAAGCCCTGCCACCGATGGTTAGGACAGTGGATGCGGAGCAGGCCTGAGTCAGCTGAACGCAGGGTGTTGGCTGCCTGATAGTGAGACAACAGATCAGAGAGATAGGCGTTGCGGGTTGACTGATAGGGATGTACCAACGATGATAGAGGGGATTGTTTTGGGGACAAACATGAAGACCAGATCCAGCCGAGTGTAGACACTATGTAGGCAGCGGGGAGTAAACAGATCAGACAGTTATAGGGCTGAGGGGCATCAACTGATTGGAAAACATGAAAACATCTCAGAGGCGATGGTTTCTTGGAGTGTATTAGAACAGCTATCATATTGGGCTGATACAGCTATTGTACACATCTGTGGATTCCATTACAGACTGTGATAGCTTGATGAACATTACCTCACTCCCCTCGATAATGCGATAATATGTACATATGCCATTCAGACCTTTGGACATTTCACCCCTTTGGAACTGCAAACCTCATTCCAGACACCGAACCGCCATCATTGCCTTCGGCAGAGCTCACATCTCTGCCATCCTCATTGGCCATGAAGTAGGCCAAGCTGTTGACACTGCTATTATCTGCACTACCTGAACCCAACTCCGCCTCCAACAAACCACCCACTAATTGCGTAATTTTATATTCTTGACTGTGTAACAACTTCGGGTAAGCACTTGACAAGATCAACAACACTAGAGATTACATTTATAGAGCGCCTTTCGGGAGGATGTTCAAAGACGCTGAACATTTAGCAATGGAACCGGAGCGGATGGAACTCGGTGTGTGGAAGGAGAGTACAAAATGGGGAAGAGTTATGACAGCAGCAGAAGGCAGTTTTGAAGAGGAAGGCTTTAAGACCGTTTTTGAAGGAGCAAAAGGAGGACGTGAGGCTTAGGGACAAGCTTTCTGATGGATGTCCAACTTAGACCTCCCAACCCATCACAGCTTTAACTCTCACAGCTAATAGGAGTTGAGAGGGCCTTTTCCAGTTATAGTTTGGTATTCCATGGTGGTAAAAATTTGAAGCAATGACAAGATTGTTTTCGAACACGGTTTCCCCGGAGGATTTGTTTGATCTGCCTGTTGCATGCAAACTGCCTTGAAATTTGCCTGCATAATATACAGCCAATAGCAAGTCGGTTGAATTCTGTGACATATTCCCCACTGAACTCCTGTTAGCTGTGGGTGTTAATGCTGTAATGTGTTGTGTGATCCAAGCTGGATAAACAGCAGAAACAGGAGAAAGCTTTTCCAGCAATTGTTACCAAAATTGTCAATATTGACGATCTGTGCCGAACTGTCTCTGAGATTCGGTAAAACTGGTATATTCTTCCAGAGAGGGGCTGGGACATGGGAGGGAGCGTAATAAAAATAATAATCCTTCCATTTGATAAAGCGCTTTTGACATCTGATCGACATCTTACATCGCTTCACAAGATAAAATGTAAAGTGAATTGAAGGTGTATTTGTGGGTGAAGCGTGGCAGCCAATTGCGCAAAGTTGTGTTCCAACAAACAGTCATGGATTTAAATGACCAATTGTTTATTAGTGTGGGATTTTTCTACAAACAACTATGAGACGTGTGGAGCATGCAATCTTGCCCAATGTTTCACCGTAATCTGGCTGGATTCGATTTCAGGTCTGACACTTGTAAGGTGAGTGCTCGAACCACTGAGATCTAGGAGCTCCTGGAGTATACACTATACCATCTGTTTTGGACGATCTTATCCAGAGTGATTGATTTTACATTTGTCATACACCTGCAAATTTTACATGCTTCAGACAAATGTCCGAACAAAGCAAATTGATGGTTAAAATCCAGCAGTTATATCAGGAAGGAACATATGCAAACGATTGGTTGATTCTAGAACAAATAATAATTTTGATTGACAGTTCACTGTAACTTGCTAAATTAATCTATCATGTCCTCTTTATACTTGGTTTGCACACGGTTTACTGACCTCTTATCTTATGCTTAATGTGACATTCATTTAGGATGCTTCACACAGCGAAGTGTCCTACAGTGCATCTCATTTGTGAATGATGACAGTGAGGAATAATAATAATCATGCATCCGTTTGCATTCTATCGACATTTCAAAAGGCTTGCATAATACAGTATATTGTAAATGAATTAACTGTACATTTTTGGGCGAAATGCAGCAGCCAATTGCACACAGCAGCGTCATCACAAACTGTCGTTGATTGAAAAGACTAATTTTATTCTTCTGTTTTTTGGGGGAGGGTTTATTAATAGGTATGTGGTGGGAGGATGCTTTCCCAATGTTTCGCCCTGATCAGCTTGGATTCCACCACTGTCTCATTCTTGTAATGCGAGTGTTTTCACCACTGAGATACAGAACTCCCACTTATCTACAGGAGATCCTGGAGCATATCATGTTACAACTGGTTTGGACGCTCTTATGCAGAATGATGGATATTATATATATGACACACCCCTGTATTTTACCTTTTTTCAGCTAATTGGCTGACCAAACCAAATACCGGGTTTAATTCCAGCAATTATATCCATAAGGAAGGATTGAATAACATTGAATATTTGTAGAGCTAATAATACTTTCAAAGACTGCTCACTATGTGGCTAAATTCAGCTGTTGTTTCCTCTTTACGCTTAGGTTGCACACGTTTTACTGAAATATCATCTTTGAATTAATTTATTTCTCATGCTACAAATACTTTAATTCATACAGCACGCTTCACATTCATAGAGCACGCTTCAAGCAGCGTTGTGTCCCGCAGTGCATCGGAATTGTTGATGCTCTGAGAATGCGATAGATAAAGGAATGGATACAGTGACAAGAATGACAATCCAAATGGAAAGTCTTCAATAATATCTCCCCTAATTCTTCTGTACGCTATACACAACACCCCTAGTTTATTCAGCCAATCCTCATAGTTTGGTCGCCTCATCCCAGGAACTAACCTTGTGAATCTACGCTGCACCAGCTCCAAGGCAAGTATGTCCTTTTTTAAATAAGGAGAACAAAACGGCACACAATGCTCTAAGTGCTGTTTCACCAAGGCCGTAAACATTTGCAGCAAGATTGCCCTACGCCTGTACTCTAAGACTTTTGTAATGAACGCTAATATGCCGTTCAAATTCGAAGTTGCTTCCAGTACATGCAAACTAACGTTTTGTGACTGGTGTACATGGACACCCAAATCCAAATGAACACCAATACAATCTAATCTCCCCCATTTCTAGAAAATTAGAAGAATAGTTAAGCATGACTTCACTTCTGTAAAGACATGTTGACTCTGCCTCAATTTGTTATGGTCATCCACATAACTCATAATGTCATCGTTAATTACGGATTCAAGATTTTTCCCTACCACTCATGTCAGACTAACTGGTCTATAAGTCCAATTTTTTTTTTCCCACCCACCTCAGATAATGATAACAACAACAAATTAGATTTATATAGCGCCCCTCACGCCGGACGGCGTCTTAGAGCGCTTCACAATAGTGGAACCCGCGACCGAGCCAGGAGCAGCGGCAAAAAGGTAGAAAGGTGACCAAAAGCGTGGTCGAAGACAAACGTCTTCAGCTGCGACCTGAAACTGGGAAGAGAGTGGGGCGATGCGAAGGGAGTGATGAAGGGATTTCCAGAGCCTCGGGGCACAGTGGCTGAAGGCACGGCCGCCGAGGGTGGAGAGGAGGACTCGGGGGACATGGAGGAGACCAGACCCAGAGGAGGGAAGGCAGCGGGTGCTGGGTAGTGGGGAGAGGAGATCAGAGAGAGAGGGGGTTGCAGAGGACTGGAGGGATTTGTAAACAAGGGTGAAGATCTTGAATTCGATCCTCTCTGGGACAGGGAGCCAGTGAAGTCTGGCAAGGACTGGGGTAATGGGTAAGCGAAGCTTAGAACGGGTGAGCATGCGGGCGGCAGAGTTCTGGATTAGCTGGATTTTGTGGATTGTGTTGGAGGGCAGACCGGCGAGGAGGGCGTTGCAATAGTCCAGCGGAGAGGTGAAAATTGCATGGACCAGAGTAATAAAGTTATATAGAAACAAAGACGGGCTGAATTTGCGAAAGAATAGGCAGATCAGATGGTCACCGAAAATGTTTACAGGTGAACTGTTATAGACTGAAATTATTGAAATCAATATTAAGGCCAGAAGGCTGTAAGGATGTGAATATAGCGCTGTTCCTGGAACTTGCGATGTGGTTCGTTGAAACAGCTTAGGAGATGGTGACGGAAGCGTTATGAACTTAGTGAGAGTGCAGTGCCCACCGTGTCTCTGCCGGCATTTTAAGAGCGGCTTATCTGCCATTCCCACAAGTACGCCAACACCTACAGTAATCCAGAGAAATGATGTTGGTCTCAATCAATTGTCCAGAGGCCTGACTATGGCCTCCAACAATAGACGCGGTCACTCACCTTCTCCTCTGATGTCACTTCTCCAGGGCACTCTGCATGGCCTCCTGCTCAGCCGGGATTTCAGGGCTTGGATTGGCCGAAACTCAAATTCGTCTTAATCAACCCGGTCAACACTTGAGGAAGGTGTGATGGTGATTGATGTTCAAACAGCGGGCAGCTTTTCCATGTCCACAGTAACCAAACTGCCATGTATATTCTGGTTAAACCCCAGCGGCCATATTCATGAAACCTTACTAAACCTAGTTGGTTACTAAAATGTCCTGAAGTTGCTCACTAAGCCTAAATGATTGGTATTCATGAAACATCACTAGCGTTAGTTACATTCTAAGTTTCTTACTAAAGTTAGAGTTGACCCAGGGTAACTCTAAGTCACTAGTTAGCAACTATACGATTTTATCACTGACCACCGTCGTGACAACATGGCCAGAAGAATCAGGGAATTGGTAGAACTTCGTCGTGCTATGCGAAGAGAACGCATATTCCGGGACAGGAGGAACCCAATAGACATATTTCGTAATACGCAGTTGCAACAGCGATACAGATTTTCCCGGGAAGGGATAATGCAAATCACAAAGTTAGTTGCACGTGATATTCAACATTCCACAAGGAGGAGCTCCGCCCTTCTACAAGTCCTAATTGCACTACAATATTATGGATCGGGAACTTTCCATATGCTCGTAGGGGATCCATTCCAAGTATCCCAACCCACAGCTTGCCGAGCCATTCATCTGGTTACCAATGCGCTGTGTAGAAAAATTAACGACTTCGTGAAATTCCCGGACGAAAACAGCTCAGCTGAAATTGAGGATGGCTTCTTTGATATGAGAGGCTTTCCAGGAGTAATTGGATGTGTGGATGGAACACACGAATGGATTGTAGCTCTTCATGAGAATGAAGCAGCCAATATTCATAGAAAAGGATACCCCTCTATTAATGTCCACGTTATCTGTGATCATAGAGGGAAATTTATAAACATAGTGGCACAATGGCCTGCATCAACACATGACAGTAGAATGATTAGGAACAGCCACGTATGGGTCATTAAGGAAGGTGGAATGTTTCATGGCTGTATCCTAGGTGACAGCGGATACCCGTACTGCAATTGGTTGATTCCAATTCCAGTTACTCAAGTATGCAACTAAATTCTCCTAGTATGTAACTAGTTAGCAAGGTTCTTGCTAAGGTTGCATGAATTACAATTTAGTTGTCAACTCCATAGTTGCTTACTAGGCATTTTAGTATCCTACGAAGTTCTAGTTGGCTTCTTTTTTTATGTTTGTGTGTATGTGTGTGTGTCTGTGTGAGTGGCTGTCTACAATCTTTTTGTTTATCAATAGTCGCTGCTGTGACTTGGTGCAAAACGTGAACTTTCTACCTTCTGTTCGCTGTCTGTGGATTGAAACGCTCAGGCAATTGATGGTTCCTCTGTGTCTAGATGGGACATAGTATCACCGGTGGCTGCAGAGTGTCATGAAGCCAATGAAATCTGTAACAATCATTTCTTTAGTATCCGCCAGCTCCCGCGACAATAGACAGTAATTACTACAAGTCTGATAAGATGCCCTACCCAAGTTTCACACAGCTAGCAGGAACACATGCATTTCACAAAGACAATACTTGAACTACCAATGTGGTGAAGACAACGAGAATGAATGATGACGCTGGAGTGTTTTGTAAATCCGATGAGGATAATTTATTTCCTTGTTAGATGATTGAATAAGTAAAGTGAGTAAGTTTTCCCTCGACGTGAAAGTTGCTCTACAATTCTAATTTTGTTATTTGAATTTGTAGATAGCAACAAAATGGATATATTATACATCCCAGCTGACAGCACAAGTGTTTCCGCAGAATAAACTTAAACGGCTAAAAAACATGGCTCATAATTGGTCACAGCCCTAAAAGCCTCGTACAATCACTGACAATTAAACACCTCCAGTAAACATTTAATTTTCTTATTTTTTATTGCAAGACAACTGAACGATCGATTTATTATGTTTTTATTCGCAAACTGAATCCTGGCATTACGCTACCTCAAAACACATTATATCATCTATTTATACGAACCTACACCTATCCCGCTCTTTCTTGCACGTTGCCTTTCGAAACTTCATAAGAACATTAAATTTGGCACTAAATGAGTCATTCCAAAAATAAATTATTACATAATACATCGATTAGTTCACCGTTTGTTCCGCCTATGGGCTCCAGATTATGTTGAGAGAGACGACAAATTTCATTCATAAAAAAACTTAAGTATTGTTCCTTGATTTCGTCTTACCCTAGTTTCAAAGCATTAACCATGTATTTCTGAATCGCAGAAACGAGTCTGATTACCATTCCAATTCTTTTTCTGTAGCTTTCCGGGGAACAGAGCTAATTTCTTCACAATCGATCGCGTTGCTCAAAACTCTCCTTCGTGGCTCAAGCTCTCAGAAAATGTAGAATCTTACACATGTCTGTTACACTTTTCATGCTGTGTACGGACACTCACCAAGGCTGGTAAATCTTTCTGAGGTTGGTTTTCAAAAGCGGAACCAACCTCCAAGCATGGGCTGAGCCGGGCTTCATATGTCATGGGAAATAACAACTTATCGTTTCACTCAACGAATATCAAGCAAATTCGTATTTATTATTGGCTGAGAAACATGCTATGAAATCTGAAGAACCTGGTATTACGATACATAACACGGAAGCATTATTATTATTGCACAATTGTTGAAACAAAACCCCAAATGAAAACTTTCAGGCGGCGTTCCTCAGGGTTCTGTCCTTGGCTCTCTCTATCCGTCACCCTCTACATGCTCCCCAACATTGCCAGACTCCGCCGCGACTTCATTCCCCCATGCTGCCTACACACTTGTTCACGCATTCATCACATCAAGGCACGACTGCTGGAACTCTTTCCTCGTCGATATTCCCAGCATCTCCCTTCACAAGCTGCAGATTACTCAGAATATTGCAGCTTCCTACCTAACTATTGAGCGCCTTGGGACGTACTCTTGACTTGAACAGCGCACTAAAATGTAACTTTGTTGTTGTTGTTTGTTAATATATTGTGCCTCATTGTCAACCCGCTCAGAAATGTACACAGCCAGAAATGTATTCGTTATTTAAAATGTTGCAAAATATTTATGAAAGGAAATGTCACCAGATATTTCAATTCCTCTCTGAAGTTAGATTGTGTCGCCGCATAAATGACGGTATTTGTGCAGCAACTCAGAAGCCGAAGCACACCTGACACTTGTACGAACACATACACTGGGTCACTGTAATCTCTGTAGCGAGAACTGTCTAATGTGCGTGAAAGTGTGCATTCGCAAACGTACATGAGCCACAATAGTACGAAGCTTCCCGATATGGTGAACAGTAAGACGATGGATCTTCTACGATTCTCCATCTCTGCATCATTGCCACTTTCACTCTTCTGGTTCAGAAGGTTTCTGCGGATTCTATTGGCCGCTAAAATACGTCTAACGATCACCAAGTTCATCAGCAAAATCAGCAAGAATGGAACAAACGGCGTAGTTATTGTGTGCAACCAGTGAAACACGATCCATACCAGATCGGTGTAGTAAGCTAATTTGAACTTGCAATAAAATGGCACATTATCCTGTATCTCCCATGGTTCATATACAAAGTACCAGGGAAGGTCAAGGAAACAGGCCAGAGCAGAGATCACTCCTATCACCGCGGCTGCTGTCCTCTCAGTGCAATATCTTGTTTTCTGTTTCTGCCAACAAATAGCGACCAGGCGGTCAAACGTGAAAGCGACTGTGAACCAGACTGAAATGTGTGTCGCGGCTGCAAACAGCACCATTCTGAGTGAACACACGGGAGTGATGTCCAGAAATGTGACAGGGAAATAAAGCGAACGGATTTTGTTCAATAGCACATCGGTGATGGCAACCAGAAGATCACCCACTGCCATGGCCACCAGGTAGCAGGTGGTACATTTGGAGAGACCACACTTCCCGCGGAACAGGACCACGATGGACAACAGGTTCGCTGTAATATAGTGGAGAAACAAACATATTTAACTCCGAGTGTGTGAGTTGACTGCACTTCGCTCGTATCACATTTACACGTTCCGTTTGAATGAAGAGCCGGGCTACGTTTTAAGCCACTAGTCTCTGAGTCAGAAGTTTACACAATCATTTTAGTTGACGTTATTTCTGCGAATGTGAACGATCGTCAAAAAGCTATCTTCTCATTATCGTTTCACAAATTATCTTTAGGAAGCGCCGCTAATGCGGACACGCCACCTGGAATTGCTCAAGTGTAAAGCAGACTGACAATGAGTCACAAAGAGAGACAAGATGAGAGCCAAGCATAGTGAAGACCAAAAGGGGCAATGTGTAGCTGGAAGTGACCATGGCGTAACTCGGAATTCTAATGTAGGGTTGAAGGCGAGCAATAAGATGGCAAATGGTAGAAAATAAAGGAGCCTAACCTTCGAATGGTGAAATGAAAACAATGTATTGAACACAATGCTTTGTGTGAGGCACTCCAACTGAAAAGAACCAAGACGTTAATGAGAAACAAAGAGCGTGACTTCGGATTTAATCAGCATATACGTGTTGCAAATAAAAACTACCGATAGTTATTTACCTGTAAGCGCTACAACCGCTAGAACAGGATAATAGACTAGCAGAGCCTGGATAATTGTTGGCAACATATACAGTGGATAATCGACTAAAGCCCGCAACATTGTCCGTGAACAGATGTTGTTTGATGCACTAACGTCAGTGCATCAAACAACACTGTCGTCTAACACTCAAAATTGCCAGATATTTATATCCCAGAGATACCTCCACTGAGAATAGGTTATATTTAGAAATGACGGCATGTTTGTGGCACGATTGCATCGGGGGAGTGGGGGGGAAGGGGAGCTGAACCTTGAAGATTACGTGTTCAACAAAAGAAAACTCGAGTGAAATCAATCCTCTGTGGAGATCAGATTATGCCTGCTGCTGAGTCTTGCGGGTTAAGGTTTCGTTTTACTAAACGTGGTAGTGAGTGGAGGTCAGGGTTTAGGAATGGCTCCTCCGGACGATGGACGTGTATTGTTATCAGGATGGTGTTTTGGGTATAGGGACTGGTTTGGACTTCCCCTGATGTCGTGGTCCAACATTGTTTGCACACCATTGATCCAACATTGTGAAAATAACATTTTCCAGAAAAGTGACAGGCAGGCTGCAGATCGCTATACAATAATCAGCCGAGTAGAAAGCAATATAATTATTCACGCTATATTTGTCCTAACTCTTAGGACAATGTCTCAAATTTCTTCTAATCTAAACCGGAATATTTATTCGTTGTGTGTGCCACAGCAATGTGCGACCAATAGATATGAAGTACGTGAGAATGGTGACTGTCGCCTACCAAATTGATACCCCGTAAAATATTTCAAGCTTGTGCAAGGAGGATGGTGTGGATGCTTTGACACATTATCTGCTGAGTTCCACTGTTCACTATGATTTTACCATGACTTACGTGTATCCACTATACAACCAGTTGGGTATACAAGCGTTTATCTGTTGCCAGGTGAGAAGTTTGCTTTGTGCTGAGGCTTGCCATGGCTTCATTTTGAAGCTGAACTGCTTAGGTGGAAATAAACTGGACACACGATATCAGAATGTTATCCACGCAGGACTGTTGTTGGATGTCCATTTCGTCAGACTGGGAGGTATAAGGTTCATTGGGGCATTGTTGATAACCAGACATGAACAGCCATTGTCACGAGCACAACTGTAACATGGTTGCGATGCTATTCCGTCCTTTTGGCTTCTGCCAACTTAGTAAAGCAAAGTCTTTTTGTGTTGGGTTTTCCGACTCGGACAACCAGCTGGAAGTTTGCCAGATGGCGCTCTGCATGGCAAATGTTGGGGTTTTAGAGGATAAGCTGCAACCAAGCTCATCCACGCAATCTCTCCTGGTTATGTTGGACTAATAGAAGGTTTATACGTTAGGCAGTCAGACGGCCATTCAAACAAAACCTACAACATGATTAGTCACTAACAGTCGCTATTTGCAATGAAACTGAACTTCATCCTTCGCTAATCAAACTACTTTTCAACAGTTTATTGCAATGTTAGGAGCCCTTCCTTTTAACCAGCAGAGTTCATCAATAACCATCCTGTCTCCTCCCTTCAACTTTAACTCCAACAATACCTGTAACAGCCAGCCGAATAGTCAGACATGGACAGGTAGTCTGAAGGATTGCTGTAAATATGGAGGGAGGGAGACCCTGCATTGCTTTAGTCCCTCGAAGTTAATTTAGCTCCCCACCACGCCTCCGAAAAGCACCAGAAAACCTCGCAGTAAAGTCCAAACTTTGTTTACGTGTAACCTATACATTTTGGTTCATCTACCCCAGAATAGGTCCCAGTGATACTGGAACCCGATGCCATAATTTATGCACCATGACTCCATGCATGTACTTCATGCCAACATATTGAAACTCACTTACACGAGGTATTGGGAATAATTCAGGAATTATTTAATACGTAGATCTTCTCTTCATTTTAGTCTCCCCATCTTCGGATACGCTCCCCTCCTGCTTGCACTCCAACCACTGATCTACGGGTGGTTGGAGTGCAAGCTCCACTTATCTACTTATGTGAACGCCAGCTTCCAACATTCATCTAACAAAATACTTTACCGTTAGTAATAGTTTGCATTAATTTAGTGCCTTTCAGTTTTGCAATTCCAGGCTAAACAGGCTTAACAATGACAAAATAATGTTCGTACCAAGATTAGCATTGGATTTGTGCAAGGTATGAAAGGGAAACATGGTCAAGTCACGGACAAATAGATAGGTTTTAAACAAGAAATGGATATCCTAAGCCAAGATGTGAGTCAAAAAATCTGTAGGAATGATTCGACAGAGCTGGACATTGGTGATGCACGGACATTGGTGATGAAACTAATGGGTGGTCAGCATAAAAACTACTATAATAGGCAGTTCTTCAATCATGACATGAAGTCGTGGATGGATGAGAAAAGGAACAGGGATGGGGGAAGAATGCTCTGGAGTTTCGATTCCTATTCAATCAAAATATGGCCAACAATGTAGGCAAGAGCATTCAAAGGCACAATGACAAGCAGAAGGACAAAGCCAAGTGGATTGTGCCCTGGGCAGTAACAAAGTCGGAAATGCAGCAAGATGCCAAGAAACGAATGGATTTGGGAACGAGTTTGATCATCTCTGTGCGTCACGCAGTGACTCGATGGGACGAATGGCCTCTTGTGCCGTCAGATTCTATGATTCTTAATCCAACCGTTCAGCCATTGGAAGCAATTGTACCTTCGCTGGACCTAGTGTGGTAGAAGCACAGAAGGAGAACAAACGGATTAGCGGGAGACCAAGTTGATTGAATAGATATAGGATTACATATAAGAAGGAATACGCCAATCTGCCATCGTGCCTGTTTTACATGATATAACACCAGAGTTGATCTGTATCTGGTAGAATTAAACACAATGTTCCATGTCAATGAATACTCTAACATAACACATCCTTGTTCGCCTCATTCCTGCAGATATGACTGGATTCATGATCCACGGGCTTCTGTTGGAGAGAGTTACTGATTCGCTCTAACTACTGATGTAAATCTGGCAGCTAATTTCACAATATTAATGACCTTAGATTGACCATTTTTAGCTTTATTCCACTATCTTTGGATTTCCCAACAAGAGGAAATATACTATCTGTATCCAGTCTCTCAAATCACGTCAATATTCTGAAAGTAAACATCATCCGTATCATCAATCAACTAACATCAAGGAAATGTAGAGGAGATTTTTACATTTTGTTATCGTCATGTTGTTTTTTTATTGCCCTGCTAACATTCTGGTGAGTTTTCTATATTCCTCTACCAGATATCCATATATCCGTCCTGTGTTGCGAAGCCCAAGATTGAAGGCAGGACATCAGGTGGGATCTGAACAGAGCTCTACATATTTGAAGCTCCATTTTCTCTCCTTTACTTTCCAGCATCCTTGAGACGAAGGACAACATCCAATTTGTCGTGCTGATAACCTTCTCTACCTGTGTGTTTGTTGTAGTGATTTGTGCACCTGGACAACAAAATACCTTCCCCCTCCCCCAGTTTTTGTTATTTCAACATGTTAGAAGATATGCTGTGTTTGCTAACGTTAGACTCGTATTAATATCCTCGCATATCTGCACATTGAAATGCATCTTTCGCAGTGTTTACAACTCACTTAATCTATGTAATACACACTGTATCTGACGGCTCCCACCTCTAGAATACAATTTGCCAACAGGAAAGCACCACGTGCTTCGATATGCCAATACGAGAACGTTCCCTTCATCCGTATTATTGGCTTCCTGCTTTCCAACGACTTACTAAGCACATTGCAAGGTCTGCTCCAATTGCATGTATTTTTTTTTCCAAATAACCACTTGAGCGGGCCCCTGATCAAATGCCGTACTACAGCAACCCGTATAGTCAATATACATAGACACACACTTACCCAACGTCTTGGACTGCTCGTTTAAAGTTAATGGTTTCTATTTGAATCACAAACACTCGATATTAATAATAATATGAATCCTTAGGATTATTCTGATTATTTTGCAAAATTAATTTCAACTGAATTGTACAAACTATATATGTAGATAATATATACAAAACTGTGTAATGTAGATTAACCCACTAACCAATATTTGGTCGATGTTTCATGACTCCGCTGTCATTTGAGACAACATGTGGAACATGGAGAAGTCTAAATTGCAATAATAAGGGGAATAGTGAGGGTAGAAATACCTTATATAACCAGCAGTAATACAATATATTAGCAGAAACGGCAGATCTGCCAGAGGCGGACTTCTGTGAAGCTAAATGGAACTCTTCGATTTGGCAGAAAAGACGAGGAAATGGTATTGGTTTGCTCATTGGCGGTATGTGAGGAGCTGCAACTGATCAAAGGGATTTAGGAGCTGTTGGAGCCTAACTAAAAGAACTGCAACAAAAGAAAAAGTACGTTTCTAGAGCGCTTTTCACATCAGGAGGGTAATCAAAGGGGGGCAGGTATTATATCCTTCCTAGAATTGCTTGATGAAAGTGTGTATGCAAAAAAAGTGACCGTTTGAGGATTTCATAGTTAGACACAGAGAGAAGAAAAGTCAACCAGCAATCCCACATTTGTGCAAATCATTGTTAATATTCCAACGTTCTTCAGAAAAGGACATCGTATCATGACAGTAAGGTAATGGAATCAATGCTGAGAAGATGTACAGAATGAAATCAGGGATTCGGGCCACTTTAATCACTGTAATTTTGTGGTTACCGTTTATATGGTTGGCCATCTACTTGACGAATGTACAAAACTTGCAACAAGTTTTGTACATTCAAAAAGACCAAGATAGAATGCGTGGTTGAGCTCTCTGTAGCTTAGCTGGATCCTGTAGCACCGCGGTAAGAGCACACGCCTGAAAAGCGTGAGACCTGCAGTCCAATCCAAGCAGGTCAGTGCGAAACCGTGGGAAAGGTTCCTTAGTCTACACGCCTAAGAATAATCCTTCAACGCAATGAAGGTTCCTTTGTCGTTCGGTTAATAGCAACCAAAGTATAGGAAGCAGTTCTATCTCCGGTGACTGGTGTGCTGATCTTTCAGCGTGACGTCAGCTGTGGCCTTTAGCACCGTTAGGCTCCCAGGCTGAGGAACTGGATATCCACCTCCAGCACAGAGTTGAAACCATTCTGTCATTGTGTTTCCAGCACAACACCGCAGGCAGGTGAACTTGAAAGAGGCCCCGGACACGCCTCAGCACTGGCTGAACTCGCACGTCGTCAGAGAATACTCAACAATCATGTTCAGCCCTCATTGGGTGGAGTGCAGATAACCTGAGCTTCCGTGAAACATCACAGTGAGCGGCACAACTGGGCGGTGAGTGGGGTTGGGTAGGGGAAAATCGGGGTAGGGGCTAGAGAAAGGAGAGTAGGAAAGGGAGGAGATTTAGGATGGCAGAAGAAGGCACGCTCTTGAAACCGTCGTTGAGGTAGGTAAGGGAGAAAGTGAGGAAGCGAGATGAAGGGATTCCACTTTGGAGTTCCAGAGTGTGGGGGCAGCGGGGTTGATGTTTGGGCGGTTCGGATGAGGGAATTGGAGCAGGCTAAAGCCCGCTGAAATGAAAATAGTCCATTTGTTATTGTTGTTTTGTTGAAGGGATTATTATCTGGCATGAGGTGTAAAGACATTTGCCGAAGGTTTGCCTTCCCTTTAACCAAACAATGATCTCGCGCTTGTAAGGCAAGTGCTCTAACCATTGAGCTATGGGTCTCCACATGATAGCACATTGCTGTGGCCTAGTACAGTAAACAGACACTCTGCTTTAGAAAACGATGAGCATTGAGACGCCATCCAATTGTAAACAGCGTTGTGAGAAATGAAAATTTGATCATCCTGCCACTTGAGCTGACAACCCTTTAGGCCCCACACAGCCGGCCTGTCTATCACTGTTATTGCCAATGTTGGTTTCGCACTCACTGGATAAAAACATTGATATGGGGGGGATGTTGGAACAGTTTGTCAATGAAATTGCATTCCTGTCGGTGTCTCGAAGCCATGAAATGATAGGAAGCTTCATCCCTGGCCATTATACACAGCTGGAATCCCTCAACAGCGATCTCATCTCACAAACAATGTTAACAATTACAAATTGTCTGTTGCATTTTTTAAAATGACGACAGTTTTCAACTGGATTTTATTCACAAAATGAGAAAAGAGAAAGATTCAAATATTACAACAAACACTTGATCAGTATTTCGATCAGTTTGATACGGAGTTTACTTTCTCTTCAGAAATAGGAATGTCTAAGTGAAAATGAATTTGAAATTTGTAAAGATTCTATCTGCGTATATAACTAGTATCACTTTGATATACAAACACAACATTCAAAGCGACAATAGGTGGTGTGAATCAGTGGAGAAAGAGTAACAGATAAATAGTGTCTACAGAGATGCTAGCTGAAGTAAGGATTTTGTTTGCTGCTGAAATATAAGCAGTGAATAATTTATTGCTGTTTGTGAAAATGTTCAGGGAAAAAACTTCTCTATTCTCTTCAGATTAGTAGATATCGTTAACCGAGATCAGCTTCGAGTTGTGACAATTGATGTGGCAAATAATCCTGTAGCTCTACTGAGCAAAATACTTGTACTGTTAGCTGAAGTGTACATTATCTCCAATATGTCTGTCTTTACTTATTCACTCATTTAACCAGCCAATAAAGCAAACTTTTTAAATTTACAAATAATAACACTAATGCTTCATCTTTCATTCTCCTCGTCTTCAACACGTTGTTATTTCAATGAGTGTTTGTAATAAATATAACTATATACAAACTAGCAATGTTCCATTTAGATATGGCACTCGCTGAGACACGTGGTATTCACTGTCTGCAGTGGTGGGAGCCGGCGGGTACTGTAGACTCGAAACACACTCAACCAAACATACCCCACACACAATATTACCCCACCACAAACAATCTTACCCATCCACACACAAATCTATGCCGCACCCCCCGCACAAACATAACAATCCCACACTCACAAACCTACTCTCCCCCCACAAACACGAAACTCCCAACCCGCCACAAACACTCAAACCAACACTCCCTACACATACCCTCAAAGCTGCGCACAAGCAAATAAACCTAACCCATCCACTCTCACAAATCTACACCACATACATACACAAACCTACGAAAAATAAGAACAATAATCCTTGCATTTAATATGCTTTTCACATCATGTCGACGACCCAATTCTCTTCACAGAATATACTGTAAAATGAATTGGCTGTAAATTTGTGGGCGATTCTCGGCAGCTACTTTCGCACAGCAGTATCCCACAAACAATCGTGGATTGAAATGACCAATTTTATTATCGTAGTTTTTTTGGACGGATTTGTATTAGCCCTGTGAAGTAAGGAAACTTGTCCAAGATTTAGCCCTGACATGCCTGGATTCGCACACAGGTCTCTCCAGGCGGTTCTCCCCAGCTTGCAAGCCAAGTGCACTAACCACTCGAGCACAGAACCCCAACCCAACCCACAAACTCACCCGCCCCCACACGCACAAAACCTACACTCCCACAAACAAATTAAAGTAACCCAAAACTCACACAAACCTACCAAAACACAAGCAAAACTACCACTTCCCCACACGTTCACATAATATTCGCCTTGCCACACACACAACTGTCCCTTCCCGCATACACAAACATAACTACACACAAAGCTACCACCGCCACACAAAAACCCACCCTCGCACACACATAAACCTAACCACAGACAGGCACAAACCTACCACCGCACACAAAAACCCACCCTACCACACACTCACACCTATCCCTTCCCACAAACAAACCTAACCCCACACATACACAAAAATACCAACCCACATACACACAAATCTACCAACCGACATACACACAAACCCCCTACACACACACAAACCTACTCCCGCTCACACATACACACACAAACCTAGCCCAATAAACACGCACGCGCAAACCTACCTTCTCCCGCATACACAAACCTCAACCACACCCCACAAACACAATAATTGCACCCACACACAAACGTATCCGGCACACATGCACAAACCTACCAGCCCTACCTCACACTCAATCCCACCCTAGCCCCAACCCCTGTGAAACTCCGATTCGTCTCAGTACCTTGGTTGGGGTTTCTGTTCACAAATATGTGACTCGGGTGTGTGATTCAAACAAGTTTATTTAGCATTCATGAAGCGGTGCACTAGGTTGCTACAGACTCTCGTCCGTCTACTACTAGTGCACACCAACTACTACTATACACACATCTTTATACAGTTTAAATTATTTGTCTACCATATATGGGCATGATTATACATTAATTACCTTATTTGGTCAGCAATATATGGCCTTGCAGTTGTTTTACAGAAACATCATGGCCTAGGAGTTAATGAGATATAGGCCAGCTGCATCTTACAACAAGATAAGCATACAGACATCATGGCCTTGGAGTGAATGAGATATAGGCTATCTTATAAAGTATAAGATAGCCTAAAAGCAAGATAAGATCACCAAGCCTAGAGCTTTACAATTATATCATAGCCTTGGTATGCCTGCCGGACATCCTTATGGCCCCTGTTATTCGCATATTTCTGTAACAGGCGCACAGGTGTCGGCTAGAGGTAAAATCAAAGCGTACGTACAGGTTTGCAAGTAACTATTATGCGTAGCGTAGCAGACGAGCAAATAACCACTATTCGTACATGGCAGACGAGCTGACTTCTCATTCCTTCCTTTTTGTCATTCCATGACAACCTGCTACTCGAATGCTGAGAAATCATCGTCAGGAGCCATGTACAGCATTGCTGCCGGGGCATCCCAGCCTGTCATCATAGATAGTATAAGTTTTTTGAATAAGGGTATACAACAACATAATACAACTATCAGGATTATAACAATGATGATAATAAATGTCAAAATTTTAGTCATTCACCCGCTAATCGACCAATCGGTCAACCAACCCCATAGTTTACGTTAGTCTGTTGCAATTCTCTGACTTGTTGTCGGATGTGTTGTACAATATTAGTAATATTCTCAGAAGCATCCGGAATATAGGTGCAACATTCAGAGCCAATCAAGGCACAAGTGCCTCCCTTTTCAGCAAGCAATATACCCAGAGCCATCCGGTTTTCGAGGGTCACAGTGCGAATAGCCACCATTTCAGCGGATATGTCTTGTAAGGCATCCGCGGTTTCATTCGCAACAGCCTCCAAAACCGTTCGTAAAGCCCCCAATGCTTGATTAGTACGGAGCAGACCGTATGGGGGCACAAATACCCCAAAAATCTGTTCGTACCATGCTACTGCTCCACGTGTGATATGGTTTTTTGTATGCGGGTGTTCCGAAATGAGTGTACTGGGTGGTCTGGGGGAGTAATGTGGATGATTGCCTCGTATTGGCTGCCCGTCACCTTACAAGAAGTATCATTGAGTGAGATGGTCGCCGAATCCTGCCGACTGGTGGCATTTCCTAATTGCAGAGAATATGAACAATAACTCTCTCCCACTTTTGTCCCTGGGCCTGTTCGTATTATACAAACACTTCCATCTGTTTTCTCTACCTTGATATGTGTTGGTTTTTGTGTGCAGTTATAATCTTGACGGTACATAGTATTATTGAGGGGAGAACAGGAAACTGTCTCATTAGTTAGCAAACCAGTCATATTAAAACCCGATTGTTGCAGAGCCCGTATTGTCTGTATTTTGCTGAAAGGGACTATCAACATGGGAAAAAACCCTCCCGCACTGTGTGGGAGAGCCGCACACACCCAACAGCTTGATACTCCCAGCGTCACCGTTGTTTTGTACGCAGTGAGGAGGAAAGTATTTGCTACCATGGAGCATTCTACTTCTGTGTCCAGCATCATCCCCAATATCATCAGAATCCCTGTCCATTTTGCAAGGCTGAAATGTGGATATCGTAGGCCCTGCCCAAGCAATCTCTGTTTTACTGATCGTGTCGGCCCACTTCGTCTCCCGAACGCATCGAACGTCTTCCACCAGAGTGACAGGTAGTTCTTCATCGCCGGCGTCCACAACTTCTTCGAGCTTCTTTCCACGACTTCTTCGAGCCTGTAGGAACAAAATTGTGCCCTAGGACGGGACAATAGTGAAGGCAGTAGCATCATGTTGTTTACACTTCATGATTGTTTACACTCAAGTCGTTTACAATCATGTATGTGAACCCAATGATCTCTCCCCTCTAATTTAACCGCAGTTGGAGTTGAGAGGAGAACTTGGAAGGGACCTATCCACCGGGGGTCCAGGCATTTCCTTACCCAATTGCGAATCATAACATAATCACCGGGGTGTAAAGGAGGATCAGGTAAACTAATATTGTTAGAGGGACTGGAAACTGTTGTTTGATTAATACGGAGAATGGTAGAAAGAGTTTTGATATACTCCACCATGTCAGCAGACATATGAGTAAGCGAAGTGGAAGCCGAAGCCGACCAAGGGCCTATTAAAGAGCGCCCATCAATAATTTCTGCTGGAGATAACCGGGCAGTTCCAGTGTGGGCCGAGCGAATCTGAAACAATACAAGAGGCAAAAAGCGGTCCCATGAAGAGCCATGCCCCCTTGTAAGTTTAGCCAGTTTTGTCTTAATCGTCTGATTGACTCGTTCCACTATGCCCGCCGCTTTGGGATGATAAACACAATGAATCGACTGTTTAATGTCTAAATGGGAACAGAGAGAGCGGTTAACAGAGGCAATAAAGTGAGGGCCGTTGTCGGAAACTAAACGACCAGGCACCCCAAAACGAGGAATTATTACCCGTAACAACAATCGCACAACCGTCTCAGCAGTATTGTTTACCGTTGGAAATGCTTCAACCCAACGGGAAAATACATCAATGATACCCAATACATAGTTGAAATTCTGACATTTAGGTAACTGAATAAAATCCATCTGAAGCACCTCAAATGGAAGTTGAGGTACAGGGGTATCACCGGTGACTACTGGGAACCCTTTCCCAGTATTGTGCTCAGAGCACAACAGGCACCGGAGGACAGCCTTCCCAGACAGCTGCAACATGCATGGGTGCCACCAGTTCTGAAGGAGCCACTCAGAGAGCTGTTTACCCCCCGAATGAGTCTGTTGGTGACCGCAGGCGACTACCCATCCTGCCAGCTCATCAGTCATGCAGGTCTGACCGACAGGGGTCATCCAGACCCCTTCCTCGGATAGGGCACAGCCTTCTTCAACCCATGACTGACGAGTTGTATCTGGCTTATACTCCGCATCCAGAGAAAAGTCAGACCTATCACGGTCCGGTACTTTTTAAATAATCCAAACCTATGGAACATGGATGAAATCTGGCTATACTCTGCGTCCAGAGCAAAGTCAGACCCACCATTGTCCTCTTTAAATGCATACATTACATAAAACATACAACAAAAGCTTCTCTTCAATTTGCTTTCTTTTTTTTAATTACTGCTCATTCAAGCTAAACCATATACAGGTACAAACATTTTTTTACACATCTTTTACACACAAAAAAACAGCTACTAAAAATTATAGTTAGTTACAATCGGGCACCAATTAAAACAATCTATCCACAACACAGGCACAGTCAGCAACCTTGAGCAAAAGGGAGAGAAACAATTGCAAGGGATAAATGAAATAATTAATAAAAATGAATAATTGGTGTTATCATATGGGATATGATAAAAGGAGGGAATGTGAAATTGTCAATTTAGCCATTTATGCCTAGATGTAACTTCTATACTATTAACCCAATTAAACATAAAAAGCAAGTCCTGAGAAACGCAGACTTGGCACAATGCCAGTCACATCCTTATCTGAGTATTTCACGGGGCAGAAAACAGTAACAGCAAACCTTGACATTGTCTAAACTAGACACTATCTGGAGATAAACTTGTTTTTAACATTTCACTTTGTTAGTGAGACATGGATTGAGTGATGTCACCATTAACTGACCACCGGCATCTCATTCTTTTGACTGTCAGGTACTCTACTTGGAGACTGTTTACTTCTGAGAATCAGCTCTTGCTATAGCAAATAAACTTTACATTTTCTTATAAAAAGACCAAGATCAATCAGCTGCACGCTTTGGCCAATTTGACTAATGTTAAACAAAAGTGCTGAGATAAAGGAATAGACAGAGCGGAGACGGAGGAGCAGAAGGAGAAGGACCTGATGGAAGATACTGTAATGTGACAGTAGCCAAGCCGCTCTCGAGAAGGAGAAATAAGACCTGATGGAAGAAACTGTAACTGACAGTCGCCAAGCTGCTCTCGAGTAAGGGAACCAACTGATGGAAGAGCTGTAACGTGACAGCAGATCCCCAAAGAGATCAACACCCCTACTTTTCCCCAAGACCGACTGAGAGGAAGAAAGGAAGAGAAAGGACTATTCTCTTTTAACCTGAAGAATGCGTGCCGGGTAGTATATTGGTGTATGAGATTGCATTATGAGAAACCTAGTGTATTTGGGCGTCATCACAAGAGGTGGATGACAGGTAAACCCAGTAATGGAGCATCATCACAAGAGGTAGATGACAGGTAAACTCCAAAAGTGAAGACTAGGGCGTAATCCGATAGGAGACCCGAGGCAGAATCGGATAAGAGGGAATAGGCGAAAAGGGTGAACAAAGTAAAAGAAGAATCAGAAGGGAACAGAAGTAATGGAGTGGTTGACTGTTTGCATGCATTGTAGTCGTTTTATATGCTTTAGTGTCAGCTCAATGAGTATACCTGAATAAACGCATCTGCTTTAAAAGAGTAAGAGAATTTAATCTCCAACAATTTGCGTAGTCGGCAGGATTCAGGTGACACTAAAGTAATATTGTGTTGAAGTGAAATATACAGGGCAAAAGATTGTGTGATACCTCATGTTAATTCGGTATCAAGGTGGGGACTGTTGGAGTTGGTGAAGAACTGGTCAATATTAGTATAGACTGTTAAAAACAGAGAGTGGGCTAGAATGATGTTTTTGTAAGACTACTGTAGAAGATAAGGGAAGTTGCTGCACATAGTTTGAGTTGTCGAGGTCACCATTAGAAACCGGCTAGAACAGACTGCGATAAGAAGAGCTTGTTTGCGAAGAAAGGCAGAGTTGGGTGTAAAAGAGAATGTGAATAAGCACGAGAGTGGCATGAGATGTTCACGTGAACACCATGTGTCCAAGAAAGGATAAAAGTGACTAACAAAAAGACGATGTTAAATGTCCTACCACCACAGGAGCTGGCTGAGCCGTTGTTGACCCCGCAGCTATTACCTGGAGACTGGATACTAGTCAAGGACGTAAAAAGAAAAACATGGCATCAGCCTAAGTGGAAAGGACCATTTCAAGTGCTACTGACGACACCAACGGCGGTCAGGATTGCTGAGCGGGACACTTGGTTTCATCTCTCGCACTGTAAAAAGGTAACAGAAGGGACCAGTCAGTAAGGGGCACCTGACGGGTGTGTAAAGTCCGGCTACAAAGGGGAGTGCGTACGATAGGTTGCACTCGTCTCAACCCCGGTGAAGAAGACAACCAACACCACAGGTTAAAAGGGAGCTGACTGGTCTCTGTCATGATTGCGATAGTGTTGCTGTCAGTAGTGGGATGCCTCGTAAACGCAGCCAGCAAGGATAAACATGTGTCAGGGGAAAAAGGGAAGACCCTGGGTTTTAAGTGTAATCCTTGGCCTTATCGCGATACAGCGCGGCAACAATGTATACTACCAGCATAAAAATGATGAGAAGTACCTCTGCAAAAACCCCTGTGGACCCTATGATTGGCATTTAGTGGTAGCATCCACTAAAAATAATAATGGACATGCCACAGGGTTCCGATTTAGTATATCGAAGGAACGAAATAGCAATGGAGCTGAGGTAGAAATCACAAGTCTTGCCAATTCCGATGCAGGAATATGGTGGTGCGGCATTGAAAGGTCATATGGGGACTTGTACCAAAAGATAATCATTTGATTGGCTGTGCCAAGGGAAGGGGATGACCTCCTTCACCACCGCCAAATAGGGCGGTGGTGAAGGAGGTATTTGGGGATATATGGGGCGTGCGCCCCATTCTGTTAGTGAGTCTTCACTGGATGTTAATCATCCTAGCTGCGTTAATTTTGCACTTAACTCTTTACATTCCAAATTTGTCCAGCGGTTTACACACTCCATCGCGCGTCACACATATACCGTGTCTTTCAGCAGTGTTTTGCCAACTGGACAACGTTTCTTTTGCCTGTTTTCTCATAGCTTCCTCTAACCATACTCTCACCAGTTTTCTACATGGCTTATATTTATCTTTCTTCCATACCAATTCTTGCACTTTTTTTAGTACAGTCACATCATTTGAACCTCCCAGAGGCCATACTGTTTCTCCCAATTGTTTATTTAACAGACCAGAAACTAATCGCAACTCTTTCTGATTTTCTGGCAACACTTTACACATAGACGTTAGGGGACACGGCCCCTCAGTTTTATCCACTATATTACCCATACTTTTTCTTAACCAGTTTTTTATATAAATATCCTTTTATATTCCGTCAACGGTCCTTACAATCATGTAAGTTTTACCTGCGCTTTAACCTTTTTTTCAACCAACATTACCTGTGCTTTTTAACCAATGCACACCGTGAATTTTATCTGCGCTTTAACCTTTTTTTTTCAACCAATATTACCTGTGCTTCTTAACCAATGCACACCGTAAGTACACACCCGCCAACCTTTTACAATTTTGATCTCATTAACGACTGTCAGTTATGTTTACAGTTGAGGCATCCACAGAGTTTAATTACGTAGGTGAAAAACACTGAGAGTATTCAAAATATATGATATACTCACTGTGGTGGCCAATTTCACTTAGGTAAAAACTCAGGGATTGTTCCGCTGTCGACACACTGCTTCAGTCATCACGAGATCCCATCCTCGTCGCCAAATGTGAAACTGGTTCGTCTCCGTACCTTGGTTGGTGGTTCTGTTCACAAATATGTGACTCGGGTGTGTAGTTCAACAAGTTTATTCAGCATTTGCAAAGCGGTGCACACCTTAGGTACAGACTCTCGTCCGTCTACTCCAAGTGTACACTTAGAAGAACCTTTACATGGGTAGTTATACATTTTTCGCCACATGACTTTGTGCCATGTTACAAAACATCACATGAAAACCTTTAACCCAGTAAATGGCCTCGGGGTTAATGCGATAAGATAGCCTACAGCTTTCTAATAACAAGATAGGCATCGAAGCCTCGAAGCCTGGAGCTTACAATAATATCATAGCCTTAGAGTAAAATATGATAAACAATAATATCATAGTCTTGTAGTGAAATATGATAAACAATAATATCATAGTCTTGTAGTGAAATATGATAAACAATAATATCATAGCTTTGTAGTAAAATATGATAAACAATAATATCATAGCCTTGTAGTAAAATATGATAAACAAGCCTAGAGCTTTCTATGCAACAACAAGGCAGTATAGGCGTCAGTTTGGTCAAACAACCCAACAATGGTATGTCCTAAAAGTCATAACATCGCTCCTGTTTTCCTCTTATTGCTAAACAGGCTCATGAGTGCTGACCAAAGGTTAAGGAAAGCATAGTGCAGATTTGCAGATAACTAGTATGCGTACAAGTCAGACGAGCTGACTTCTCACTCTTCCTCTTTATATAATTGTAAAAACTCTTGCAGTCTGTCTTTAGATTCCTCACTAGTTTGCCCCCATATTCCATTATCTCCCTCTTAACCACTGTTTGGCTCTATTCTTTTGATCCTTAAATCTCTCCCAATTCTCAGGTTTACTGCTCATCTTAGCTGTTTTATAGTTTTCTTCTTTTAACTTTATACTTTCCCTAACTCCTCTAGTTATCCACAGTTGGACCAGCTATACCGTGGCATTCTTAATCCTCAAAGGATTACGGAGGTAATACACAGGTTGGCAGCAGGACAGCGGTTCAGAGAGGTAGGAGGGGAACTATGGAGGGCCTTGATAGCCTATGGAGGGCTTAGAGAACTCGATTTACAAGCTTGACACCTGTGTGTGGATCCATGAAGGTCAGCGCAAAAATTTGGGAAATTTCCTTACTCCACATGCCTAATAATAATCCATCAAATAAAAACAATTATAATAAAATTGGTCATTTGCAATCACGTTTGTTTGTGGGGCAGTGTTGTGTGCAAATGGCAGCCGCGTTTTTTTTCACAAATATCGTCAATTCACTTAACATTATATTCAGTGAAGTGCCTTATGCCATCGTTAATATATGAAAGTGCTATGTCAAAAGCAAAAACTTTAATGTGTTCCGGACAAAAATGTGATATTGGTTCTGTAGCTGAATCTAACTTCTGCATCATAGAACAGTATCGAGGACATCAGCAATTTAACCAGAGCCAGACACAGGAGCAGCCTCAAGTTTGTTCGCAGCTTATCCTTACTTGACCTGTTACCAGAGAAGATGAGGCATTGACAACATTTGGATGCTGCAGAGGATTTGGCGGCGCTTGCCTGCTCCATGCAAACCGCCTTGAAATTTGGCTATAAACTATACGGCCTCTACAAAGCAGATACAATCCTGTGACATCTTTTCCACTCAACTGCTGGCAATGGGTGGGCAGCGGGGAGTAACTAAATCAGAGAGTTATAGGGCGGAGGGTCAGCAAATGATTGGAAAATTTGAAAACATCTCAGAGGTGTTGGTTTGTTGGCCTGTACTTGAAAAATTATCACATTGGTATGATACAGCTGTTTCACACTTATGTAGATACCATTGCCGACTTTGATAACAACAACAACAACTTCGATTTATATATTGGCTCCTGCAGAGCTCACAGCCGTCCTTATTGACCATGTCTTCGGCCAAGCAAATGATAATGGTAACATCTGAACTCCCTGAACCCAACTCCACCTCCAAATAAACCATTCTCTCATGGCCTAAATTCATACTCTTGACTATACAGTAACTTCGGGTGTGCACTTGACGAGAACAACAACCAGAGATTTATATTTCTAGATCGCCATTCACGTCGAGTGGCTGAACAATCACGTTAGGACCCGAGTTGGGCGGGTGGCGAGTGTCAATATATATGCACGGGAAAGGACAGTAGGAAAGCGTGGAGAGTTAGGAGGGCAGCAGAAGGCACGGTGAAAGAGTGTGGTCTTGAGATCTTGAGACCAGCCTTAGAGGAGGCAAGGGAGGAAGCGAGGCTAACGAATAAGCGTTCTGCTGGCTATCCATCTTGGATCAAACCCCATTAAATATGTGGAAAAGAAGGGAAATAATTAGGTGCACAGGAAAATCTTAGTTTTCCTGTGCACAGAAGAATACAGATCTTTGTATTTTGGGCAAAAGGCAAAAGGCAACAATTGGCTTTTGTTACAAAAGCGTTAGAATATAAGAGTTGGGAAGTCTTGTTGCAACTGAAGAGGCCTTTCCTGAGAACGCACCTAGAATATTGTGTGCAGGTTTGGATTCCTTATTTATGAAAGGAAATATTCTCCTTATAGTGGGTGCACAACAAGTTTGGTTCATGGGAAAAGGGGGTTCAGCTATGACGATACGATGAGCAATCTAGGCCTATGTTCTTGAGAATATCGAAGTATTATAAGGGATCTTATCGTTGCCTATCAGAAAATTAAGGGGCAAGACAGAGTAGGAAGTGGCAGAATATTTTCAATGGTTGGAGAAATGATAACAAGTGGGCACAGTCTTCAAATTAGGGGTCACCCTTCCGCTGTTTGTTGATACTCAGACGGTAGTTCATTTATTTAATTCTCTATTAATATTGTTATTCCTAATAATAATGCTTGGAATCGATCAAGTCATAATTCCACATGTAACTCAAGGTTTCAATGTATGAGATCTTTACAAGTATAATTTTATTGTTGTTATACGTTGGTACATCACCAAGTAATTTACACTTTGAATTAAGTAATTAATTAATTCCCCTAGCGAATCTTCCCCTAGGTTTATTCCTGGGATGGCGGAGTTCAGCTATGAAGACAGTTTGATTAAACTAGGCCTACAGTCTCTTGAATATGGCAGAAACAGAGATTATCTTATAGAATCGTACAAGATTATTAATCGGCATGCCAGAATCGACAGTGGGAGACTGTGTCCCATGGTTTGTAGAAAATATATGCTGGGGTCAACGCCTTAAAATTAAGGTTCAGCACTTTCGAAATTAGTTGACAGGATAATTCTTCACTGAGATGTTAGTTAATTTATGTAATTCTCTAATATCTATTTATATTAATAATAATGCTAATGCTTCGAGTCGATCAAGCCATAATTCCACGTGGAACTCAAGGCTTCAATCTATGATATCTAAACAAGTGTAATTTTGTTGTTGTTATACGTTTGTTCATCACCAAGTAAATTAAAATGTGAATGAATTAACTAATTCCCGGAGGGAATCATCTCCTAGGTTTGTTCCTGGGATGAAGGAGTTCGGCTATGAAAACTAGGCCTGCATTGTCTTGAATATGGCAGAATGAGAAACTATAACCAAGGGTCAAAGCCTTAAAATTTGGGGTCAGCAATTTATAATCCTTGCATTTGATATAGCGCTTTCCATATCTTATCAAAGTTCCAAAGCGCTTCACAGAATATACTGCAAGGCGAATTTATTTTATATGTGTGTGGGCGAATCGTGCAAGTGAATTGCGCACACATAGTCGCACATTGAAATGACCAATTTTATTAGATTCATAGATTCATAGAATTTTACGGCACAAAAGGAGGCCATTCGGCCCATCTAGTCTGTGCCGGCTCTTTGAAAAGAGCGATTTAATCCCACTGCCCTGCCCGCTCCCCATAGCCTAATAGACCTGTTCTCCCTAAATAAAGATCTAATTCCCTTTTAAAAGCTGTTATCGAATCAGCCTCCACCACCTTTTCAGGCAATGCATTCCAGATTCGAACAACTCGCTGAGTTAAAAAAAGTCTCCTCAGCTGCCCTCTACTTCGCCTTGAAACTATTTTAAATCTGTGACCACGAGTCACAGATTCGCCCACGAGTGGAAATTGTTTTTTTCTATTTGCCCTGTCGAAACCCCTCATGATTTTATAAACCTCTATATATTAGGTCTCCTCTCAATCTTCTCTACTCCAGCGAGAATAACCCTAGCCTATCTAGCCTCTCCTCATAGCTGAAGTCCCTCAATCCTGGCACCATCCTAGTAAATCTTCTTTATACCCTTTCCAATGTCTTCACATTCTTTCTGTAATGTGGTGACCAGAATTGAACACAGTATTCCAGCTGAGGCCTCACCAAAGTCTTGTAGAGGTTAGTCAGCACTTCCTGACTTTTGTACTCTATACCCTTATTTATAAAACCTAGTATCCCATGTGCCTTCTTAACAGCCTTGTCTACCTGTCCTGCCATTCAACGAGTCACTACCACAAATCCCCAGGTCTCTCTGTTCCTTCACACCATTTAAATTTTACTATCTAGCCTATATTGCCTCCCTTCATTTCTTCTCCCAAAATGCATCACCTCACACTTCTCTGCATTAAACTTCATCTGCCATGTGTCTGCCCACTTTACCAATTTGTCTATATCCTCTTGTAGATAGCTACTATCCTCCTTCCTATTTACTATTCTCCCTAACTTAGCGTAATATGCAAACTTGGAAACTGTACTCCGTACACCCAAGTCCAGATCATTGATGTAGATTACAAACAGCAATGGTCCCAAAACTGATCCCTGTGGCACACCACTGCTCACTTCCCTCCAATCTGAAAAACAGCCGCTCACTACAACTCTCTGCTTTCCGTCTCGCAGCCAGTTGTGGATCCACGCTGCCACTGTTCCTTTTACGCCATGGGCCTTTAATTTCCTAATCAGGCTCTCATGTGGCACTTTGTCAAATGCCTTTTGAAAGTCCATGTAAATTACATCAACTGCGCTACCATCATCCACCCATTCCGTTACCTCATCAAAAAATTCTATCAGATTTGTAAGGCAAGATTTGCCTTTACCAAATCCATGTTGACTGTCCTTTATTAGCCTATATGTTTCTAAGTGAAGATCTACCTTGTATATTATTGTTGTGGTTTTTTAGTGAGTGATTATTATTAGGCGTGTGGAGTAAGGAAACTTGGCAACGATTTCGCCCTGACCTGCCTGGATTCGAACACAGGTCTCCCCAGCTTGGTCTCCCCAGCTTTCAAGACAAGTGTTCTAACCACTGAGCCACAGGAGCTCGCACTGAGTTGACAATACAATAATTCACTCAGATATATGTTAGTTTATGGAATTCTCTTCCCTCAAAACTATAGTTGCTCAGTGCTTGAAACCATTAAAGCCTGTGATTGATAGATTTATTATCGATCAAGCGATTAAAGGATATGGGAATAAGGCGGGACATGTGGAGTTATATTCTTCCTCTGCTCCTGATTCTTATGTGCTTGTATATTTACCCAGTAACTCCACGCGTTCCTGCAGCACAGGACAGACCAATCTGTGAAGCGCTCAGAGACATGTAGAAGATATCAAATGCAATAACATATGCAAGGATTCTTATTATTAAAATTGCAATTTGCTCCACGGCCTCCCAGGAAGCCAACAAATGATCACAATATCCTGTATTAAAAATATGTTTTTGAATTGATATATTGCCTCACATTTAAGCCCTCAGCAACCTCTCCCCACCCTACATCAGTGACCTGCTATCCCCTTACCTACCTGCCCGCCACCTCTGCTCAGCAGGCCAGTCCCCCAATCGACACACCCGCCCAACCATTAGCGGGCGAACGATTATCCACTCTGCCCCCAACATCTGGAACGCCATCCTCCAGTTCCTGTTCCTCGCCCCGTCTCCCCCACCATCCCTGGCCTCCTTCGCATCTCCCCTCAAGACTCTACTTCTCGATTCCCACATCGGCAACTCCAAATCCCCGCCGTTCGTCTCACCCCATCTCTCCTCAGTTCAGGTTTGAGACAGTAACTGGCCATTCCATTGGGACGACCTCCTGACGTGAAAGGCGTTATACAAGTGTAATTTTATTATTGTTGTGGTTGTCTCATCTCATGGCTTCGAAAAGTTTCAGTAGTGATTGACAGGATACATTGTAAATTGAACTGACTCCAAATTTTGTGGACGACATGCAGTTAGAAAGTTGTTGTCATGATGGTTTATTCAATATCACTAACTCCACATGTAGCTCAACTGTTCAATGTATATGCTTTATACGTTTGTACATCACCAAGTAAATTAAAACTGTCAATCAAGTATTTAATTAATTTCGCAGTGTGTTGGTTACGAACCATTTTTGAAGACTGAGTTAAAATGATCGCTTTATGTGGGTTGGGATGTGTGAAGAAGAGAGTGATGAGAGGTAACTTGTTTCATTCTTGGAATGGGGAAAATGACAATATTATTGTTAATAATAATGCTTAGAATCGATCATGTCATAATTCCACATGTAACTCAACGCTTCAATCTATGAACTCTATGCGAGTGTAATTTTGATACGTTTGTACGTCACTAAGCAAACTAAACTGTGAACTCAGTAATTAATTAGTTCCCCAGTGAGTTGACTTTGAATTGTTTTACAAACTATAAGGAAAGAATTAATATTATACCTCGGAGTGGAGAGGTTTGTGTGAGGAACAGTGACCTGAAAGGCACTATGGTTTATTCTTGGAATGGGTAAATTGTTAACGATATGAATGATAGTAATCCATAGAATCGATATTGCACCGTAACACTTTATCGATTTGTCTGAAAGAGCTTCGCAGGACATACTGTAAAACGAATTGACGGCGGATAGTGTGGTAGAAACGCGGCAGTCAATTGTTCACACTTTCACTAACTCAAACTTTTATTCCCGTCTTATTTTCAGCACTCCCACCATCATTTGTGCGCTCTACCGCCACGCAAATGTGGCCGACAGTTAGAAAGTTGGCCAGCAAAATCAGAATGAATGGGAGCATCGGGAGTGTCATAATATCGAACAGGTTAAATGATTTCCATGCGGAAGAAGTGCGATGACTTGTGTTGTATCGACACGTGATTGCATAATGTACAACCCCAATAAACAGCGAATGTATTACACGCACAAAATGACACTCAAACCAGAGCAAGCGTTCTTTGTAAAAAAATTATTTATTGTCAACTCAAAGCCTCCAATTTACAGAGAAAACCGCATCCGGTCTTCCAGTGCCAGATTATATTTGTACTTTTTGTGTTAGGCTCATTAGCTGATTCGGAATGAAATTTTACGTCGTAATAAAAATCTTTGGGTTTGATAGAGCACTTTTGGAATCTTGTAAACTGTGTCTCAAACCGCTTCAAACAAAATACCGTGAAGTGAATTGAAAGTATATGTGTGGGCAATACAGGGCATCCAATTGCGCACAGTAGTGCCCCACGAACAGCCATTGATTGAAATGACCCATTTCTTAAAGGTTTTTTTTAGGGATAATAATTCGACATGTTTGGCAAGGTTTTTTGTAGGATTATAATGCGACGTGAGTAGTAAGGAAACGATCCCAATGTTTCGCGCTGACCTGCCTGAATTTGGACGCAGGTCTCACGCTTTTATGGCGAGTGCTACAACTACTGAGCTACAGGATTCTACAAAGCGATATCGTAAAGCACTCACTCCCTCTCGCTCTCTCACATACACACATTGAGGAAAGGGATTACACGCTCACATGCATATGGTGCTAACACTCTCTCTGTCTCTCCAGTCATTTTGCTTGAACAAATACACGCAGTTGCATAGCGTCGAGCACTAACAGGGACAATGCGTTGACAGGTGCGCAATCCTGTAGCTCAGTGATTAGAGCACTCTCCTTAAAAGCGAGAGATCTGGGTTCAATTCTAGCCAGGGTACAACTTTTGCCAATTTTCCTTATATCACACGATTGATAGTAATCCCTCGAAAAAAACAATAATAAATATTTTTAATCCATAACTGTCTTTGAGTCATTACTTGTGCAATTGGAAGCTGTTTTGCGCACAACTATACAGTCAATACATTGCACTGAATATTCCGTGAAGCACTTTTATTCGTCCAGAAGACAACATAAAGTGCTAATTAATGATGGAACGAGCAGGCTGATAGTGACCCCATCACCGTGTCTATCGCGTCACAAACACACACAAGCACATCACTGGCAAAATTTGTCAATGAAATAATCTAACAATTAGAGTAACAGGAAATGTCAACCATTTCTTAATCTCTTCTCTGAATTTAGTCTGAGTCACAGCGTAAATAAACGTGTTTGTACAGCAGCTCGAGAACTGCAACATGAAGCCAGTTTGCCTGATAATATACTTAGGATCATTATACCCCGAGTAATTATGATCGTTTGTAATCTTCTTGTATGAGAAGAATAGGAAATATGTCATCCATAATAATATAAAATTGGCAGAAACAGCAAACAGTAAAACGATGGATTTCCTCCTGTTTTTCATCTCTGGATCACTGTCTCTCTCACCTCTATTCCTGTCCCCATCACTGTGTCCCCGCAACCTCCTGCGGGCTCGACTGGCCACCAGTATGTGGCTGACAGTCAGGGCGTTGAGCAGCAAAATCAGAACATATGGGAGAAAAGGGGTGACAGTGAGGTCGAGCCAGGCAAACACTATCCATGCGAGTGAAATGTAAAAACTTGATGTAGGAATGCATCCCCAGGGTGTCTTGTCAATTATGGTCATAGGTTTATATGCAAAATACCAGGGAATGTTTTTCACAGTTAAGACAAAACTCAACCCCGCTATCACCGCAGCAGCTGTTTTTTCGGTGCAATATTTCGCTTTGGGTTTTTGCCAACATATGGCGACATATCGATCAAAGGTGAAAGCGATAGTGAGCCAGACAGAGATTTCCCTTGTTGCACTTTGCAGTATAACTAGCACCCGGCACACGGGAGTGATGCGCACGAACGGATTTCTGAAGTACATAGGTACAATGATAGCAAAGATCACCGTGGAAATAACCACCGTCATATCAGCTACTGACATGGCCAACAAATACAAGGAGATGCACTTGGAGAGACCGCACCTCCCACGAGCCAGGATCACAATCGCCAACAGGTTGACTGCAGAGAGACAGAAAGAAAAGATCAGACATAGATATACATTAATGCAGACTACAATGTGTTGACCCTGACTCGCTGTCCAACATCCTACTTTCTGCGGAAACGTGACAGAGAAAGTAGGTGCAGGGGGTTGGGGGGAGAAAGAGAAATAGAGACTGATCGATAATGTGAGAGAGGAGGAGGGAGAGAGCGTAGACGATGGAGAGAGAGGGAGAGATAAATTGATAGATAGAAACAGACAGAGAGAATGAGAGAGTTGGATACACTAAAGTGGGAAGAGATACACATACACAAATATAAACAGGAAAATGCAGAAGAAACGCCACAGAAAGCGAAAGACACAAGAGCACTGATAATGAAAGTGATAGACAGAGACTGTCGATCATGTTCAGATTGAAATACACATCACAATAGCCACAAACCCTACCAACAAATAGAAAGGGAAATGTGCCGGCAGAGATACAGCCACATTTAGATATTCAGTCGTTCAGATTCAGACGTAGGCATATTAATAGAGATACGCACAAACTGAGATACACCGAGAGACATGAATGTCATTTAGAAACGCAAAATTCATAAATAAATAATCATAGCGTTTGATAAATTAAATTATCTATCGAGGTAACACCGGTCACTCACCTCACAGTGTGATTACATGCAATGCTACGTTTGCGCAGAGGATCAATCAATCACTCCTCTACCATTTGCCACATTCAGAGAATTATTTAGTTTGAACATAAAAAGTAATCAGCTACAATCGAATATCCCCTTGACTACATTGACTCCACGGATGCATGTGAATCCAATAGTGTTTGCATTAATCCTGTCTCATCCTTTGAGAGTTTTGGACGACCACAGATGGCATTGTATTAAAAGCACGAATCGTTGCTGTTGAGTCGTTGCTATTAAATCTTCAACCAATATCGGTCTGTCTGTATAACATGCCAATGTGAAATTCCTTTGCAAACGGTAATTTCGGTTTGAGGAGTCAATTTGATATATTCGATTTTATCTGATAAACTTAATTTTTCAAATTAAAGAATTCGCTGAATGGGGCAAATGGGAGAGGAGAGATTGATCCTCGTTGCAACCCAGCATTGTATGTAAATATTCAAACTCTCCCCTGTGTGAGAGGCTCTTCACAAATGATGATTGTTTGGTTGATGATGGAGTCGAATGTGCGAATATGGAATTAAAGCTCACACCTCCCTGATTCAGCCGGTAAACTGCGACCAATAGAGATTAGTCTGGAAACTTGCATTTGATATAACATCTTATAATATGTTCATGTCTTCTGAAATCGCTTCACGGAATATACTGTAAAGCGAATCGACTTTATTTTGTGAGGAAATTCGGGAATCAGATGTTCACAATAGCGAACCACAACGATACAGTCAATAAATGGTTAAATAATTATTATGTTGCATCAGTAACTCAATAACATAATCAAAATGCCATCGGGTTCATATGATTTATTTTTTCTTTTGAATGACGCCCTACAATCTCTAATAATTAAGCAGACAATCTGTAGATTTCTTCCTAAAGTTTTATTCTGTCTACCACATTTAGTTAAGAACTCACGTCCACGCAATTTATTTGTTCGTCCGTGGTCAGTATTCCAAAAAAGGACAACAGGGAATTTCAACGGAAAAAAATGGAAATTCACGGATTGAATAAACCACAATTTGCTGATTGAAAGGTGAGATAGCTAAACTAATTCAGGCTTGAAACTTTACTGCAAAATAACCTAAATAATGAATTGGATAAATCACTTGCCAGGAATTGCAATAGCAGCGAGAATCGGGTAGTATTTTTTTTCTATTCTGAATATCATCGTCCCATCCTGCATCTTCAAGGTGACAAAATGAATCCTCTTCTACAAAAGTCACCTCACGCAAAAACAGTGGTTCTCAAGAGCATCAAACGGAGTCGTATTTAAACGAAAATGGCGAACGCTCCTTTGAGCAATTTTACCAAATGTTCTGGGGTGATTTTTTGCCGTGTGCAAAAAAAACATTATCTGCATTGAGTTACGCAATTCTTCCCAATCATGTAATGTGGGGGCAGCTGGGTGTCCATTCCATGCAATATGTTGCTGTTAAAGTATCTAAACCATCAGAGAGATGCACACGTGAGTGTGTCCCCCCCACCTACACACAGTATTCCCCAGCCTGGAGTGTGTGTGTACATTGTCTACACAGGGGCCACTCACCAGCATTGAACCCATTACCTACAGCATTGGTCACAGCTTGGGAGGGACAAAGGCCTTTGTGACCACAGTGTGTACAGGGCGCTGAGGTCACTGCTGTAGATTAACCCGTTAAAGGTGATATCGCTTTCCACAAAGGATAATGCTGCCATACAATTCCAATATACTGCCTTACATTGTATACACCTGGCTGTGAAATGCTTATCAGCCGCAAAGTAGTAACATATTCATGGGTTAAATGTATTCTTCGGTATACGTGTGTGTCTCTCAATTTGTGTGTATGTGTCTCCCTCTTTCTCTCTAACATATGTAACTCTGTAGCTGTCTCTAACTCTTTCTGTCTCTCTCTTCTCCCTCTCTCTCCTTTTGTGTGTCTGTTTATGCAGACACAGGTGTATGCATCTGTCCCTCTGTAACTGTCCCTCTGTGTGTTTGTGCGTCTGTGTGTGTCTCACTCTGCCTTTGTGTCTCCCTCCCTCTCCAATCCTCTCTCACTTTAACTGTCTTTAACCCTGTCTGTCGCTCCCTCTCCCACTGTGAGTGTGTGTGAGTGTCTATGCTATGCGTTGCATTTACTATGTTAAGCTGAGTTTCTGGCTGTAGATCCGGATGCCACAATTGTGGCATCCCAGCTCCTATTTTAAATAGTAGCTGGGATATTCTGTAAGTTTCCTGGCCAACAGTCCCACAGATACAATTGATCAGTCACCCTATAGATGAATCTTGAACTTTACTGTGCGCAAATGTCTTTTGTATTTCGAATGTATAGAAGCGCTGTTCCAATGATCACACAGTAAAGCTGTGGAACATAGTCCTTAAGGATATTGTTTAAGCACTAATTCTTGATTGAAAGAAAGAGATTAGGTTTATTGTGGGAATTATTGTAACATAGCAAATTTGTTGTTCACGGGCATACATGTTTGCAACAAGTAGGACGGTGGAAGGCGAACTAAATATCTATTTATTGGTCTCGAATTTGGTTATATGCTTATGATTCAACCAAAAATTCACAATAATGAAATTGCTGCAGGATATATACCGTGAGCGTTGGTGTGGGCGTTTTGAAGTGAAGATAAGGAACGACATGAATTATCAGTATTTTTCTCAGTACTGTGTATTATTATTTTAAATAACACATTGAGATTATTGGCTGAACTGGGAAGAATCAAATTCTTCAGACTCCAGTAGTTTCGATGTTATTACTGCAGAAATTTAAACATCTGATGGTGACATGTTTACCGCTCCACTCAATCCCAATATAACTTTCAGGCATTTCACGCGTCTAGCTTTGAACTGAGGTACCATTTGCAAAGTTTTCAGTGTGGCTCATTAGGTGCATTCGAGCCTCTTAATAAGCAGAATTGTGATTTAAGTGTTTTGCTAGAGACGTGTTGCTTTCAGCGGGTGCGGTCTTATAGATGAGAGTTTAAACTGAGTTCAGCAACAAGTTCAATAACAAAATTGTATCTCTAAAGTGCCTTTCACATCGGGAGGAAGTACCAAGGCGCTGAACAGTCATATCGTCAACCGAGCATGCGAAGGTCGGAAGAGAGATAGGAGGTTAGGATAGAGTTGAGAGGGCAGCAGGTAGCACGGTAGAAGAGGAAAGCCTTGAGAACGTCAGTCAAGTAGGCAAGGGAGGGAGCGAGATGATGCTACTGTGGAATGGAGTTCCAGAGTGTTGGTGCAGAGAGGCTGGAGTTGTCGGGCGGGGGACATAGAGCAGGCCTGAGCCCACTGAACGGAGTGGATGGGGTGGTTCATAGGGCGAGAGCAGGTCGGACAAGTATTGCGGGGCAAGGCGGTGAATGGCATTGAACGCGAGGAAGAGGATGTTGTTTTCGATCCTCTGGGCGATGGCGAGCCAATGGAGCCGGGGGAGGGTGGGAGCGATGGGCTCTCGGAGCTTGCTGCATGACGAAATGAGCTGCAGAGTACTCGCTGATCCGCAGCTCATGACGGGAAGAAGCAGGAAAGCCATCGAGGAGGGAGTTTCCATAGTCAATGTGGATGTTGACATTTAACAAGGCACTCTTCAAAAATATCCGTGAGTTTCTGCTAATCAGCAATGAGTATCCCTCAGATCAAATGTATCAGTTTCTGCTCTGCAGAGTCTAGTTTAACCTTGTCTCACTGCAGCACTTTCTCCTTTATGACGAATCCACATCACTCTCATCTCAAGCTTTGCAAATGTGTTGAAGGAAATATCTCTGTGGAATCATTCGGAGTTCAGTCAATGAATTCAGAAATTTGTCTGCGCACATCTTACAGGGCACAAGGTTAGCCTGCATTGCTTTCTTCCTGCCCTTGAACAGAGACGAGAATGGCAGGAGTTGACGTCGACCCTTCTCAGCGTGGAACAGAACAGGAAAGAACAGTGCCCAAGCAAAAGTGGGCACAGAAAGACAGAATAATACATCACAGAATGAGGCCATTCGTCCCATGTTACCCGTGCCAGCTGCTCGAAAGTGTTATATTATCTGTCAAACACCACCATTATTTCCACACAGATTTGTATTTGATTTTCATTTCAGTCTCTCTCTATATATATATACAGTATTCAATTCACTTTTAGTTATTGTACTTTAATGACCATTCACCTCCCTTTCTGGTCACATCGTTCAAATGGTTAAGTACTTGCAGGGTAAATACATTTACTTCTCTTCTCCTAAATCAGGCAGAACCATGCATTTCACCAGGCAAGCATTATGCAGTTAAAATACGTCCTCCTCGCTCATTCCAAAAAACATATTTGATGACTAAAATTGTATTGTTTCGTGACCAAGGCCTTGGTTTGCCCCACTTCGTGGCTTCTCGTCTCAGCAGTCGAGCTTCATAAATACATTCATGGATTTAACCCTTAGCGTTACGACGGTCTCTGCTCTGATATCGTAAGCGAGTATATAAGTTGGTCCTGCACGTTTGAAATGACATTGCAAGCCACCCTGGGTCTTCTGGATCAAATCAAGAGCCTGCGGTTCATGTAAAACAGTGATTAGGTGAGGGTACATCGCAACAACACGGAAATCAGTGGAACTCCTCTGCATATCTACAGCTCAGCATTAATGGCTTCACGCCAGCTGCGTTGCCGTGAGCCAGCCTATAACAAACCACCACTTTACCCTATACGCCATCGGCCTGACCACAAGCCAGGCCATGGCCTCCAATGCACAACTGCTTCCCTATCAATAACCAAAACATGTCTACCTCTCAAAACTTGTTTCTTGTTCATGATTGGAATGAGGCTAATTGGCAACCTGTCGTGAAGTTAACTTGTGTTGAGCCCAGCAGCTCAGTGGCTTTGGTTCTAAGAATATTCGTTTGGAAGTCACTTCATTAAGCGATCCAATGCAATCCACCAGTTTGGATTCATGAACTCGATAATTTTTATTTTCAGTGACGATCTGGTGTGGAAACCATGTTCACTGTTTCTCAGTCTCCCCTAGCCATTGCAGCGGTCATAATGGGTATCAGCAAACGCCAGATGCAGGACAGAGTCCAGAAAGGACAAAGGAGAAATAAATGTACTTATTTAGATTAGGCTTCCCTGCTTGCATATCATTTGGTAATCAATTGCTTCAATACACGATTGACCATCAAGACATTCACTACTTTGTTTCAAGATTACAATCTGTCAGATATGCAAATTCTGGTTTTCTTGTCCTCTTTTAACAGATGTTCCCTTCCTACACCCCATGGCTACTAGATTCGTAGAATTTTATAGAATTTTACGGCACAAAATGAGGCCATTCGGCCCATCCAGTCTGTGCCGGCTCTTTGAAAAGAGCGATTCAATCCCACTGCCCTGCCCGCTCCCCATACCCTAATAGACCTGTTCTCCCTAAATAAAGATCCAGTTCCCTTTTAAAAGTTGTTATCGAATCAGCCTTCACCACCTTTTCAGGCAATGCATTCCAGACTCGAACTACTCGCTGAGTGAAAAAATTCATCCTCAGCTCCCCTCTCCTTCGCCTTGAAACTATTTTAAATCTGTGACCACGAGTCACAAATTCGCCCACGAGTGGAAATAGTTTTTCTCTATTTGCCCTATCGAAACCACTCATGATGTTATAAACATCTATTAGATCTGCCCTCAATCTTATCTGCTCCAGAGAGAATAACCTTAGCCTATCTAGCCTCTCCTTATAGCTGAAGTCCCTCAATCCTGGCTTCATTCTAGTAAATTTTCTTTGTACCCTTTCGAATGTCTTCGCATTCTTTCGTTAGTGTGGTGACCAGAATTGAACACAGTATTCCAGCTGAGGCCTCAACAAAGTTTTATAGAGGTTAGTCTGCACTTCCTGACTTTTGTATTCAATACCCCTATTTATCAAGCCTAGGATCCCATATGCCTTCTTAACAGCCTAGTCTACCTGTCGTGCCACCTTCAACGATTCACTAACACAAATCGCCAAGTCTCTCTGTTCCTTCACACCATTTAAAATTGTACTAACTATCCTATATTGCCTCCCTTCATTTTTTCTCCCAATTTGCATCACCTCACACTTCTCTGCATTAAATTTCATCTGCCATGTGTCTGCCCACTTTACCATATATCTATATCCTCTTGCAGATGGCTACTATCCTCCTCACTATTTACTATTCTCCCTAACTTAGTGTCATCTGCAAACTTGGAAACTGTACTCACTACACCCAATTCCAGATCATTGATGTAGATTACAAAGAGCAATGGTCCCAAAACTGATCCCTGTGGCACACCACTGCTCACTTCCCTCTAGTCTGAAAAACAGCCGCTCACTACAACTCTCTGTTTTCTGTCTCGCAGCCAGTTGTGGATCCACTCTGCCACTGTCCCTTTTACGCCGTGGGCCTTTAATATCCTAATAAGTCTCTCATGTGGCACTTTGTCAAATGCCTTTTGAAAGTCTATGGTAAACTACATCAACTGCGCTACCATCATCCACCCATTCCGTTACCTCATCAAAAAATTCTATCAGATTTGTAAGGCAAGATTTGCCTTTAACAAATCCATGCTGACTGTCCTTTATTAGCCTGTATCTTTCTAAGTGAAGATCTATCTTGTCCCTGATTATGGACTCTAGAAGTTTGCCCACTACCGACGTTAGACTGACTTGTCTGTAGTTACCAGGCTTGTCCTTCTGCCCCTTTTTATACAAGGGAGTAACATTAGCTATCCTCCAGTCCTCTGGCACGACACTGTGTCCAAGGAAGATTGAAAGCTGGTGGCCAGAGTCACTGCTATTTGCTCCCGTGCCTCCCTTAGTAACCTAGGGAGCAACCTGTAAACAGACATCAATTGTCTTCGCAACTTCCCTTCACACCTTGTTGTAAATGGTTAAAGGAAATCGTACAACTGTCACGCGGTGGACAAGATATAAACTGGTGTATCTCTGTCAGATCTTTACAAGCAGCACCTCGGGTCAACTGACCTGTGTGGGCACTTCTCCTTTCGGCCGTTAGTCTAATAAATGAATGTTTGTGCTTTAGGCGAATAACTTGATTTCATTGTGAGTTATTCCTAGATACACTGACCTCCTCAAATCGCCCCCACTTCCCCTCCACCCTCCCTGTCCACATCTTGGGCCTACATAATGACAGTCCAGCTGATGTGAAAGTTGCTACCTAGGTGCAATTGTGTTGCTGCTATTGCAGATCTCCGTGTAGTATTTCCGTGTCTGTAGTATTCTGCGTGCATGTGTCTCGGTGCCAGTAGGTGTGCTTTTGTGTTTACGTGTTTGTTTCTACGTGACCGTGTGCGTGGCTATACACATGTGTTTTGGGACTATTCTCCACTGTGGCTTGATGAAAACATCAACGTTGTAGCGGCTGTTCGCCGCCTTTTAAACGAAACACTAAGGCAGCGGCAACAGTTGGCGGTTGCGCGGCGTGGAGAGAGGAAATAATATCAGCCGTTGCCTCAGTGTGTCAGGAAGCCAATGAATCCTACTGCAATCTCGCACTTCGTATCCGCCAGCTCCCTTTACTGCAGATAGCGGTGAGACCACGGCTGATAACCTACACTATCACAATCGTTCATTGCTGTTTGGAATATAGTTACATTTCATATACACTTTACTTGAACTAACGATGTATTGAACATCACGAGGATGAATGATGACACTGGAGTGTTTTGTAAATCAGTTGAGGGTAATTTATTTTCTTTATAGATGATTGAATACGTAAAGTGAGTAAGTTTTCTGCAACTTCCACATCCTCTCGATGTGATAAATGCTATACAATTGTACTTTTGTTATTCGGTATTGTAGATAACAACAACATGGATATATTAAACATACCAACTAATAGCACACGTGTTTCCGCAGAATAAACTTAAAGGGATAAATAATAGGCCTGGTGATTGATCATAGCACTGGAAGCCTCTTTCAACCGCTGACAATCAAACACCTCAAGTAAACACTACATTTCTTATTTTTTAAATTGCTGGAAAACCAACATAATATCAACTTCTTATACATTAGTTGGAAGCTGAATCCTAGCATCGTGCTACATCACAACATAACGAATCAACCATTTTTCCGGCTGTGAGAACATACACCTCTCCCGCTCTTTCTTGCACGTTGCCTTTCGAAACTTCTTAAGAACATTAAGTGTGGCAAATAATTTAGTCATTCCAAATATAAATTACTAGATAATAAATGTATTAGTTCACTGATTTGCGCCTTGAGATTATTTTGGGTTTGTCGACAAATTTCAATGTTAGAACCAACTTAATTACTGTTCATTGATTTTGTCTTACTCTAGTTTCAAAGCATTAAGCATTTATTTATAAAGAGCAGAAACGAGTCTGATTACCATTCCAATTCTGGTTCTCTAGCTTTCCGAGGAAATCAACTTCTTTCTTCACAAACGAACGCCGTGCTCAAATCTCTCCCTGTTGCTCAAACTTTCAAAAAATGCAGAAGCTTAACCATTTCTGTCACAATTTTGTTGCTTTGTAAGAACACTCGCCAAGGCCGGTACATCTTTCTGACGTTTGGTTTCAAAAGCGGAACCAACCTTCAAAAGCGGGCTGAGCCCGGCTTCATATGTGAAGTGAAATAGCAACTTAACTTGTCACACTCAAAGAAAAATCAAGTAAATTCGTATTTATATTGTTGTCTGAGAAACATGCTATGAATTCTGAAGAACCTGGTATTGTGGTACATAACATGGAAGCATCATTATTGTTACACGATTGTTGAAAAAACCCCACCAAATGAAAACTTTCGTGTGGCGTTCCACAGGGTTCTGTCTTTGGCATTCTACTCGTCGCCCTCTACATGCTTCCCCTCAGTGACATGAACCGCAGACATGGGGTAAACTTCCACATGCAAGTAGATGAAACCCAACACAAACTTAGCGCCCCCACACTAGACCAGGACAACTGGCATTCAAATTGTGTGTTCTTTCCGACAACGTCCGTCCCCCATGCCGCTATCCCGAAGCTCGCCCCTTGCTTGGGTACCGACCTAACTTTTAACCGCCTTGGGAATTATTCCCGACGTGAAAGCCACTCCATAACATTCATTTTGTTGTCGTTGTTTCTTAACATATTGTGCCTCGTCGTCAACACTCTCATACGTACACGCAGCTAAAAAATAATATCCATTATTTCAAACGTTGCAAGATATTTATAAAAGGATACGTCACCAGGTATTTCACTTCCTCTCGAAAGTTCGATTGTGTCACTGCATAAATGACGGTATTTGTGCAGCAACTCAAAAGCCTAAACATGCTTGACAATATTGCAACCACATAGAGTGGGTCTCCGTAATCTCTGATGGTATAACTTTCTAAAGTGTATCTAAGTATGACACTGGTAACGTACAGCGTCCACAACAGTATGAAGCTTCCCGATATCGTGAACAGTAAAATAATAGATTTTCTACGATTCACCATCTCTGCGTCATTGCCAGTTTCACTTTTCTGGTTCAGAAGTTTTCGTCGGATTCTATTTGACGCTAAAATATGCCTGACGGTCACCACGTTCATCAGTAAAATCAAAAAGAATGGAGCGAATGGGGTTGTTATTGTGTCGAACCAGTGAAAAACCATCCATCCCAGAGAGGTGAAGAAAGCTGCTTTTTCCGTGCAACCCCAAGGCACATTGCGAAATATAAACACGGGTTCATATTTAAAGTACCAGGGAATGCTGAACAAACAGCTCAGGACAGAGATCACACCTATAACCACGGCTGCTGTTCTCTCAGTGCAATGTATTATTTTCAGTTTAGGACAACAAATCGCCACCAAGCGGTCAAAGGTGAAAGCCACTGTGAACCAGACTGAAACGTGTGTTGCGGCTGACGTCAGCACCAATCCGAGTGAACACACGGGAGTAATGTCCAGAAATGAGACAGGGAAGTAAATACCATTGATTTGATTCAATAACACATCGGTGATGGCGACCAGTAGATCACCCACTGCCATGGCCACCAGGTAGAGGGTGGTACATTTGGAGAGACCACACTTCCCGCGGCAAAGGACCACAATGGCCAACAGGTTCGCTGCAACACAATGAAAAACAAAAACAAACAAACAAACAAACATATTTACCTGTGAGCTCTGTGAGTTGATGGCATTTTTCTCAAAAAGCAGTTACACTTTCTGTACGAACGAGGAGACTGGCTAAACGAAAGCACCTTGGCGTCCGGATCAGAAGAATAGAGGACTACGCATAGCACGACAGGGAATCACACAGTCTATTCTGCCACAAATTTTAATGGTAATATTATAATAATCCTAGTGCTTGATATATATATAGTGCCTTTCGCATCTTAACGACGTCTCAGAGCGCTTCACGGAGTTTATGTTGAAGTGAATTGACTATATTTCTGGGCAAACGCAGCAGCCAATTGCCCTCAGCAATGTCCGCACAATTTGTCGTGGATTCAAATGACCCATTAAACAGGCGTGTGGAGTAAGTAATCTTGCCCAGATTTTCGCCCTGATCTGCTTGTATTCGAAAACAGGTCTCACGCTTGTGTGGCTATGGTTCTAACCACTGAGCTAGAGGAGTATTTGAGATAGCGCCTCAATGTCTCCTCTTCGCAACATTTCTAACCGAGATAATACTAGAAATTCAATACTTCACTTGCACTTTGTCTTCTGTCACAGTGACTCACTCAACCAACACCGAGTATTGTTACAGTCTGGCTCAGCTGAACTGTCTCGTCTCTGCGCTTTTTAAGGCATGAGGGGTGAACCGTCTTGCAGGTGACTTGTCAATAAAAAATAACTTGAATGATATCAATCCTCTCTTGAGATCCGGTTACAAATGTAGCTGAGTCAGGCAGGTAAGCATTTGCTGTCAGTGGATGTGGCAGGGAGTTGCGGTCAGAATTTAGGGAAGGCGTCTGGAGACAATAGTTCTGTGTGTGGATTTTCAACTGGCTCGTGGGTTGGGGATATCTACTGTTTGGTCTTCTCTTGATTTCCTGGTGCAACATTGGTCCCACAGCGTTGATCCAACATTGCAAAACCAAGATTGACCATTGGGCAGGCACAGGCAGCCTGCTGAACGCAATACAGTAATCAGCAGTTTAGAAAGCGATAGAATCAGTCACTAACCCTTAGCGCAATGTCTCAAATTTATTCTCATCTAAAGAGGAATAATTATTCGTTGCTTGGGCACAGCACTGTGCTATTAATGAATATGAAGTGAGTGAGAATGGTGACTGTTGCCTACCAAAGTGATCCTCCCTAACTTATTTGAAGATTGTGTAAGGAGGATGGTATGGAAGCTTTGACATATTCTCTGTTGAGCTGCCTAAACTCTCATTCAAAATGTCTCGAAATAGAGCAAATGTTTCATGCTATCCTGTGCGAATATCTCTCTTTCACCACAATCCACAAAATCCAGCTTAACCAAAACTCTGCCTCCCGCATACTCACTCGCTCTAAGCTTCGATCCCCCACTACTCCAGTCCTTGACAGACTTCACGATCTCCCTATTCCAGAGAGGATCGAGTTCAAGATCCTCACCCTTGTTTTCAAATCCCTCCACTCCTCTGCACCCACCCCCCCCCCCTCCCCCACCTCTCTGATCTCCTCTCCCCTCAACCCAGCACCAGCTGCCTTCGCTCCTCTGGTTCTGGCCTCCTCCATGTCCCCCGAGTCCTCCGCTCCAACCTCGGTGGCCGTGCAATTAGCCACTGCGCACCGAGGCTCTGGAACTCCCTTCCTCACTACTTTCACCTCGCCCCCTCTCTTCCCAGTTTCAAGTCACAGTTGAAGACTTTTCTCTTCGACCGAGCTTTTGGTCACCTTCCTGCCCCTGCCCCTGGCTCGGTCCCGGGATCCGCTACTGTGAAGCGCTCTGAGACGCCGTACGGCGTAGAGGGCGCTATATAAATCGACGTTTTTGTTCTTGGTCACTGAAATAAACCGGTCATTCACATCATGCCTGTTTTTGTGCTGTTTAGCTGCCACATTTGAAAAAATACTGTATTTTCCAAAAATTCTGTTTTATACTTTGAAAAGTTTGGACGACGAGAAACGGCAAGTATAAGAATCATTCTTATTGGGTCCATAAAATGAGGCACTACATTGTGTGAAGGGTGGTTTAGAAATATTTACAAATATGATTTACTTTGCTGCTGTTCTGTGCACTGTGCAGCCAATATCGGATATCAGACAAAACCCATCAGTTCTCCATTTCGAAGGGTCAAATTCTATCTATAGAGATTAACCTGAAAACTTGCATTTGATGCAACACTTGTTTCGTCTTCAGGACTTAGCTGATTGCTTCACTGAATACAATTGAAATTGTGTTCACCTTATTTGTTGTGGACGAATTATGGCAGCCAATTGTGCAGAACAACGAACCACCATTATAAAATGATTAAACGTAAAAACTGTTAGGTGATATCATGAAGATTGATACATGGTGAGCATGCCATCGGCTTTTCCATTATTTCTTTACCATGTTCAATGACGCCCAAACAGTTTTTTATTAGATAAGGAAGCAAACTGGCGATTCCTTACTAATTCTTTCTTCGAACTACCGCACTTCTAACCCCCATTAATGGAACACACCTCCTGACACATTATGTCAGTGTCACTCGCCAGTATCTGGCGAAACAGGGCTAGATCCCACTATTTGTTGATTTAGAGGTGAGATTGCTAAACTGAGACAGGATACCAGATTTACTGCGTAATAATCAGAATAATGAATCGGATAAATCACTTGCCTGGAATTCCAAAAGTAGCGAGAACCGGATAGTAAATATCTCGTATTCTCAATAAAGTCGGATAAGTCATCTTCACAGATAAAAAAAATTATCCCCTTCTACAAACGGCAGCTCACGCAAGAACAGTTGTTCTCAAGAGCATAAAACTTAGTCATTTTAAATGAAAGTGGAAAACGCTCCTTTGAGCAATTTTACCGTATGATCCTGGATGAGTTGAGCCGTGTGCAAAAAACAACAACATTGTGGCCCAGAGTTACGCAACTTAATGGAATGATGTAATTTGGTGGCAGCTGGGTGTCCATTCCATGATGAAACCCAGGCCCACAACATCACACTCGCCACCGTGCGGCACTGCAATGTGTTCTTGTTAAAGTATCTAAACCATCAGAGAGATGCGCATGTGAGTCGGTTCCCAACCTACACACAGTATTGCCCAGCCTGGAGTGTGTGTGTACATTGTCTACACAGGGGCCACTCACCAGCATTGAACCCATTACCTACAGCATTGGGCACAGCTTGGGAGGGAGAAAGGCCTTTGTGACCACAATGTGTAAACGGCGCTGAGTAGTTTAAGCAGCTAAAGGTCAAACGTTTTCCACAAAGGGTAATACCGCCAAATAGTTCTAATATATTGCCTTACATTAAATATACCTGGTTATGAATTGCTATCAGCAGCAAATAAATAAAATAATCATGGGTTAAATGTATTCCTCGGAAAACAAGTGTGTGTCTCCATCTCCCTGTGTGGATGTGGCTGTGTCTGCGTGTCTCTCCCTAACCGCTGTGAATCTGTAGCTGTCCCTAACCCTTCCTATTTCTCGCTTTCCTCCTCTCTCTCATTGCGTGTGTATATAAACGCACGTTTAACCATCTGCCCCTCTGTATCTGTTCCACTGCATGTGTGTACGTGTCTCTATCTCCCTGTGTGTGTGAGTGTGTATGTGTCCCTCTCTAACCCAGTCTGTCTATCTCCTTCTCTCCCACTTTGAGTGTGTGAGAGTTTGTTTGTGTGTGTGTCTATTTGTTTGTGAGAGTCTGCGTGTCTGTGTGATAGATTGCATTTACGAAGTAGCTGTTATACGTAGCTTCTGGCTGTCTGTACAGGCGAATGCCACAATATCGCAGGTCACAATTCAAATAGTGAAATTCTCTGAGTCTCCTGGCCAACAGTCCACCGGATACAATTGATAACTCACTTCTTGAATGAATCTAGGTCTTTACTGTGCGCAAAATCTCTCATATAGTTCGAATTTACAGAAACACTATTCCAATGATCATACAGTAAAGCTGTGGAACATATTCCCTAAGGATACTTTATAAGCGCTAAGTATTGATTCTTTAAAACAGAAAATGAGACTGGTTTATGATTTCGTTATATCCTTACGCTTCAACCAAAAGTTTACAATAAAGAAATCGCTGCAGGATATATATACTGTCAGCATTTGTGTGGGCGTTTTACAGAGATGATAAGGAACGATATGAATTATCAGGATTAGTATTTGTGTATCATTATTTCAACTAACAGATTGAGAGTATTGTCTGAAATGTGACGAATCAAAGGCTTCGGACACGAGTAGTGTCGCTGTATTACTGCTGAAATAAAAACATCTAAAGGTGAAGTTTTTGTCACTCCGTGCAATCCCAATATGACTTTCAGACATTTCACGCATATGTCGATGAACTCCAGTACCATTTGCAAAGTTGTCAGTCTGGCTCATTGGTTTCACTCGAGCCTCTTAGTAAGAAAAATTGTGATTTAAGTATTTTGCTAGTGACGTGTTGCCTTGCCGGGGGTGTGGTCTTTTAGATGAGAGTTTACACTGCGGTTGTTGATCAACAACGACTTCACCAACAATATTATATCTATAGAGTGCCTTTCACATCGGGAGGACGTCCCAAGGCGCTGAACAGTCAGGTTATGAATCGAGCATGCGAGAGGTGCAAGGTAGTGGGGAGGGATTTAGGAGATGGTGTGACATTTGGGAGGGCAGCAGAGGGTATGGTCTAAGAGGAAGTTCTTGAATTCGGCAGTGAAGCTGGTAATGGAGGAAGCGAAACAAGGGGACCGTGGGAGGGAGTTCCAGAGTGTCAGGCAAAGCGAGGATGAATGCCAATGACGGGGCGGATCGGGCGGGGTACACAGAGCTGAATAAATCCCGGAGAACGGAGGGTTCAGGAGGTTCATAGGGAGACAGCGGGTCAGAGAGTTAGTGGGGGGGCAAGGCCGTGAATGGCCTTGAAGGAGAGGAAGAAGATATTAGTTTCTATCCTCTGGGGGGCTGGAGAGAGATTATGTAGCTGGGCGAGGGTGGGAGTGATGCGGTTGCGGAGCTTGATGCGGGTGGGTTTACGAGCTACAGAGTTCTGGATATTCCGGAGGTTATGAAGGGAAGAATCAGGCAGGCCGACTAGGAGGGAGTTTCCTAGTCAATGTGGATGTCAGGATTTCGCATGGCATTATTCAAAAATATCAGTGAGTTTCTCCTAGTGAACAAAAACAATCCCTCAGATACAATTAATCACTCACTTTGTGCAGTTTCTGCTCTGCACAAACTAGTTTCGATCATGTCTTACTGCAGCAGTCTTTCTTTTCCAACGAATCTACCTCTATCTTGTCCTAAACTTTGCAAATGTGATGAAAGAATCATCTCTGTGGAAGTAATCGGAGCTGAATGATAGCAAACTGAATTGGGACTGCAACGTTGTGTGGGACACAAAATTAAACTGTATTGCTGTCTTCCTGCCCTTGAACAGAGACAACAATGGCTTGAGTGGCCTTCGTCGCTTCTCTGAGTGGAAAGGAACAAAATAGAATACGGCCCAAGCAAAAGTGGTCACAGAAAAATAGAATTTTGCAACACAGAACGAGGCCATTCAGCCCTTCGTACAAAATTCACATGGACTTAGTGCTCGATTACACATTCGGGATTACATGTAATAAATTGGCTTCTCGACTCATCAATCGAGCTTCTTGAATTGTTTTCGGGATTTTTCCCTTAGCTTTATGACCATCTCTGCTGTTGAATCTTAAGCCATCAAATACATTTATCGTACACATTCGAAATGATATTGCTATCCACCACGTTTCTTCTGGATCAAATCAAGTGCCTGCATTTCACGTAAAACAGTGATTGGATGAAGATATATTGCAACAACACGGAACTCAGTGGAAATCCTCTATATATCTAGAACTCAGCAGTAATGACCTCCACGCCAGCTGCATTGCAATGAGCCAGACTATACCCAACAATCGTCCTAGCCTACACACTATCGGTCTTACAACAAGCCAGACCACGGCCTAATTGGAAAACTATCGTGAAGTTAATTTCTGTTCAATCCTGCAACTCAGCGGTTTTAGATCTAACAATATTCGTTTACAAGTCAGTTCGTTAAAACGAGCCAATGCAATCCACGAGGTTGGATTGATGAACTCGTGAATTTCTGTTGGCATCGACCATGTGGCCAGTGGAATTCTTATCTCAACTGGATTTTGTGGAATGCGGAACTGAGTAGACCACAGACGGTTGTGCATGACTGTCAATAAAAACAAGTGACTGAAGCTCGATTACAATTTTGAAAGTATTTGAGCAAAAATTCCAGCATGGACCCAAATGCCTCCTGCTGTAGATTATAATTCTGATTTTATGCGATCAAGTGTTTGATCAACAAGGTATTTGAAGAAAGCTTTGCTGTAACATTCCTCCATCATTCTTGGCATTTTTCAATTGATTGTCCCTCCAGCATTTTTAAGTGATGCAGATGTATAAGATTCCCTGATTATTCATTCATCAAAATTGTGGTCAGTTTAACCAATCCTGAAATCTGGGATTCTCTCCCCTCTATCAATTTGGTTGCTATCCTCTGTATCCTTTCAATCTCTGTACTATCTATTTTGCATTGTGGTGAGCAGAACAGCAACAGTGACAACACAAACAAACTTGTAAGCGACATTTTATTTTGGGTGGACGTGCCAAAGCGATGAAATATCAGTATTCCGATCCATGCTTTGCGTGTCAAGATTAGGGTGGATGGAATACAGCAGGGATGGAAAGTGTCGACCAAGAGCATGGACGAAAAATATAGGTGTCAATAAGGATATAATGGAGCTTTCTAGTAGAAGATTCTTGGGATGGAATTCCAGAAGTTGACGGCAGAGAAACTGTAGGATCGAATGCCAATGTTGGGGTAGGCAAGGTGAAGGTCATGAAGCAGGAACAAGACAGCTGAGAGCATGCAATAGCCGGTTTGTTGCGGTGTAATAGGGTGAACGAAGAGGTAGGAAGGGCATGGAGCTCCATGGTATGTTCTCCATACGTGAACAACAACAACAACATTTTATCTAAAGGGCGTGATTCACGTCGGGAGGTCGTCTGAAGGCGCTGAACAGTGAGATCGGGACCAGAGCGGGTGGGAACGCTCGCGGTAGGGGGTAGGGGAATGAGAGGAGGAGAGGGGAAAGAGTTCGGAGAGAAGCAGAGTGCACGGTCGTGGAGGAAGATCTTAAGACCGGCCTTGAAGGAGGAAAGAGAGGAAGTGATACGAACGGATTGCGGGATGGAATTCCACAGTGTGGGATCAAAGAGGATGAAAGCCCGCCATCGGATCGTGGGGCGATTCGGGCAGAGGATGCGGAGCAGGCAAAGCCGATTGAGCGGAGGGGACGGGCTGGCTGATAGGGACACAGCAGGTCGGAGAGACAGATGCGAGCAAATCTCGTGAATCGCCTTGAAGATGAGCACGAGGATATTGTGGGAGTGATGTGCTTGCGGAGCCCAGCGCGGGAGAGAACACGAGCTGCAGAATTCTGAATGATCTGCAGCCTCTGAATGGAGGAGCTAAGAAGGCCGACGAGTATAGAGTTCCCCTAGTCGAGCCTAGATGTAACGAAGGCGTCTATGAGTATTTCAGCAGCAATGGGGGGGTGAGGCAGTGGTGGAATCTGGCAATGCTACGGAAGTGGTGAAAGGCTGTATCGGTCATGGCGCGGATATAAGGGAGGAAGGACATTTCGGGATCAAACAAGATGCCCAGATTCCTGACTGACTTCGAGAGGTGGAAAGCGCCGACTGGAATGCTGTTGGTGACAGCGCCTGAGGCGCAGAGGCACTGACGCGAGCCGATCAGGTGGGCATGCGTCTTGGTGACGTTAAGTTGCTGGCAATTGAAGGAAATTCAACGATTCCATAACTATAATTGTGTTGTCGTTGTTGTTTGAAAGGGCTTCGAAAGTGAGGACCAGGATCTTGAAATACATTCTCTTCCACTGACACAATCCTCCTCCAATGCATCTCCTCTCAGGTCAACTTGCATTTTCTGTCCAAGACTGTTTCAGGTGCTACTTCTCATATCGTCTCCACTTTTCTACTGTCAATGGATTCTCTTCGATTCTCTGCACCATCTCCTGCCATATTCCTCAGCCTCAACGACATTGAGTCCTGGAAAAGAGACAACTATCTACAGCTCGTTGTCAGCCAAACCGTGGCCCAACCGATTGGTACGTGTTAGCACCTCTACCCCGCATGCATCATGGTGGATGGTCCATGGATGGTCACTCCACCCAAACTACCATTTCAGGAAAAAGGGTGTCTTGTTTGAATGTGAGGTGTCCTTTCTCCATCATTTCCACGGCATGAGCAGCACCATCTTCCACAACATCAGGAATATCGTCCGTGTCCATCTATGGCTCACCTCTCAGGTTGCTGAAATGCATATACATACAATTAGTTCGTCTAGAATCAACCAGGACAAATCCCCCCTTGTCGGCATTCCCATGTCTCAACTTCACAAGCTACTGATCATCAAAATCTCTGCCACTCATGTCCTCTCCCGCTCAATTCTCCACTACTCCATCAAACCAACCTTCACCCAGATACACTGGCTCCCCATCAAATTCAAGATCCCTGTCCTCACTTTCAAGGTTCTCTATGATCTTGGGCCCTCCTAACTCTCTGACCTACTCAACCCTTAACAATCTGTACATCCCTCCATTTAGCAGGCACTGGCCTGATTCATGTCTCCTGCCCGACACATCCTACTATCGGCAGCCGGTATTTCGGCCTCTCTTCACCGAGCCCTGGCAGTTCAACGCCTTGGGAAATCCGACCGATATGAAAGGTCCTGTACCTTTCGTGTTTCGTTGTTGCGGTTGTTGTTATTTTATGATGGGCAGCCAGTGGAATCAGGCGAGGCTAAGATATTGATAGGGTTGTGGAGACTTGTGTAGGAGAAGACATCAGCTGCAAAATACTGGATGATCTGCCACTTATCATCCAGTATTTTGCAGCCGATGTCTTCTCCTAAAGGGAGGGCTTGTGAAGGGATAAGAATGGGGGAGGCCTATAAGCGGTGGAGGCTGCACATTATCGATCATTGTATTTTTATTGTTTTTGTTTTACATGAATATTTTCAGCCTGTCCTTCAAGTCAATGGCTGAGCCTAGTAATGTTGCAGAGCTAGTGAAATGTCTGGGCGTGAATGAAGGATATGAAGTACATCTGAGTTCAAGCCTCTCACTGAGCTTCTATATTGGCTCCATATCATTATCCATGGAGGCCGGTAGTATTGTCATCGCCCAAGATATGGATGCGCTTGTTGGAGATAAATAGAGGCCCGCCATTATGGTTACATTCACCAAAACACTTCGCAGACTTCACTGTAAAGTCACTCACTTTATCTTATACTTGAGAGGGTGCAATGTGGCTGCTATTTCTGCACAGCATTATCTGATGAACAGTTTGGAATTGGGAGACCAATTCGAGTTAGGAGGTTATTACGCACATATAACACTTACTGTTTTCTCTCCTTAATTGATTGAAATTTCACGTCTATTTAAAAACTATGGAATTCAAGAATTCACAGTCAAGATCAAAACCTTCTATCAATCGATTCACAGCATACTTCAGCTGTACCAGTACAGCTCGATTCCACTTTACATGTGTTATGCAGCTAAATCAAACAATGGTCTCTCCATTCATCTCTTCTTTATAATATAGAGTTATCTAGAGAGAGATGGTTGCCCTCTAACAACCGTTTATTATTTTAATTATTGTGCAATTCTTTCTTCACAAAAAACTACATTTTTTTCAGGATGGCGTGAGCCACTTTGTCGCAGTTGTTTATGCAGATAATTTATAACTTGCGCAATGACAGTCCCTGCAGAGCTGACTCCTAGTAATAAAAAGGGGGAAGCTCCAACAGCAGAACAGTGTAAGCCAAATACACTACACCATTGACAACGATGGGAATAATAGAAATAGAAAAAGTGTTTTACCCTATGCTGGGAATAATTGGCTTTCCTGGTAGGTTGTTGATGGGTGTTCAGTTGTATGCAGCTGTGTGTGCCACCTGCAAACCTGCAAGTTTTCACCCGAAAATGATGTTTATTTTTCCAAATTGATCTAATCACCAGTGTTAAGATGACAGGTTTCAAGTGAAGTCAATGACGTGAATGACGGCAGAAAAGGATCATTACCAAGTAGATTTATACCACAAAACAAAATATCTAATTCTGGTCTCCTTGTTTCAAGAACCGTATCTCTATATTCCAAAATTCCAAATTCCAAAAATTTGCCCCAGTGAATGGCAAAAAATCCAAAAGCAGCAATTTGACAGTTGATTGCTGAGAAGATGCTCTGACAGATTCAACAGTAATTAATAATTGATAAAACCACACACTCTGCAACTGCGCTGGAAGGTACGATTAGGAAAATTGACTTAATCTGACATTACATATTGGGAACGTCATGCAGGACCAGGTTGTGAGTCCGTCAGGTTCGTGGTAAGAGCATTCCTCGCAAGCGGAGGTTCTGATCTCGATTCCCCGTCAAGGCAATACGTTGAGACATGTTCCTCACTGCTCATACCTCGCTTTGCAATATCTGTAGGACCCAGTTATTAGTCGATTGGTTGATTGCTTTTCTGGTATAATCTTTCCTTCAATAATAACAAAACTGAAAATATTTGTTCACTCAATCTACATTTTTTTATGTGTCACTTACATGTCAATTGTCTTCCGAGTTTGCCATGAACATAAAAATTTTTTCGAACAGATTGTCTGTATTTTTTACCTTGACAAAGTTTGACTCTATTGAGTGAACAATACAAAACCCAAATTTGAAGTGTTTGCGGGATGACTTTGGGAGAGGAAAGGCAACGCTGGGAAGCGACAACACAGTCCACGACATTGAAAAGAAAACGAAGGTTTGAAATGGGACAATATTCGGATAGCAGCTCAATTTTGATTGAGTGGAGTTGGCTACACTTCCATTGTTGCATGTCTCAGTAAGTTGTGGTGCCGGAGTTGACAGGGGCTTGTATGTCAAGGATGACCGAATGCAAGAGAGTTGTGGTTAAATTCACCCAAAAATTATGCGGAGGTCAGAACATCATGCAGAAGGAGGACAGGATGGTTGAGCTGTCAGAGAGTAAAATGGAACAAATTGAGAATGGGGGAACCATGTTTGTTAGTGATGAAAAGCCAGCAGCGCTTACCACAATCATTTCAGTGGAGGGAACATAGGGCTGCTGTGAGTACAGCGGAAGTTTGTAGGAGACATTGACTGAATTGGAGCAACAAACAGTATGGAGTAGGAGAGGGTAAATTTGGTTACGGTATGGGTCACGTGCTGTAGCCAAATGCTCAAGCTGAGACTAATAGACTATCAGTGAAGCATGGTCTTCCCAAACGCATTGAGACTGGGAGAGGCTCGATAAGACACTCCAAAGTGAAAGCAGAGAGAATCGTAGTCATGGCGTTTCTGGGGCAAAGCCAGTGAGGAATGGAACGACGGACAGCGAGTAAAGATGGCTATGAAGCTCACTTGGAAGTGAAGTTACCTGCAAAATAAAACACAAACCACTGGAAATCCGAAACTAAAACAGAAGTTGCTGGGAAACCTTAGCTGGTCAGGCAGCAAAGATGGAGGAAGGAAAGTGAATCAACGTTTTGGGTCCACGACCGTTTGTCACAACTGACCTGGAACGTATGCCGACACATTGACTCGCTTTCCTTTCTCCATGGATGCTGCCTGACCTGCTGAGTTTTCCCAGCAACTTCTGTTTTTGTAAGTGAAATAACCTGGTTTGATTTGCGTGCAGAGCAATGGCTCAGCGATATGACTTGACAATAAATGCATCTTTCTACATCGCAATAAATTAGAGCTGGAAAATTCGTCAATTTCTTCCTTTCTTTCTAGAGATAACAATCCTTCTAAAATGTAATTATAACAGGATATATGGCAGTTTGTGTGGCATTGATTTGTGCAATTACTCCGTCTAGATCCACAATATATACAGATATTTCACGATACAGAATACCTCTCGCAGCTACAATGGCGTTCTCACTTCTCCCTTTCTACACCGGCCACACTTCCTCGACGGTTCGTGTGAAACTGTTGTGTGCCACGTTTCTCCCACAAATATATATTCGGATTATCTGCTCTTCTTCCGCCTACCCTGAACCTTCGCCGCCTGCTCTGGACCATAATGCTTTCCCCCCCATTCCTCCATATTTTTCATCTCCCTACCTCGACCACTCTCTCCTGCTCTAGTCCCTACCTTGGGACGTTGCTGTTTACTGTTAATTGCTTTGAGACGTCGATAAGATGTGTACAGCACGATATGAATATAAGTATTATTATATGATTATTCTGTGCTGTGAACGTGTGTCCAATGTTCTCTGAAAATTCTGTGAAATGCATCTTGTTAAATGTGAGATAGTGGAATGCACTAAGTGAATGCATGGAAACTCATTATAGTTTGCGGTCAGGCGCAATCAATCATGAGATAGTGAAATGTATAAATGCGTTTGTGACTTTCCTGCAGCGATTGCGGTGACCATTGTGGTCCTGGCCCAGGGAAAGTGTGGACTCTCCAAATGCATCACCCGCTACCTGGTCGCCATGGCTGTTGCTGATCTGCTGGTCATATTCATTGGTGTGATCCTGAGGAAGACATTTAATCTCCACATGCCGCGCTTCCCCTTGTTCCGCACCCCCGTGTGCCGAGTGCACTATGTGCTGCACTTCTTAGTCATTGATATCTCTGTCTGGCTGACCATGGCCTTCACCGTCGATCGCTTTATTGCCATCTGCTGCCCAAAGCTCAAACCCAAATACTGCACCGAGAGGACAGCGGGCCTGGTGATTTGGACAATCTGTGCCTTTTTAAGCACAGAAAATATCCCCATTTATTTTGTCTTCCAACCGCTGATGATGATCAATGGGCAGCCCTGGTACTGCCGAGTGATGCCCAGCTTTTATACTGCTATTGGCTGGAGGTCATATTACTTTAATCTTCTGATTGTAAATCCAATGCTTCCCTTCATCGTTATCCTCCTCTTCAACTCTCTGACCATCAGGCAAGTTCTAGTGGCCAGCGCTGTGCGCCAGCGTCTGCGGGGATCAATGAAGGGGGGGGACGAGGAGATGGAGAGTCGGAAGAAATCCATTATCCTGCTCTTTACTATCTCAGGGACATTTGTTTTGCTGTGGTTCACCTACTTGGTAATATTCATGTTTGCAATGTTGACAGAGGCCAATTACAAGCAGTCTGACTACAGCAGCCCTTTCAACATCGCTGAGCATGTGGGTTACATGCTGCAGTTCCTCAGCTCCTGCTCCAACACCATCATTTATGGTGTGACCCAGACCCAATTCAGGCACCAGCTTAAATCCATCTTCATTTACCCCATCACTCGGTTACTGAGCCACCAACATAACCATGTGTAGCTTTGTTGCTCTCTTTGATCTTCACGACATTACACTCACGCAAAGACCTGTGCTATCTTAGAAATGATTCGGCATCTTTGAAATAATCACGTTTAAATGGAATAATGAGCCGTTTGAAAATGCCTGTTATTGCTTGAAAATAGATTTTTTGCAGTTAGATATCTTTCAGTCAAATCGGAACTTTGATTTTCAATAAAACCACAGACATCAGAGCAACCGGATGTTTTATTTACTGTACACATAAGAGGAAACCATAAGTTACCAGTTTTTATGCGTCTTCAAGCGAATTGTGGTTTAGAGCTGGAAAAAGCTATAGTATATTTTAGTCCACACTAAACAATTGGAAATAAACAATACATTACATATACCTGTGGAAATTGATAAACGATATTGATTTGGAAATAGATTTGTCTGCATTAATTGAGGGGAAAATAGAATTTGGTAGAAGATATAACTGATTTGAATTAGCTATAATAGTGTTCGACATGCGGTAGTTTCTGGATAACTTGGGATGATCAAACTGAGAGACTTGCAACAATAATTGGATATGTTTTATGGGTCGCAAAAAGGACATATTAAAATGGATGTTGAATTGGATATTTCTCTCCTATCTCTTGTGCAGCATTTGCTTATATCACACAAATCATTATGAAATGTAGGTAGAGACGTAAGCATTACTGTAATGCAATGGGTTAGTTGCTTATATCTATTGCACATATGAATTAATAAATTGTTCTAAGTTTGCACAATGTTTCTACCAGTCTTCATTTACCGCAGAAACACAAATCTAAATGAACCCTTACATTCCATGCTTGGAACGGGATCGTGCTTTATTTAATACACTGGAATTTAGTTGTTAACTGAGATATGACAGCTATACTCACTGGCCAACATTTTGTCTTGCATAAATGTGGAGTCATGTCGCTCCCTGCTGGACACTCACCTTGAAAAAATATAGAATAGATTAAATTAACTGTATACATGTGGGTGAATATTGCGGCTGAACACATTATTTACCAGGCCAATTACCACTGACTGCTCTTATGGTGGATAGAATTGTACCTCTTTTATCACAAAATTATGATGTTCGTATAATCCTACATCTCCCCTACAATCTTCTGTGCTCTACGAATAACTATTCCATAGTGTCTCCAATTAACTATAGTTTCCTTTCGCTGTTATCTTTCTCCTGCAACTCCTCCAACAGCAATAAAATTACACTTGTTTAGCGCCTTTCACGCATCCAATGCACATAGATAATGTGTGGAGCACAGAATTGGACACAGCAGTTCACCTGAACCCGAACCATCCATTTGTATAAGTTTAACGTAACATGTTTCCATCCTGCTCTGTGCTGCTGTTGATGAAGCCCACGTTGCTATGCGTTTCCAATATGTATGAGAGTCCGATCGAGCAACTTTCGAACTGTTTGGCATTAGGGCTTCGCTGTTGCATTTCTAAGGCTATTGAATACAAAATCTGCCTCCATGAGTGATTCTTCAAGTCCCACTGAAGTGTCTGGATGTTCTGTTGTCAGCATTGTCAGCATTCTGTTCTGTTCTTGTATCAGGCGCTGCCAGCATAAAACTCCATGGTTGCACAATTAACCCCATCAAGCCTGTCAGGAACCTGGGCGTCATGTTAGAACTTCAACTGTCTTTTCTCCCCCGAATCCAAGCAATGTCTTGCACTACCTTTCCCCACCTCTGCAACATTGCCCGACTCCAACACTACCTCACACCAAAGCCAATAAACCCTCACCCATGCCTTCATTGCATCCCGGTTCAATTATTCAAATATGCTGCTGTTCGGCCTTCGCAATTCTTCCCTGCACAGATTGCACATATTGCAGAACTCTGCATCCCATTTGCTTCTCCGTTCCAAACTTTGTTACCCCATCTTCACCAAACTTGCCGGACTCCATTGCCTCCCCATCATCCAGAGGATCCAATTCAGATACCCGATCCTCACCTATAAAGCCCTCCACAACTTCGCCCACCGTACATCTGTGACCTCCTATCCCCACCAACCTGCCGGCTCCATCCGCTCACCGGGCTCTGGCTCCACATGTCCCGACCCAGCCGCACAGCCATTGGCAGTGTTGTAGTCCAATTGCAAGGATCTCTGCTTACACTGTAGCCATACAAGAAACATTATCTGCTTACAAGTTGGGCTTGCTTAAACAGATTAGTATTGAAGCAACATATTGTAAATTTGGTACAAAAGGGAGTAAATGTTGTAAATTGTAACCTGCAGAATATAACCCATCACACCTATAAGTGATCAGGATCGGCTCGAAGAAGGACAACTAACAACAAAGTATCGAACCTGCAACTCGCCTAATCGATTAACGATAGAAAATGGCTGAAGAAAAAATCCTAATAAGGACCAGGAGAAGAAGGAAGTGAAACTGTATAAAAGTTACTTGGCAAACACCCAAAACTCCAGATGAAATTCCGGGGAATTACTGGCGGAGAAAAGCTTCATCACCATGAAGAAGAGAACGACAACCTGCAGCATAACCTGATCAATTAAGAGTCGTGTGGGTATTCTATGATCTTTTACATTCCTTATTATCTATCTCTCTTATCAAATGAAAGTATGCAATAAAGACTTGCTTAAGTTTGTATAAAATACGTTCGCAAGACAGAATCGGTAATAGATATTTTCTTTGTGCAACACTTTGTCGTCCCTGGGTGGGCTCGAAATATAATTCAATAAAACTTAGTTTGATCAAACCACAATATGTGGAACTGGTGGAAACAGTTCAAAGCTTTTGGGAAGAGTAGTGCATTTCAACAATCGACAGGAAAATATTGTTTATTGGGGAACCAGAAACGTGAAGGTAAAAAGTGTGTAAACTCTTTTAGGTGAAAGAATAAAAGGGGCACTTAAGGAAAAGAGAGAGAGAGAGAGAGAAAAAGAGGTATAATCTGTATAGATAATAAAGTATCAGAAATGGAAGAATGAAGAAACAGTTGGAATAATATCCTCAGAGAATATGACTGAAAAACATGGCCAAAGTGGGGAAATTGGACATCAGGATATGGACAAAGTGACCATTTGTTGGATAGACTAAAACGGGACATGAGCCGGAAAGAACAAAAGTCATTGAGAATAGCCATGGCTATCACTGGAGCCGCGCAAGAAAATAAGAATATAAAGAAACTACCGAAAGAGAAGTCGGATAGAGAATTAGAAACCCAGGCACAGTTACAACAATTAAGAAAACAGATAGTGGATAGCCAGATGCAAGTGAAAATTGCACACTTGTTTCGCGAAAATGGACAACAACAAACGCAAAAGGCAGAAAAATAAAAAGATCAGGCGAAAAGAGAGAAAATTGAAGTACTGGAAAAACAAAGGGCATACGACGGAGAAACAAAAATCTTACCAAGAACAATTGAGGACGTAAAAGCTACATTTAGGGTAACTCAAGCGGCCAGTATAGCCAAAAGGCATGACCAAACGGATCATAATAGATGTAAGAAAAAAAAAGCAATTAGGAGTACAGAGAGGAATAATTTGCCCATATGGGGATACAGTGGGAGAAGAGGAAGAGAAGATGGATTGGGCAAGCTTAGAAGAAGAGACTGCGAGGTATCATGAATAAGAATCCGCTCATATGAGGAAGTAGATTCACAATCAGAATTTCAAATGGCGTCAATAACCACCCGGCGTACAGACGGAAATGGGGCATCGACCCAACGTGCTACACCCTATTTGTCCACTTAATTACGAGACATTGCAAACAACTTTAAAGCCATTATAAGCAGGGGGCAATTTGGAAGAACTAATTGAACAAGTCCGCCAACAAGCTTTATTACATGGCTAGGACGATCCCGAGCGTCAGCGGCTAATTCTACAGTGTACTGACGAATCATTACGAGAAGTGTTAAACGCAGTTGCACAGGTGGGAGGGGGCTATTTAGCTGAGTTAATAACCACCTTAAAACCTGCCAATGGGGAAGATAGAGGGGATCTCCAAGAAGCGATATGGAACACTAAAGAGAGAGCCACAGAGCACCCCATTGCCTATGCAGCACCATTGTGGACTTGTTATAATGCAGTTTATGGCCCAAATCTAGAACGTAATAATCTGAATGATCCTCACTCGGAACGATAGAGACGAACTTTCATCTCCCACGGTAGCGAATCCTCTCTTACATTATGTGCTGGTTTTGACCCAACTGCGGCCACTCAAAATGAAGCATGGATTTTGAGACGAATGAGTAATGCTTCGGAGGAAGATAGGAGAAATAAGAAACCTATTTAAATGGCTACTTTCGGCACATCTGGTCAGAATTCACCCGTTTGGCAAAACGAGGGAAAACCAGGTCCTCCTCATCATCTATGAATCTATGAATCTATATCAGGCTCGCGGAAGGGGAAGAGGGCGAGATTTGGTGTCTTCCCCTCGAAGGACCAATTGATAGACAGGACTCAGAGTTATGAAGTAGTCAGGCCTGGAATCAGTTAGTGTGTGTTGCAAGCAAAGATGATTTGTGCAGACCAACCGAATCATGTTTGGTAGGAGGTCACCAAACAGTGTTTTTTATGGGATACGGGAGGACCAAAATCAGTAATCAATACTACACTGTTGAAAATCTTCAAAGATCAGTGACAAAAATGTACCACAATAGCATTAACAGGACATAGTCAAGTTCGATATGTTGCCTCACCAATATCAGTAAAAATGGGAAAATTGGAGACATCACATAAACTCGTGGTGATTCAATTGGGAAAAACGGTGGAGCATATCCTTGGAATCGATTTTGTGCCTCAAAATAAATTATCTTATGATCCTGTACATTGAATTGATTTGGTCAGTAAAAGGTATTGCACACAAATTATACCGATGGGTCATTACCAACACCGTGTGTGTACCATTGGGGAATACACGGTTGATCCAGAAAAGATGCTTTCTCAGGAAGAATAACGGGCAGTATTGTGAAAGCACATTGGTGTTTTTGCAACACGTAAACACAATTGTTGATACGTCACCGGCCCTGTATCGATAATCGAACCCGATCCAAAACCGCAGAGACAGTATAGTTTTCCTGCTACCGCAGTAACACATTTTGAAGCAGTAATAACACGACTATTAAAACAAGGGGTTTAAAGGGCAATAGCATCCACAAACAATACTCCAATATGGCCCGTTAAGAAACCAGACGGGTCGTGGAGACTAATTATTGATGATCACGAACTGAATAAGGCAACTCAGTTAACTGCAGCTACGGGAGCTTCTAGTCCATACGCATTGGTGCAACAGTAAACCGAGGCAGAATGGTTTACAGTGTTAGATGTCAGCAATGGATTTTGGTCAGTACCACTCACAACGGAGTCTCAATACAAATTCGCTTTTACGTTCAAAGAACAGCAGAATAACTGGAATCAGTTACTACATAGGTTTCCATAACTATCCTCAAATTTCAACTAACGGTTACAAAAGGGGATAAAACCAATCACAGCGCCTGAATGTTTAATCCAATATGTAGTTGATATGTTGCCACAAAAGAGAGGTTTGACCTGCCATATTGAATTATTAGGTGAGTTGTTATTATTGCTAAAAACAAACAGGAGTTAAAGTGAACCTGAAAAAGGCACAGATCTGCCGATGGGAGGTGCAGTATCTCGGTGTAACCATGACTTATGGTCAGCGATTGATTAATGAAGAAAGGAAAAAGGCTATAGCACAACTGCCAATCCCAACTGATCTAAGAGCACTACGTCAGTTTTTGGGAGCAGCAGGATATTGCCGAGATCATATTGATGGATTTGCCAGGATGAGCTCTCCACTAATGAGCTTATTAAAACAGGATGTACCTGGAATTGGACAGAGTAACACACAGAATCGGTGACTAAATTAAAACAAGCCTTGCAACAGGCTCCAGCATTAAGAGCACCAGAGGTCGCTAGTCCATTTGTACGAGAAACAGCGGCAAGCGCACCATTACTACACTTCACAGTATATCCTTGACATGTCTTGCCAATGTGATAGGTGATGTATCAAATTTTTACTATTATTATTACCTGATTGGATATGTGAGTGAACTTGTACTTCCCCAGTGACTCCTTCACCCCTAGTTTGCCCTGAGAAAGAAATGGATTGGTTATTCAGATTGCGACAAAATGGCCAGGCGGTCACCCAGCAGGCAGTGACAATACTTTGGGCAATGTATTTTTGTATTGATTTTTCCCTGATTCTGACCCAGGATGTAACGAGGATCATTCAACTGGTCACTGGCCTTGGACATTCCCAGACTGACGGGCTGTGTACAGTGACAGTGAGAGTGTGAGGTCTCATGAACTGTATCTGGATATTGTGGGTGTGCATATTGACATATAGATGGGAAAGTGTGCTCACTCCGCCCCCACCCCTTGTTGTGTGTGAGAGGAGCCTCTCAGATCAGGGGGATATCTCCACACTCCCCGCCCACAGTCAGGTGCTGATTAACCACAATTTGAATTTGCCGCCTTGTGTTTGCCCCAGAATGTGTGTCAGGCCCTGGACGTTCTGTGACTGGTCTGCCAATCACCGCTCGTCACTTCTCCCCTCCCCTGAGCCTCACCCACACACTCACTCACCTCAGGTCCTCTTTTCTCCTCAGCTGTTCTACTGGCTCAGTCCTCCACGTTTCTAAGGCTGAAGTAAAATTTACAATAATAATAATAATCCTTGCATTTGATATAGGTAGCGCTTTTCACATCTTCCCAATGCCTCAGAGTGCTTCACGGAATATACTATCACGCCAATTGCATACATCAATCCACGACTGTGCGCTGTGCGTGTCCCACGAACAGTCGTGGATTGAAAATCATCAATTTTTATTGTTGTGGTTTTTTTTGGATGGATTATTATGAGGTTTGTGTGTGTGAGTAAGGAAACTTGCCCAAGGTTTGTCTCTCACCTGCGTGGATTCGAACACAAGGTGAGTGTAAGTTGAGTTTTCTAATCGCTGAGCTGCAGTGATAATAATGATAATCCTTCCTCCATCCTGTGTCTTCTATTGTTGTTGTACAGAGTCACTGCTGTTACCTGCTGATCCCAGCCTCTCTTCAGCCCCAAAAGACAAAGACACAATCAACAAATTAATCAATCAATCAATCAAACAATCAACCAATCAATCGATCGATCAATCGATCCATCAAAACTTACATTCATACAGCGCCTTTCACGTCGAGAGGTCACCACAACCCCCTCTCTGTGACAAGCTGTCACTAGGTTAGTCAGACACAATCTCCTCTTCACAAACCACGTGCTGACTCTCTGTGACAAGCTGTCACTAGGTTAGTCAGACACAATCTCCTCTTCACAAACCACGTGCTGACTCTCTGTGACGAGCTGACCCCTCTCCCAGTGACGTCACTGTGTTCCCTGCGCTACCGGATCCCAGTGTGTGTGTAGCCAATGCTATTGAGCTGTGGGGGCTGGGGGTCGTGTCGCTCCCTCTCTCCCGTCTTAACTAACGTGGAAACAGACAATGTTTGTCCACAAACCCATCGCCGGGTCTGACGTCACAATCCCCCCTGTGATGGCCTGGAGCGTCAGCCTGGTGACGTCATGGGGGGGGGGGGGGGGGTCACTCTCTCTGTCTCCTGTCAATCACTGGTTACCTGGGAGAGGGGGGTGTGTGTCTCTCTCTCTACTGTCAATCATTGGTTACCTGGGAGACGGGGGTGTCTCTCCTTGTGTGTCTCACTCCTGTGAATCACTGGTTACCTGGGAGACAGTGACGCGAAAGCTAATGCGTCATCAAACCGGGACACGTCACGTGCTGAACGTCCACAATGGCGGCGGCGGAGACACAGGAGAAGGTGCGCGGTGTCTGTGTACAGCCCGGACTGGGGAGAGACACACACAGAGAGAGAGTGTGTGTGAGGGAGAGACACTGAGTGTGTGACAGACTGAGTGACTGAGAGAGACTGAGAGTCTGAGCCAGTGTGAGAGACACTGACAGCGTGTGAGAGACTGAGAGACTGAGTGACTATGAGAGGGAGAGAGAGACACTGAGTGATTGAGAGAGAGACTGAGAGAGAGTCTGAGAGACTGAGAGAGTGAGAGAGAGACTGAGAAAGAGAGAGAGACTGAGAGAGGGAGAGAGAGTGTGACAGACTGAGAGAGAGACTGAGAGGGAGAGAGAAAGAAAGAGGGAGAGAGAGTGTGAGAGAGTGTGAGAGACAGAGAGGGAGAGAGAGTGTGAGAGACTGAGAGAGGGAGAGAGAGTGTGAGAGACTGAGAGAGGGAGAGCGAGTGTGAGAGAGGGAGAGAGAGTGTGAGAGACTGAGAGAGGGAGAGAGAGTGTGAGAGACTGAGAGAGGGAGAGAGACAGAGAGAGACTGAGAGAGGGAGAGAGAGTGTGAGAGACTGAGAGAGGGAGAGAGAGTGTGAGAGACTGAGAGAGAGTGTGAGAGACTGAGAGAGAGAGAGAGAGAGAGAGTGTGAGAAACAGAGAGAGAGAGAGAGTGTGAGAGACTGAGAGAGAGGGAGAGAGTGTGAGAGACTGAGAGAGGGAGAGAGAGTGTGAGAGACTGAGAGAGGGAGAGAGAGTGTGAGAGACTGAGAGAGAGACTGAAAGAGGGAGAGAGAGTGTGAGAGACTGAGAGAGGGAGAGAGAGTGTGAGAGACTGAGAGAGGGAGAGAGAGTGTGAGAGACTGAGAGAGAGACTGAGAGAGGGAGAGAGAGTGTGAGAGACTGAGAGAGAGACTGACAGAGGGAGAGAGAGTGTGAGAGACTGAGAGAGAGACTGAGAGAGGGAGAGAGAGTGTGAGAGACTGAGAGAGGGAGAGAGACTGAGAGAGAGACTGAGAGAGGGAGAGAGAGTGTGAGAGACTGAGAAAGAGACTGAGCGAGTATGAGGGACTGAGAGAGTGTGTGAGAGACAGAGTGTGAGAGGGTGTGAGGGTGCAGGCCCCAGGGGGCAGTGAAGGGGCTACAGGAACTGTTCCCAGCTCGACTCATCACTAAACGCTGCTGGTGAGAGACACACAGAGAAAGTGTGTGAGAGAATAATGAGAGAGAGAGAGGGAGAGAAACACTGAGTGTGCAACAGAGTGGCTGTGAGTCAGGGAGAGAGACTGAGAGTCTGAGCAAGTGTGAGACTGAGCCAGTGTGAGAGAGACTGAGAGAGAGAGGGTGTGTGAGAGAGACTGAGAGAGAAAGGGTATGTGAGAGAGACTGAGAGAGAGAGGGTGTGTGAGAGAGACTGAGCAAGTGAGTGTGAGAGACACTGAGCAAGAGTGAGTGTGAGAGAGACTGACAGAGACTGAGAGAGTGGGAGACACTGAGAGAGCGACTGAGTGAGTGTGAGGGACTGAGAGAGTGTGTGAGACAGTGAGAGACAAGAGTGTGAGAAGGTGTGAAGGGGTAGGAGCCAGGGGCTACTGGAAATGTTCCGAGCTCGACTGGTCACCAAACACGCTACTAGTGAGAGACTGAGTGAGAGAGAGAGAGAGAGGGAGAGAGGGACAGAGAGAGACTGAGCAAGTGTGAGAGACAGTGAGTGAGTGTGTGAGAGAGGGAGAGAGAGATTGAGTGAGTCTCCACTCCTCTGCACCCCCCTGCCTCTCTAACCCCCTGTATCCCCAAAACTGCACCCGTGGCCTTTACTGTGGTTCTGGTCTCGTTGTCCCCGAATCCTCCGCTCCACCATCGGCGGCCGTGGCTTCAGCCACTACGCCGCGAAGCTCTGGAACTCCCTTCCTCACTCCCTTCGCCTCGTTCCCTCTCTTCCTAGTTTCAGGTCTAGGCTAAAGACCTTTCTGTTCAATCGAGCCTTCGGTCACCTTTCTCCCCCTCCCCCTGGCTCAGGCCCAGGATCCGTTGCTGTGAAACTCTCTGCGGCACTATCTGGTGTAGAGGGCGCTATATAAATCAAAGTTTTTGTTGTTTCTACAGCCTGTGATACACACACACAGAGTGAGAGAATGTGTACGAGGGAGACCTACAATCTGAGTTACAGTCACAGAGAGAGAGAGACCTCTACATCATGAGATACGCAGAGAGAGAGAGAGAAGGTAAGAGAGAGAGAGCGAAGGTAAGAGAGAGACCTGTCTAAAGCCTGTGATACACTCACACAGAGAGGGACACCCATACACATTCACAGGCCTTACACACAGAGTGTTGTGGGGGAAACACACATAGAGAGAGAGAAGTAGGGAGGCACACATATACACTCGCAGGCCTCAAGTACAAGGAGAGTTACACACACACACACACACACACACAGGGCCGTGCACACAGAGAGAGAGACACATATACACATACAGAGAGAGACACACAAATGCACTCACAGACCTCTGTGTCTGACTATCTTTCACACACACAGGCCTCAGTCTCTGTTCATCAGAAATCACAGACTCACACGTAGTCTGTCTGTGTCTCACACACACTGTGAGAGACAGAGACAGACAAACATATACATACTGAGACAGTGTGAGATAAACACATATAGAGACACTGAGATACATACACAATCTCTCTCTGACCACACACTATGTGTGTCTCTGGTCATCTGAAATGACGCACACATGCAGACATACACACACACATATTTGACACTCACACATATACATTGGCCTCTCTGTGTCTCTATGCGACATACATGCGCGATGAATTACATGGAGAAAGAGACACAGAGAGAGAGAGAGACCTATGTCCATACACAGAAACATGTTGTAACTCTTCTCTCTCTCTCGGTGTGTGTGTATTTCTGAGACGCTAACATAAATACACAGAGAAACACTGACATCCTCTCTAGACTGAGAGACACACACAGAGACACACACGCAGGTCTCTGTGTCTGACTCTGTGTCTCTGGGACACACAAACACACTGAGAGAGACATACACAATACTGGCCTCTGTTTGTCTCTCACATACAGGCCTCTGTCTCTGGGCATCAGAAATCACAGATTACACTGGACTTGGACTGATTCTCAAAAACACACACACAAAAACACTGTAACCGCCTCTCTCTGTGTTGCACTGTATCTGATAATAATAAACCTTTAATTTGATATCATGCCTTGTCACATGTTTGAGGCATCTCAAAGCGCTTCACAGGGTGCACCATCAAGTAAAGTGACTGTCTGCTTTGTGAGGAAAATATGGCAGCCAATGTGTCTTATCTGTGTGGAATGTGAGTGTGTCTATGTTAGAGTGTGTGTATGTGAGTGAGTTCACTGTGTGTGGGTGTGCAATTAGCTAGTGAGAGGACCTGGGTTAGATTCCCAGCTGGTTCAATATGAATGTTGGGCAATGTTTCTGACTTCACGCACTACTATTTACCAGCACCAACACTAATAGTAATAGTACTAGCTTTTCATGCGCTGATCATGCTTTTAATGTCCTCTAGATGCCTCACAGAGCTTTACAGAAAATACTGTAATGTGAAGTGACTATATTTGTGGATGAAACGTGGCAGCCAATTGAGCACAGTTGTGTCCCACACACGGTTGTAGATTAAAGTGACAAATTTTTTAATTTATTTTTGATGGATTATTATCAGACGAGTGTGTGGAGTAAGGAAACGTGTGCAAGGCTTCACCCTGAGTGGGAGGTGATACATTTCGGGAGATGAAATTAGAGGAGGCAATATTGGCTAGAAGGTACAATTGTAAGGAGTTTGAAGGAAACTAGAAATCTGGGGATTTGTGTTAGTGACTCTTTGATGATTGCAGGTCAGGCAGACACAGCCGTTAGGAAGGCATATGGGATACTATGCTTTATAAACGGGTCTAAAGTACAAAATTCAGGTAGTGCTGAATAACCTCTATAAAACTTTGGTGGGGCCTCAGCTGGAGTAAAGTGTTCATTTATGATTAGCACACTATAAAAAGGAAGCTATGGCATTCGACAGGGTGCAAAGAAGGTTTAAAAGAATGGTACCAGGATTGAGGGACTTCAGTTAAGAGAAAAGGCTAGATAGCCTAACTTTATTCTGTTTAGAATAGAGAAGGTTGAGAGGAGACCTAATAGAGATTTATAAAATTACGAGTCTATTCAACAGGGTGAATAAAGAAAAACACTGAGACTTGTGGTCACAGATTTAAAATAATTTCAAAACGAAGCAGAGGGGAGCTGAGGAGAATTTTTTGAACCCATCTCGTTGTTCGAATCTGGAATGCACTGCCTGAAATTGTGGTGGAGGTTGATTCGATAACAGCTTTTAAAAGAGAATTAGATCTTTATTTAGGAATAACAGGTCTTTTAGATTATGGGGTTACAGCTGGGTAGTTGCTCTGTTCAAAGTACCGTCACAGACTAGATGGGCCAAATGGCCTCCCTTTTTGTCGTGAAATTCTATGATTCTAGAGCTCGATTGAATATTCGGAATGACAAGTAACAATTTGAACATGTATTCCCGTGGCTTCACGTCTCATCAGTCGAGCTTCATAAATACTTTCAGGGATTTATTCCGTAGCTTTATGACTGTCTCTGCTCTGATATCGTAAGCCATTATTTAAGTTGATTCTGTACATTCAAAATGATACTGCAATGCACCCTGGGTCTTCTGGATGAAATCAAGAAGACCCAGGCATCTAAGCATTAGTATAATTAATAATCTTATCATTTTCCCGATTCCACGAATGAGTCAAGTTACCTCTCATCACTCCGATCTTCATACATCCCATCCAAAACAAAGCGACCATTTTAACTCTGTCTTCAAACAAGATTCGTAATCAACATACTGCGAAAATAATCAAAAGTTGGTTAACGGTTTAATTTACTTGGTGATGTAAATAGGAACAAAGCACAAATATTTAACAATTGAGCTACATGTTGAGTTAGGTCTATTCAACAAACAATCATGCAGCACTTTTCTAACAGAATGTCCTCCACACAATATGGAGTCAGTTCACTTCACAGTGTATCCTGTGAATCGCTTCAAATACATTTCGAAGGTAAGAGATTAGACAAACACTACAATAACAAAATGGCAGTGGCAAAGTGCGTTTCATGTCTGCAGGACGTCACGAGGCGATGGACAGTTACAGCCTCAAAGCCGAGATGAGGACAGGTGGGGGGAGAGGGAGGTTGGGGTCTCGGCGTTGCCGATGGGAACGCGGAAAAGGAGAGTCTTGAGGCGAGACTTGCATGAGGTCAAGGATGGGGAACGGAAGGGGCGAAGCAGAGGGACTGGAGGATGGACTTCCAGATGTTGGGGGATAAGTGGCTGCAGGCTCGCCCTCCTATGGCGGGCATGGTGGTTGGTTCGTGGGACTGGCCTGCTGAGCGGAGGCGGAGGAAAGGTTAGTAAATGGATAGCATGACACGGATGTAGAGGAGTGCGAGTTTGGGCGGGGCTTCAAGTGTCAGACACTGCACCAATCTTAAAAAATATTTTCAGCACAGGATATGGGGGATCATTTATTAACGTCCTGGGAGGCCTTCGAAGAAAGAGCAATTTAATACGAATAATTCTTGCATTTTTTTTGAAATTGATAACGTCACTGACACATCTCCAAGCTCTTCATGTTCTGTGCTGAAGTGTGCCGCAGGTACACGTGGATTTACTGGGTAAATATATAAGATCATAAGAATCAAGAGCAGCAGTAAGCCTTTCGGCCACTCGAGCCTACCCCGCCAATAAATAACATTATGTCTGATATTCTAACCTAACTCCACCTGCCCCGCCTTATTCCCATATCGCTTTTATCCACAATAAATATATCAGTGCCAGTCTTGAATATGGTCAATGACTGAGCATCCACAGCTTTTTGGGTAGAGAACTCCAAACATTCAGTAACTTCTGGGTGAAGTAGTTTATTCTCAACTCAGTGAGAAATGACTGCCCCTAATGTTAAGACTTTGACCTCTGTTTCTAGTTTCTGCAACCATGGGAAACAATTTCCCACTGTCATCTCTGGCATGCCACTTAATAATCTTATACGATTCCCTGAGATCACCACTCATTCTTCTATATTCGAGAGAACATAGGCCTTGTATATTCTCGTACGTTCATCGTTGAACTCCCTCATCGCAGGCACAAACCTAGTGATTCTACGGGTCTCCACATTCAGTTAGAATTATTGCTCTTTCCTTACAGTTTGTGAAATGATTCTCAACTAATTAATCCACAGTTAAATTTACTTGCTGGTGTGCAAACGTATAACAACAGCAACATTACACTCGTATAGAGCGCATAGATTGTTGCTTTGAGTTATATGTGGAATACAGTATTTATCGATCGTAAGCATTATCATAATTAATTTTATTAATATTTTCCCCATTACAAGAATGAGACACGTTAACACTCTTCGCTCCTTTCTTCACACATGCAAACTCAAAGAAGCGATAAACTTAACTCTGTCTACAAACATGATTCGGAATTAACACTGTGAAATTAATCAAACAAATTATTAGCAGTTTAATTTACTTGTATTGAAGAAAAGTATAAAGCACACACATTGAAACCATGAGCAATGTGGCTGTTCAATAAACAACCATGACAACACCTTTCTAACTGCTTGTCGTCCACACAATATGGATTCAGTTCACTTCACAGTGTATCTTGTAAATCGCTTCCAATATATTTCGAAGGCATGAAATGAGACAACTACAACAATTGCAATACGACAGTGATAAACCGCCTTTACCGTCAAGAGGACGACCCAAAGCGAAGGAAAGTTACTGCCTCAAAGCTGAGTTGAGGACAGGTGGAGGTAGAGGAAAGGTGGGGATTCGGAAGTGCCGATGGGGACATCGAAGGGGAGAGTCTTGAAGCGAGACATGGAAGAGGTCTCGGATGGGGGATGGGGTGCACGGGTCGAGGCAAATATTTTTAATAATATGAATCATCCTTGCATATTTATTGTGTTTGATAGCGTCATCGACACGTCTCGAAGCGCTTTACAGACTGGGCTGTGATGTGCTGCAGGTGTGCATGGATTTACTGGGTAAATATATAAGAACATAAGAATCAGAAGCTAGAGAAGGCAATTCGGCCACGAGAACCTGCCCCGCCAATAAATACGCCTCTGCACATCGAGCTATAATTATAGCTCTTTCATACATTTACGAACAACACACTGGGGAATTAGTTAATTCACAGTTTAATTTACTTTGTAATGCACAAACGTATAACAATAAGAAAATTACACTTGTACGGAGCTCATACATTGAATCCTTGCATTACATGTGGAATTATGACTTGATCGATTCTAAGCATTATTACTATTAACAGAAATCGATAACTCCATAAATTTACTACTCTGTGAGTTAAGAAGTATTTTGGCAACTCACTGCAAAAGGACTGACCCCTAATTTGAAGACTGTGATGACCCCTGTTTATAAAGTCTCCCACCCGGGGAAACATTCTGCCACTGCCTACTATGTCTTAACCCATAATAATCTTATAGGCTACGATAAGTCCGCATCTATTTCTTCGATATTCTAGAGAATATAGGCCTATATTGCTCATCTTATCATTATAAATGAACCCCTTCATTCCATGAACCAACCATGCGGTGCACCCCGTCTAAGGCGAGTATTTCCTTTCTTAAATAAGGAGTACAAATCTGCATATAATACACTAGGTGCGGTCTCAGGAAAGCCCTTTACAGTTCCAGCAAGACTTCCCAACTCTTATATTCTAACGCTATTGTAATGAATGCCGAATTTCCTGTTGCACAAAACACTAACATCTGTATTCTTCTACGCATTAGTAAAACAATCTATCTTTTTATTTCTATCAAGGCAATGCACGGCCTTGCCTCCGCCTATCTCTACGACCTGCTGTCTCCCTATCAGCCTTCCCAATTCCTCTGCTCAGCGGCTCTGGGCTGCTCCTGTGTCCCACCCAAACCGCCCTACCATCGCTTGCCGGGCTTTCAGTCTCTGTGACCCCACACTTTGGAACTCCATCCTGCAACCCCTTCGCCTCGCTTTCTCCCTTTCTTCCTTCAAGGCCGGTCTCATGTCCTTCCTCCTCGAACGTGTCTCTGCTCCCTTCCTAACGTTCCCCCGATCTCCTACTCTGCATTCTCCTACCACTACACAGACCCCCAATACCCACCAAACCCCACTGCCCCCTGTTTGGGTCCCGATTTAACTGTTCAGCGCCGTGTGAGGTCCTCCCAACGTGAAAGGCGCTCTATCAATTGATTGGTGGTTATCGGTATTTATCATTGGTTACAGCACACGCCTGCGAAGCATGAGATCTGTGTTCGCATCCAGGCAGGCGAGTTTGAAACCTTGGACAACCTTCCATACTTCACACATTCAAGCCTGATAATAATCCGTCCAAAAATTAGAGAAAATAATTTTAAAAAATATGGTATTTCAACCCACGGTTGTGCTTGGGACACTGATGTGCGAGACTTACTGCTGTACTTCACTCTCCCACAGATATACAGTCACTTTATGTTACAGTATATTCTTTGAAGCGCTTTGAGACGTCGATCAGTTGTGAAATGTGCTATATCAAATTAAAGTATTATTATTAATATTTTTACTTCAGTTAAGCAGATGCACGTGTGACGTGTAAGAGAACTTTCACAACTTGTCGCTCTGCCGGGAATCAAGCCATGCTCTCTAGCTTTGCCAGATCCCTGGAGATTAAATTGCATCAGAGAACACCATTTTGAATTCCGCATTAATCTGAATTATATCAACTTTATTTTGCTTAATGTGAGTGTGGGGGCAGGATTGAGTGTGTAGTGGTTGGGGGGGTTGGATTAATTGGTGGAGGCGGCATTAGGTTTGTACTTGTGGAGGCGGTAGTTTTGTAAGGGTGGGGCGGGCGCTGTGGTAGGTTTGTGTGCTGGGAGGGGTTAGGTTTGTGTCTGAGATGGGGCAGGTTTGTGTATGTGTGTGGGGGTTGGTGGTAGCTTTGTGTGTCGGAGGTGTAGATTTGTGTGTTTGTAGGGTTAGGTTTGTGTGTGTGTGTGTGTGTGGTTGGGTATTTTTGTGTGTGTGGGGGGGGGGCAGGTGTGTGTGTGGGAGTGCTATGTTTATGTGTGTGCGGGGTTAGGTTTGTGTGGGGGGATCGGCCTTTGTATGTGGGGGGGGAGTAGGTTGTGTTTGTGTTGCTGGTAGTTTCGTGTATTTGTGACGGGTAGTTTTGTGTGTGGGAGCGCATAGGTTTGTGTATGTGGCCCTGTTTGACTTTGTGGGAGGGGGACGATGGTAGGTTTTTGTGTGTGGGGATTAGGTTTGTGTATATGGGAGGGTAGGTGTGTGTGGGTGGAGAGGTATGTTTGTGTGTGTGGGGGAGGGGTGTAGGATTGTGCGCGGAGGGCGAGAGGGTGGTTTTGTGTTGCGGAGGTCGGAGTGGTAGGTTTGTGTGTGCGCTTCCATAGTTTTTTCTTTGTGTTGGTGCAGGTTTGTATGGTGTGTTGGGGGATAGGTTTGTTCTGGGTGGGGTAGGTTTGTGCGTGTGTCCGGGGATAGGTTTGTGCTGGGTGGGGTAGGTTTGTGCGTGTGGGGGTGGGTGGGCTAATTGTGTGTCGGGGGTTAGGTTTGTATGTTGGAGGGTATGATTGTGTGTGTAGTTGGTAGGTTTGTGTGTGGGGGTGATAACTTATTGTTCAGCAGCATTAGGGGAGATCTTGTTGCAACTTATAAGATTCTTGAAGTGCTGATAAGGTAGATAATGAGGGATTATTTTCCCTGGTAGGCGAATCTATAACCAGCGTTTAGTCTTAACATTGTGGGTCAAAACAGAGTTGAGGAAACATTTCTTCACTCAGAGGGTGCTGGATTGATAGAATTTATGGAAATCACTAACCCAGAATTCCGTATATCTAGAAGTCTGAACATTTTCAAGGTTGAGAATGATAGATATATATTTTTTTAAATAGAGGGTTGAGGGCATATGTGGATTGGGCAGGTAATCAGAGTTAGGACAGAAGATCAGCCCTGATCTTATCACATGGCGTGGCACGCTCGAAGAAACGAATGGCCGACTCCTCCTCCTATTACTTTTATTCTTATGCAGTGATGTTGATGTTATCGGGCTTTTCACATTTTCCAGGCGTCACAAAGCTTCAGAAAATAAACTGTAATATTAATCCACTGTATATTCGTGAGCGAAGCGCAGCCACCAATCACGCACAGCTGCGTTCCCACAGTCATGTATTGAAATTACCAATTTTATTAACGTGCTTTTTTTTGGATGTATTATTATTAGGCGTGTCTTGGGAGTAAATCAACTTGCCCGAAGTTTGGTAGTGATCTGCCTGGATTCGAAATGCAGGTCTCACGATTGTAAAGCGAGTGCTCTAACCTCTGAGATACAGGACTCCAAGATTCTATATCAAATGCGACGATTCATGTTCTGTTGAGACTCGTGGAAATTGGCGCCTGTTAATAGTGTTGTTTGATGCTGAAATGTGTTACCATTCCTTCTTGTGACGATCAGCACAAACTATTTCGAAGTTCACCTTGAGATTTCTACAATTGCTAGTGGAAACAGGTCAAATCAGACACATCATTGAAGAAATAAAATAACACAAAGTTTGTTTTCACATCGACCACGTCTACAATTGTGTGGCTGTAACAGATTCTATTTCAAAAATGCTGCAACCAAGGTTCGAAACGTGCAGGAAAAGCCGATTGGATTTCAGGTCCAACGCCTTAACTACTCCGACATCGCATCAATTGTTGCCGTTTCCGTGGTCAAAGACTCTATTTAAAATTATAATATTTTCATACTCTGATAACTTGGGAAAGCTCCGAATGAGAGCAACGGGAATGCAATGCCTGAAATGGTGGTGGGGGCCGATTCGACAGCAACTTTGAAAGGAGAGGAAGACCTTTAGTTGGGGAGGACGATTTTGCGAGGTTAGAAGGAGAGAGAAAACTGGGCAATGGGATTAAATTGCTCTTTTTAAAGAGCCGGCACAGACTCGATGGTCCAAATGGCCTCCTTATGTTACGTAATATTCCTATAACTCTATGAGTCTATGATCCGTGGATCCTGTCTGATCTTGTCTAATTAGCACAGATACCTTGCTGTGGTCCGATTTCAAACACACACCATGTCAACTTTCTTCAGCCTCTTTCAGACAACGCACTTCCTCAACAAGGTCAACCTTCAATTATATATTGATTCACTTGAGGAACAATAACAGCAGCGGTAGCAGGGGACTTGTTGGTATCCCACTGGAGATCCCACAACATAATTTGAGAAGAGAAGCGAGTTTCTGCTCGTGTCATTGACAGTAATTATTTCTTGAGTTATCAGAGTGTCTGATCGCTGTGTGCAGGCTGTCACTGTGGACATCTATTTGCAGTGTTTACCACAATGCAATCTCCACAACGGCTGGGAAAATTGAGCAAGGATTACAGGCCGGTCAAGAGTAAGCAATGGAGCTATATTAGTTCCAATTAATCAAACACACTAAAAATTATTGCTTGGGATATATATGAAACAGATCACTCGTGGAGAATGTTTCACATATGTGTGCGAGTCCTGGATATCAGCTGTCGTTTCGAGTTGTTAACGTGATGGACAAGCAAATACATTGAGAATCGTTTTGTGAATCGATAACTATCTTGCTGTGGTATTATATTCTGCCAATGTTTTCAGTGAGATCACAATACAATTATCCCGTGTTTGATTCAAAAATCACTTAGTGAAGAAACTTAATGGATAGAAGGCATTCAGGTTCAGGAAATCGTAAATTAAAAAAAAATTCCTTCATAATATTGGTAAAGACATTTTATTGTTATGTTGATTAGTCGTTTGGACCTCGAAACCTCGAGCAGAATCCATTTGCATCAACAGTTGAAACTTCTGCATTTAAAATGATAAGTCTGCCAAATGTGATCGAAACCAAAAACTTTATTTGGAACAACTCGACAAAACGTTTCCTGACAACACATTTGGGAGAACAATTTGAATTATTGTTAGACATTTGCGGTTCAGATATCCGTAGATCACCAACAGCTTTCTCAATAACAAAGATTTCACTGTGACAATGATTTTGAGTAATGTTCACCATTTGTTCTGTTGCCAATTTGATCAGTTATGTTTGCAGATGTATGTTAGTTATTTGGTACATTGGTCTGTGATCATGATTACATTGACTGACATTAACATACATTAACCTAATATTGACTACCTATATGTGATTCAGCAATTACTCACAGGCAGTGGATTGAAATCATGGAAACATGTGCACAAGGTCTATGTTCCAATGTTTCTAGATATATTTCAAGTAGACTGGTAATGCATTGTACAATTTATGACAGGTACGGTTTGAATGAAACTAGAACAAAACAGATGTGATTTGCTTAAGGAACGCAGAGCGTTTGAGCAAAGACATGAAGACTGGTTTGAAGACAAAAAATATTGATATAATTATCATCTATATGATAGTTAACCCCACAATTATATGCTGATTGACAGTGTAGCGAGAACGTTACCTTCACTGTCAACACCCAACCATTTGGACGTCCTTCCTAAGTAATAGGCGCTAAACAAACAACATGTCTTGTTATTGTAGAGGGAGCTTTATTCGGTATCTAATCCTCATGGAAATATGAACGGACAGTGAAGCTGTAGCTGTTCTCTGTCTTTAAACTTGACTTTGCGGTATTCCTAATGAAGTAATTTAAGAATTAGTTTAAAAGGAAATGTCACCCCTCTCTTAATCTCCTCTCTGAATTGAGTCTGGGTAACAGCGTAAATGCACGTGTTTGTACAGGAGCATAAAAGCTGCAGCATGAAGCCAGTTTCCTGAATAATGTACAAAGGATCATTGTCGTCTGAGAAATAAATTTTCTCTGAAATTCTCCAGTATAAGAAAAATAAAACATATGTCATCCATAACAGTATAAAATTGCCTGATATCGCAAAGAGTAAAATAATGGCTTTCTTTCGGCTCTTCATCTCTGGATCACTGTCTCTCTCACCTCTATTCCTGTCCCCATCACTGTGTCCCCGCAATCTCCTGCGGGCTCGACTGGCCACCAGGATGTGCCTTACAGTCAGGGCGTTGAGCAGCAAAATCACCACGAATGGGAGAATCGGGGTTAAAATTGTGTCGAGGAGGTCATAGACGGTCCATGGGAGAAATGAGTAATAGCTTAGTTTAGTATCACATCCCCACGGTGTATGGTTAAATATGTACAGTGGTTCATTTATAAAATACCAAGGAATGTTTTGCCCAATGAAGAACACACTCAGCCCCGCTGTCACTGCAGCAGCTGTTTTTTCGGTGCAATATTTAGTTTTCAGTTGTTGGCAGCAGATGGCGACATATCGATCAAAGGTGAAAGCCACAGTTAGCCAGACAGCGATTCTAGTTGCTGCAAAACTCAGTACGAGGAGCAGCGAACAAACAGGTGTGATGTCTATGAATGAATATGGGACGTAATAATAAACAATGCGATAGAGAATCACCGAGAGAATTATCACCATCAGGTCAGCCACTGACATGGCCAGCAGATAGTGGGAGACACATTTGGAGAGACCGCACCTCCCTCGGGACAGGATCACAATGGCCACTATGTTAGCTACAGAGAGAGTGAAGGGAAAATTACCAGTTATAATAATCCATTTCTACAGTTGATGTTATGCTGATTCAGTGTATATTTTGCGCTGGACTTCTGCGGGGTAATATTCGCTACTCTCACGTGAAGTCACTGTTTTGCGGAATCAACGGGAGATGGAGAAAAGTCTGGCTTGCTGCCCATCACCGCGTAACACAATTAGACGCAAATACAGAGACAGACAGAGATCCACAGACAGAGGGAGATGTACTGACATGTAGAGAGGGAAAAAGAGCAACAAACAAAGGAGGGACTCACAGGACTACGTAGCGAAAAATAGATTCAGGCAGAAAGGCACAAATACACCTTTTTTTTAATCGGCACAAACATGTATAGCCGTTCAGAGAGAGACTATCACAGACATAGATCGAATGCAATGTGCAGACACAACTACACAGAGCGGTATACACAGACAAACTGACAGATACACAGAGATACAATCAGACAGATAAATAATTTATATATTGCATGATTAAAAAAATTACAGAATCAAAATGCCATCAGGTTCACAAGATCTGCTTTCTCTTTCGAATGGTGCCATGGAATTTCTAATATCTAAGTAAGCAAACGAGAAATTTCATCCTAAGTTTTTCTTCTCTCTACCGCAGTCAGTTAAGAACTCGTGTCCTCACAATTGATTTGAACGTCATTGGTCAGTATCCCGAAATATTGCAAGAGGGAATTTCAAGGATTACACAAACCTCAATTTGCTGATTGAAAGGTGAGATTGCTAAGGTGAGTCATGCTGCAAACTTTACTCCAAACTAACCTAAATACTGAACTGGCTAAATCACTTGCCAGGTATTCCAACAGCAGCGAGAATCGGGTAGTAAATGTATTCAATTCTCCACATTATCAGATAGGTCTTCTTCACGGAGACAAAATGAATCCCTTTCTACAAAAGGCAACTCACGCAAAAAACAGAGTTTCTCAAGAGTGTAAAACGGAGTCGTATTTAAAGGAAAGTGGGGAACGCTCCTGTGAGCAATTTTACCGCAAATTCCTGGGTGATTTTGAGCCGTGTGCAAACAAAAACATTATCTGCCCTGAGTTACGCTATTCACCCCAATGATATAATTTGGGTGCAGCTGGGTATCCATTCTATGATGAAACTCAGGCCCAAAACACCACACACGCCCCCGTGTGTCAGTGCAATGTGTTGTTTTTAAAGTATCTAAACCATCAGAGAGATGCTCATGTGAGTGTGTGTCCCCCACCTACACACAGTATTCCCCAGCCTGGAGTGTGTGTGTACATTGTCTACACAGGGGCCACTCACCAGCATTGAACCCATTACCTACAGCATTGGTCACAGCTTGGGAGGGACAAAGGCCTTTGTGACCACAGTGTGTACAGGGCGCTGATGTCCCTGCTGTAGTTTAACCCGTTAAAGGTGATAACGCTTTCCACAAAGGATAATGCAGCCATACAATTACAATATACTGCCTTCCATTGTATACACCTGTCTGTGAAATGCTTATCAGCCTCAAAGGAGTAAAATATTAATGGGATACATATATTGCACGGTATACGTGTGTGTCTCTCACTTTGTGTGTATGTGTTTGTGTGTGTGTCTCTCCCACTTTCTCCCTGACATCTGTGACTCTGTCGCTGTCTCTAATCCTTTCTCTCTCTCTCTCTACCTTTCTCTCTCACTTTCTTTTATCTGTTTCTGTAGACACAGTTGTATGCAACTGTCCCTCTGCATCTGTACCTGTGTGTGCGTCTGTGTTTGTCTCTATTTGCCTTTGTATGTGTGTCTCCGTCTCTGAAAGTTTCTCTCTAACTGTATCTAACCTTATCTGTCTCTCCCTCTCTCTCACTGTGACCGTGTGTGTTTGGGTTTGTGTGTGTGTGTGTGTGTGTTTCTGTGTGATGCATTCCATTTACTCAGTAGCTGCTAAATTGAGTTTGCCGGCTGTACATGCGGATCTAACAATATCCTAGCTCACAACTCAAATAATGAAGGGAGATACTGTAAATTGCCTAGCTGAGATTCTCACAGATGATATTGCTCAGTCATATTATGGATGAATTTCGCACTTTACTGTGCGCAAAACATCTCTTATACTTCTAATCTACAGACGCACTATTCCAGTGATAAAACTAAAGCTGTGGAAAATATTCCCTCGGAACATGTTGAAAAACTAAGTTTTAATAAAGAAAAAAAAGGTTAGGTTTGTTTTAGGAATTTTTTTTAACACAGTATATATTGTTCGCGGGCATATATGGTTGCAAGAAGTAAGAAGATGGAATGTGAACGAAATGACTATCGATCTAGAGTTTGGTTATATCTTTATGCTTCAACCAACGATTCACAATAAGGAAATTGCTGTAGGGTATATTCAGTGAGCATTGGTGTGGGCGTTTTGAAGAGATGATAAGGAACCATAAAAATTATAATGATTTTTATTAGTAGCTCATTAGTTCAAATAACAAATTGTGTGTATTGGTAGAAATGGGAAGATTCACAGGCTTCGGACTCCAGTAGTGGTGCTGCAACTACTACGGAAATTTAAACGTCTAATGGTGAATTGGTTACTACTCCACACAATCCCCATATGACTTTCAGTCATTTCACGCGTCTGGTTTTGATCTGCGGTACCATTTGCAAAATTTCAGCACAATGTTTAGCAAACAAATTGTGATTTTAATGTTTTGATGGGGACGTGTTGCATTGCTGAGGGTGCGGCCTTTTAGATGAGAATTTAAATTGTGATTGTTCTTCAACAAAAACTTCCAACAAAAACAATCTCTATTGGGCGCCTTTGACATTGGGAGGACATCCAAGTCGCTGAACATGTCCTGAACCGAACATGCGAGAGATGCAGGATAGTGGGGAGGGTAGTGGGAGAATTAAGATGTGTGAAACAGTTATGATCGATATATCCATGGACCTTTGTAACCTAATGCAAGTAGAACTTGTTTTCGCCAGCTTGTTGTATCACTGATGCAGAAACATGTCGTCATATTTTCCACATTTGAAAGGCTACCATGTGTGAAGGGCAACGTCCAAATAAAATTGCAAATATAACTGTTTTCGCTAAAATATTGAGAGAATGAGTTATCCACAAACATTGAAGAATGAAAATCACCGGAATTGAAAGTGCATTCCCTCCTGGAGGCGCAAACCGTCCTTACCTAAATGTTACAAGTGTGACTGCCCTCTGACTGCCTCTCTGGCTCACCCTTTCGCTCACTCTCTGTCTACCTGTTCACTCACTTGCTCCCTGACTGCCTGCCAGACTCACTCATTCGCTGATCGTCTCACTCGCTGCCGGCCTGGCTCTCACTCTCGCTGCCGGCCTAACTGACTACCAGGTTCCAGCACCGCCGTGATCCTATCCACCATTGGCTAACAACGTATATTAGCGATCAACGCAACGTTATGCTGGGTTCGCCTTTAATAAAAATAATAATGGTGCCCCCCCCTCCTCCCCCTCAACTCCCCATCCTATGGTACACGCGCCACAATGGAGGCGAGCTCCATGGTTCAGAAACCACTGCAGTGCTCTCACTCACGGCAGGGTAGCGAGTCCCTAATTCACACCAACCTTCCCCTCCGTCTCTCCCCTTGCCATCTTTGCCCCCCTTTCTCCATGGTCCCACTTCATCGACGGTTTGTGGAAAACTGCTGTGCGCTAATTGGCTGCCGCGTTTCTCCCACAGATATACAGTCAATTTTTCTACTGTTGGTCCCCCTATGACGACCACTCGCACATGCTCTTGTCTATACTGCTTTCTCCCCCCTTTCGTTGCTATTTTCAGCTCTCTATCTCGTCGTGCCGTGGGACGCTACTGTATTCTGTGAAGCGTTTTGAGACGTCGATAATATGTGGAAAGCGCTGTAGGAATGTAAGAATTATTATAATCATTATTTATTACACATATCAAGTGCTGACTGAACTACGCCAACAGCCTGCTCACTAGGCATCCTAACTCTTTGCATATCCTCACCCTGAGGGATCTCAGGTTCCAACCTCAGCATAGCTCTGTTTCCATTCCATGAAGAAAATTGTTAGTTTTGTCAACAAATAAAAACCAATTTGAATTGCGGTATTTGCAATGAGCTACAGAGTGATCCGCTTGCAACATTTCCCAGGAACGAGAGTAAAATAATGCAACAGAACAGAAACAAGTATTGTTCGTTTGTTGGGTTTCTGGTGTTGCTCTAAAAAAAATGATTCGTCTCATTTAATGGACTGTACGGACCACAGAGATATGCTGCCTGTGATGGTATATATGCATTTGTATAGCATCGGAAACCATTACAATTATCAACCTAATGCTATTCAAAATTAAGAACGGCATGTTGAGGGGATGTAGCGCAGAGATAGAGCGCGTGCTTCGCATGTATGTGGTCCCGGGTTCAATCCCCGGCGTCTCCACGTGTGTTGTCAGAAAATTATGATGGAATGTCTGATTTGGACATTCTCTTCTACATTTAAAAGTTAATACTGATATCGTGTTACTCCGCAGAACGTTGTGCCCCACATGACGATAGCGTTTGGATCAAATCAACTAAAATATTCGTTGATATCCTGAATGTCGCTACATGATTAATAGCCGCTGATGTCACGTTATCGATGTCATTCTCTTCAGTTACCCGCTATGATAATCCACTCTAGATGTGTAACAAAGAGAATAAGCAAAACCCTTTGTGAAGCTGACAAGTGTAGACACACAGACACATACGTTCGCAGGAGTAACAATGATATACTTTGCTGAAGAATTTGCTGCGCTAAAGCGAGTTTCATGAAATATCAGAAAATTGTCACAGAGAAGCATATTGCTGCTCACAGGTGAAAACGCTATTTTCACTGAATTGGAATCGAACCCGGGTACAGCGGTAATAGCGTCGAATCCTGATTATACCATGGGAGACTTTGCTTATAAAGTGAATACAAATCACTGCGTTTCCACCAATTGCTTCTTACGTATTCTATACGTCTCAATGCGCTGTAAAGTGAAGTGACTTCGTATTTATAAATGGTAATCATTGAGTGTTGTGTATCTCCTTTCGCGTCTATACTACAACCAATAATATTCCTTGCATTCAATGTAGCGCTTTTCGTGTTAGATAGACGACTGGAAGCACTTCACAGAATGTACTGTAAAGTGAATTGAATTAGCTGTATATATGTGGGCGAAAACACGTCAACCAATTGTGTACGGTAGTGTCCCACAAATAGTCGTGGATTTAAATGACCAATTTTGATATTGTGCTTTTTTTTTGGCGAGATTATTATTAGGAGTAATAATAACTACAGCCTATTATTTTGTGTGTCTGTGTCTGTGAATGTGAACATATCTTGTGTAGTCCTGTATCTGATCGGATAAAGTACTCGCCTTCCACCTGTGTTCGAATCCAGGCAGTCCAAGCAGAACCTTGCTCAAGTTTTCTTGCTCCAAAAACACATGACTGATAATATTCCCTAAATAAAAATTGGTCACTTAAATCCACGAATGTTTGCGGGGACGCTGCTGTGAGCAATTGCCTGCCGTGGTTCACCCACAAATTTACAGTTAATTCATTTGGCAGCATATCCTACAAAGCGCGTTAAGACGTCTAGGAAAAGTGCATAGCGCTGTATGAAATGCACGATTAGTATTGTTAGAATTGATGCGACGTGGGAACATTTAACTTGAACCACTTCCAAGTTCACGAGAGGGGCATGTTGTGTAAATACAAATTTAATCCAATATAATTTTGATATATTTCGTATTAATGCAGAGTTGGGCAGATTGTATATTGCAGCACTTTGAATCCTGAGGATGTGGGATGGAAGGCAGGCACATTGATACTGAAAGGAAGAGATACAGAGACAAACAGTCTGTGTCTATGTGTGTGTGTTTGTTTCACACAAACACACACACATAGACACTGAGGGATTTACAGAGACAGACAGACACACGCACACACTGATACGTATACCGAGACAGACACATATACACATACAGAGGGCGTTAATATATAATATGAACCCTTGCATTTGATACAGCCCGCTTCATATTTTATCGAGGTCTGAACGCGCTTCACAGAGGACATTGGAAAGTGAATTGACTGTATTTGTGCGCGAAACGCGGCAGCCAATTGGGCGCAGCAACGTCCTCGCAAACAGTTGTGGCGTGAAATAACAGATTTTAGTCTTGTGTTTTTTTTCTGGATGAATTATCATTAGGCATGTAGAGTACGGAAACTTGCCCACGATTTCACTCTGACCTCGCTGGATTCGAAAAAAAACTACTCACCCTTGAAAGGCGAGTGCGCTAAACACTGAGTTTGTTCGGTGGTTAGAGCATCCTTGTTTCAAATCCTTCCTCTCTCTGCATGGCCTACCTCTCTGACTGAGTCTCTCCTCAAACCAGCAGCCATCGCCTTTGCTATAACGGGTCTGTACACCACTTTGTCCCCCAAATCCTCCCCTCCACAATCGGTGGCGGTGCCTTCAGCCTCTAAGCTCTGAGGCTCTGGAACTCCATTCGTCACTCCCTTCGCCTCTTCTCCGCTCTTCCCAGTTTCAGTTCTGAACTAAACACCTTTCTCTTCACATTTGGTCACCTTCCTCCCCATGCCCCTGGCTTGCCCACGGGAACCGCTATGTGAAGCGCTCTGAGACGGCATGGAGGGCCCTATATAAATAGCAGTTGTTGTTGTTTAGCTGCATACTCCATCAAGCTTGAAGCTTTCTGACGATATGCAAAATGAGAGTCCAGAACTCAACACCATCCCCACCACAAAAATCAATTAGTTATTCATTGAATCAATTGTTTTATTGAGGCTTGAATCTTCTGATATCAATAACCAATGCGTGTGTGTGTGTAGGTGTGTGTGTTTGTGTGTGTTTTGTGTGTTTAAACCACAGAGTATGAACAATGGTCTGGCATTCTACAGGTATTCTGCCTACTACAAATCAATTTATTCGTCTTAATCTTGCAACTGCCAAGGGTGAATGCAAATTGCTTCATCACTCAGGGTGCTGTTAATTTATCGAATTCTCTATAAATATTAACAATAATAGAATTAATGCTTGGAATCGATCAAGTCATAATTCCACATGACACTCAAGGCTTCAATCCATGAGCTCAATACAAGTGTAATTTTGTTGTTGCTATACGTTTGTACATCACCAAGTAAATTAAACTGTAAATTAAGTAACTAATTAATTTCCCTAGGGAATCATCCCCTAGGTTTGTTCCTGGGCTGCAGCAGTTCAGCTAGGAAGAGAGGTTGATTAAACTAGGCCTGCATTCTCTTGAATGTGGCAGAATGAGAGGTTATCTTATAGAATCGTACAAGGTTATTAAGGGGCATGCCAGAATCGACAGTGGGAGACTGTGTCCACCAGTTGGAGAAACTATAACCAGGGGTCAAATCCTCAAAGTTAGGGGTCAGCCCTTTCGCACTGAGTTGACAAAAGAATTCTTCGCTCAGAGGTGAATTAATTTATGGTGTTCTCTACCCTAAAAACTATAGGTACTCAGTCCTTCAACACATGGATGTATGGGATTGATATATTTATTATCGATGAAGGTATTAAGGGATATGGGAATAAGGCGGGGCAGGCGGAGTTAGGTTAGAATTTCAGCCATGAATTTATTTATTGGGGACGAGGCTGGTTGGATGGAATGGCCTACCTCTGCTTCTCATTCTTATGTTATTGAATATTTGCCCAGTAAATCCACACGTTCCTGCAGCACATTATAGCCCAGTCTGTGAAGCACTTAGATACATATCGATGACTTTATCAAATGCAACAAATATGCAAGTATTATTCTTACTATTGCATTTTGCTCCAAGGCATCCCAAGAAGCCAACAAATGATCCCCATGATCCTGCTATAAAATATTTTTTTGAATTTGATATAGTGCCTCACATTTAAATCCCTCCACAATCTCGGCCAACCCTATATTCGTGTCTTGCTATACCCTTACCAACCCGCCCACCACCTCCGCTGAGCAGGCCAGTCTCTCGACCCAACCACCCGCCCCAGCATTGGTGGGCGAGCCTTCAGCCATTCTGCCCACCAACATCTGGGATCTCCACCCGGCAGTCCCTCTGCCCTGCCTCGTCTGTTCCGCATCTCTTCCTGGCATCCTTCAAGTCTCTCCTCAAGTCTCTCCTCTTCGATGTCCGCATCCGCAGCTCCGAATCCCCACCTTCCCTCTCCACCACACCTGTCCTCAGCTGGGCTTACAGGCGGTAACCGTCCATCGCCTCGGGACGTCCCCCTGACTTGAAAGGCGCTTATCCACAGTTTTTTTGTTATTGTTGTGGTTGTCTCAACTCATGCCTTCGAACTATACTTGAAGCGATTCACAGGATACATTGTGAAGTTAACTGAATCCATATTTGTGTGGACGACATGCAGTTAGAAAGGTGTTACCATGATTGTTTATTGAATTGACTTAATACATGTATCTCAATTGTTTATTGTTTATGCTTTATACGTTTGTACATCACCAATTAAATTAAACTTTCAACCATGTGTTGATTAATTTCGCACTGTGTTGACTACGAATTTTGTTTGAAGACAGAGTTAGAATCATCGCTTTATGTGGGGTTGGATGTGTGAAGAACGGAGTGGGGAGAGGTAACTTATTTTATTCTTGGAATCGGGAAAATGTTAATAGCAGAATAATAATAATAACGCTTAGAATCGATCAAGTCATAATTCCACATCTATCTCAAAGCTTCAATCTATGAGATCTTTGCAAGTTTAAGTTTGTTTTTGTTATAAGTTTGTACATTACAAAGCAAATTAAAATGGGAGTTAAGTAATTAATTAGTTCCCAAGTATGTTGACTGAGAATTACTTTACAAACTGTAACGAAAGATTTAACATTACAACTTGATGTGGAGATGGTTGTGTGGGGAACGGTGACCTGAAAGGCACTGTGGCTTTTTCTTGGAATGGGTAGTTTGTTCATAATATGTAATAGTAAAACATAGAATCGATATAGCGCCGTAACACTTTATCAACATGTCACAAAGCGCATCAAAGAAAATACTGTAAAACGAATTCACGGTGGATTGTGTGGGAAAAACGCAGCAGCTAATTGTGCAAACTTTCTCTCACAGAAATCTGTATCTCCGTCTTATTTTCCGCAATCCAACTACCATTTGTGTGTTGAACTATCCATGAAAATGTGGCTCAGAGTGAGAAGGTCGGACAACAAAATTAGAGTGAATGGGAGCCTCGGGAGTGACATAATATCGAACACGTTAAAGGATTCCCATGCGTAAGAAATGAGATGGCTTGTGTTATATCGAGGCCTGATTGTATATTTTACAAAGCCCCCCAAAACAGCGAATGTATTACTCGCACAAAATCACACTCAAACCAGAGGAAGCGTGCTTTGCAAAAACATATTTATTGTCAACTCAAAGCCTCCAATCTGCTGCGAAAACAGCATCCGGATCTCTCACTGCCAGATTTCACTGCTACTGTCTGTGTTAGTCTCATGAGATCATTCTGATCAATCTTTCAATTTTAATAATACTAATAATCTTTGCACTTGACATCGCACTTTTCGAATCTTCTAGACTGTGTCTCAAAGTATTTGAAACTGTTTTCTGTAAAGTGAGTTGAATCTATAGTTGTGGGCAATAAGCTACCTGCAGTTGCACACAACAGTGTCCCACAAACAGTCGTTGGATTGAAATGACCAATTTCTAATACTTTGTTTTTAGGGATTATTATTCGACGTGTGCAGTTAGGAAACTTTCGAAAGGTTTTGCGCTGACCTGCCTGGATTCGGACACAAGCCTCACGCTATTATGGCGAATGCTTTAACGACTGAGATACAGGAATCTACAAAGCGACATATTACAGCACTCATTCCCGTCTCTCTTTCTCTCACACACACAAATCTAGATAAAGGACTGCACGCTAACATACATGTGGGGCTAACACACTGTCTATCCAGTCATTTTGCTTGCACAGATACATGCAGTTGCATAGAGACAAGCACTAACAGCGACAATGCACTGATAGGTGTGGAATCCTGTAGCTCAGTGATTAGAGCACACTCGTTGCAACCGAGAGATCGGGGTTCAATTCTAGCCAGGGTTCAACTTTGGGCAATTTTCCTTATACCGCACGATTCATAATAATCCCTCGAAAAAAACAATAATAAATATTTCGAATCCATATCTATCTGTGAGTCACTACATGTGCAATTGGCTGCTGTTATGCGCACAAGTATACAGTCAATACATTTCACTGAATATTCCGTGAAGCACTTTTATTCATCCAGAAGACAACACAATGTACTAATTAACGATGGGACGCGCAGGCTGATAGCGACCCTATCACTGCGTCTATCGGGTCACAAAGACACACAGTCACATCACTGGCAAAATTTGTCAATGAAATAATCTAACAATTAGAGTAACAGGGAATGTCAGCCTTTTCTTAATCTCCTCTCTGAATTTTGTCTGAGTCACAGCGTAAATAAACGTGTTTGTGCAGCAGCTCAACAACTGCAACATGAATCCAGTTTTTCTGATAATATACTTAGGATCATTAGACCCCGAGAACGTATGGTCGTTTGTAATCTTCTCGTATGAGAAAAATAATAGATATGTCATCCATAATAATATAAAATTGGCAGAAACAGCAAACAGTAAAACGATGGATTTCCTCCTGTTTTTCATCTCTGGGTCACTGTCTCTATCACCTCTAGTTCTGTCCCCATCACTGTTTCCCCGCAATCTCCTGCGTGCTCGACTGGCCACCAGTATGTTGCTGACAGTCAGGGCGTTGAGCAGCAAAATCAGAACATATGGGAGAAAAGGGGTGACAGTGAGGTCGAGCCAGGTAAACACTATCCATGCGAGTGAAGTGCAATAGCTTGGTGTAAGAGAGCATCCCCATGGTTTCTTGTCAATTATGACCACAGGTTTATATACAAAATACCAGGGAATATTTTTCACAGTGAAAACAACACACAACCATGCTATCACTGCAGCCGCTGTTTTTTCGGTGCAATATTTATCTTTGAGTTTTTGCCAACAGATGGCGAAATATCGATCAACGGTGAAAGCTATAGTGAGCCAGACAGAGATTTCCCGTGTTGCACTTTGCAGTATAACTAGCACCCGGCACACGGGAGGGAAGCGCACAAAAGGATTCCAGAAGTACATAGGTACAATGAAAGCAAAGATCACCGTGGAAATAATCACCGTCAGATCAGCCACTGACATGGCAAACAGATACAAGGAGATGCACTTGGAGAGACCGCACCTCCCTCGAGCCAGGATCACAATCGCCAACAGGTTGGCTGCAGAGAGACAGAGAGAAAATATCAGACATAGATATACAATAATACAGACTACAATGTGTTCAACCTGGCTCGCTGTCCAACATCCTACTGTCCACGGAAAAGTGACAGAGAGAGTGGGTGGAGTGGGGGTGGGGTGGGGGGGAGAAACAGATGGAGAAACTGATCCATAATGTGAAAGAGGAGCAGGGAGAGAGCGTAGACATGGAGAGAGAGGGAGAGAGAAATTGATAGAGAGAAACAGACAGAGAATGAGAGAGTTGAATACACTAAAGTTGGAAGAGATACAAATACACAAATATAAACACAGGGAAATGCAGATGAAACGCCATAGAAAGCGAAAGACACAATAACACAGACAATGAAAGTGACAGACAGAGATTGCCGCTGATGTTCAGAGAGAAACACACATCACAATGGACAGAAACACGTACCAACAGAGAGTAAAGAAGATGTGCTGGCAGAGATACAGCCATAGTTAAAAAATGAGTCTTTCAGATACATGAGTAGGCATAGTAATAGAGATAGGAACAAACTGAGATACACCGAGAGACATGAACGTCTTTTAGAAACGCAAAATTAATAAACAAATAATCCTTGCCTTTAATATAGCAAACTGTCTATTTTTCAAGATATCTCAAAATGGAGCAACTAGCTTGCGTGTCCTGTCCCAATATTTCTCAGGTAACTCCGGTTACTCACCCCACTGTGTGATTACATACAATGCTGGGTTTGCACAGAGGATCAAACAATCTCTCCTCTACCATTTGCCGTATTCAGAGACATATTTAATTTGAACAAAAAAAGTCATCAGATAAATCGAATATATCCACTTGACTCCACTGACTGCACTGCTGCATTTGAATACAATGCAGTGTTTGCATTAATCCTGCCTCATTCTTTGAGAACTTTGAACGACCATAGATGACGTTGTATCAAGTGCACGAGTTGTTGCTATTGAGTCCATAATCTTCTACCAATATCGGTCTGTCTGTGTAACATGCCAATGTCAAATTTCCTTTCCAAATGGTATTTTTAGTTAGAGGGGTCAATTGGATATATTCGATTTTTTCTGATTATATTTGTATATTCAAATCAAAGAATTCTCTGATTGAGGCAAATGGGAGAGGAGAGATTGATCCTCTTTTCAACCCAGCATTTTATGTAAATAATCAAACGCTCCAATGTTGTACAGGCGCTTCACGAATAGTGATTCGTTGGTAGTTCATAGAGTCCATTGTGCGAATATGGAACCAAATCTGACACATCCCTGATTCAGCCGGTAAACTGCGACAAATAGAGATTCGTCTGAAAATATGTATTTGATATAATATCTTATAATATATTCATGCCTTCTGAAATCGCTTCACGGAATGTACTGTAAAGCGAATCGGCTTTATTTTGTGTGGAAATTCAGGAGTGAGGTGTTCACAATAGCGAACCACCACAAAAAGTTACTAAATGGCGAAATAACTATTATATTGCATCATAAATAAACTACATAAACAAATGCCATCGGGTTCACATGATCTATTTTGTCTTTTGAATGACGCCCCACAATCTCTATTACCTATGCGGGCAAACTGGAAATTTGTTACTGAAGTTTTATTCTCGATACCACACTTAGTTAAGAACTCACGTCCTCACAATTTATTTGAACGTCAGTGGTCAGTATCCCGAAATAGGTCAACACGGAAATTCAAGGATTGCACAAACCATAATTTGCTGATTGAAATGTGATGTTGCTATACAGAGTCAGGCCACAAAATTACTGCAAATTAACCTAAATAATGAATCGGATAAACCACTTACCAGGAATTCCAAAAGCAGCTAGAATCGGGTAATAAATTATTACTATTCTCCCAATTATCGAATTGTGCATCTTCACGGTGACAAAACGAAACCTCTTCCTCAAAAGGCAGCTCTCGCTAGAAACAGTAGTTCTCCAGAACAAGAAATGGGGTCTTATATAAATGAAAGTGGGGAACACTCCTTTGAGCAATCTTACTTTATGATTCTGGATGAGTTTGAGCCATGTGCAAACAAAACATTATCTGCCTTGAGATACGCAATTCAACCCAATGTTGTAATTTGGGGGCAGCTGGGTGTCCATCCCATGATGAAACCCAGGCCCACAACACCACACACGTCACCGTGTGTCAGTGCAATGTGTTGTTGTTAAAGTATCTAAACCATCAGAGAGATGCACATGTGAGTGTGTGTCCCCCACCTACACACAGTATTCCCCAGCCTGGAGTGTGTGTGTACATTGTCTACACAGGGGCCACTCACCAGCATTGAACCCATTACCTACAGCATTGGGCACAGCTTGGGAGGGACAAAGGCCTTTGTGACCACAGTGTGTACAGGGCGCTGACGTCACTGCTGTAGTTTAACCCGTTAAAGGTGATAACGCTTTCCACAAAGGATAATGCTGACATACAATTCCCATATACTGCCTTACATTGCATACACCTGGCTGTGAAATGCTTATCAGCCGCAAAGGAGTAAACCTCTAAATGTCTCTATCTCTGTCTGTCTCTCCCTCTCTCTCACTGTGAGTGTGTGTGTGTCTGTATGTGTGTGAGAGTCTGTGTGTCTGTGTGATGCTTTGCATTTACGAAATTGCTGTTAAAATGAGGTTCCGGCTGTCTGTACATACGGATGCCACAATATCTCAGCTCCCATTTCAAATTGTGCAGGGAGATTCTGTAATTTTCCTGGCCAACAGTCCCACAGGCACAATTGATCACTCACTTTATGGATGAATCTTGCACTTTACTGTGCGCAAAGTTTATCTTGTATTTCGAATGTATAGAAGCACTATTCCAATAATCAAAGAGTAAAGCTTTGGAACATATTCGCTAAGGATACTGTTTAAGCACTAAGTGTTGATTGAAAGAAAGAGGTTAGGTTTAATTTAGGAATTATTGTAACTTAGTACGTATGTTGTTCAAGGATATACCATGACTGCAACAAGTAGGAAGATGGAAGGAGAACTAAATGTCTATTTGTTGGTCTAGAATATGGTTATATCCTTACGCTTCAACCAAAAATTCACAATAAAGAAATCGCTGCAAGATATAAACTGTGAGCGTTTGTGTGCGCGTTTTGAATAAATGATAAGGAATGATATGAATTATCAGGATTATTATTTGAGTAACATTATTTGAAATAACAGATTGAGAAACTTGGCTGAAATGGGAAGAATCAAAGGCTTCGGACTCCAATAGTGTCGCTGTGAATACTGCTGAAATTTAAACATCTAATGGTGAACTGGTTAACACTCCTTACAATCCCTATAAGACTTTCAGACATTTCATGCGTCTGTTTATGAACTGCAATACCATTTGCAAAGTTCTCAGTCTGGCTCATTGGGTGCATTCGAGCCTCTTGGTAAGCAAAATTGTCATTTTAGTTATTTTGCTGGAGACCTATTGCTTTGCCGTTGGTGCGACCTTTTAGATGAGAGTTTAAACTGAGGATGTTGTTGAGCAAGAACTTCAGGAACACAATTACATCTATAGAGCGCATTTCACATCGGGAGGACGTACTAAGGCGCTAAACAGTTAGGTCTTGAAGCGAGCCTACGAGATGTGCAGGACAGTGGGTAGGATCGGTAGAGAGTCAGGAGATTGGAAGAGAGTTGTGAGGGCAGCAGATATTCTAAACTAGCTCCACCTGCCCCGACTTATTCCCATAACACTTCATCCTTTCATCCACAAGAAACATATCAGTCGTAATCTTGAATATGTTGAAGACCTGGGCATCAGGCCTGGACTTCACAGGGTATACTGTGAAATCGCTTCCGATACATTTCGAAAGTATGAGATTAGACAACCACAACAATAACACAATGATAGTGTCAAAGCGCCTTCCACGTCAGGAGGACGTCCCACTGCGATGGTATCTTACTGCCTCAAAGCTGAGCTGAGGAAAGGTGTGGGGAGAAGGAGGCGGTGATTCGGAGTAGCCGATGGGGACATCGAAAAGGAGAGTCTTGAGGCGAGATGTGAAGGAGGCCAGGGATGGTGGGGGAGATGGGGCGAGGAAGTGTGAATGGAGGATGAAGTTCCAGATGTTTGGGGCAAAGTGCCTGAAGATTCGCTCGCCAATGGTGGGGCGGGTGGGTGGATTAGGGGGACTGGCCTGCTGAACAGAGGTGGCGGGCAGGTAGGTAAGTGGATAGCCAGTCACGGATGTAGCGTGGGACGAGTTTTTGGAGGGCTTAAATGTGAGGCATTATATCAAATTCAAAAAACTATTTTTAGTACGGGATATTGGGGATCATTTGTTAGCTTTCTGGGAGGCCATGGAGCAAAATGCAGTTTTAATATTAAGAATAATCCTTGCATATTTTATTGCATTTTATAACGTCATCGACACGTCTCCAAGTTCTCCACAGACTGGGCTTTCCTGTGCTGCAGGAAAGCGTGGATTTACTGGGTAAATATACAAAACCATAAGCATCAGGAACAGAGGTAGGCCATTCGGCCCCTCGAGCCTGCCCCGCCAATAAATAAGGTCATGTCTGATATTCTAACCCAACTCCACATTTTCAGCCTTATTCCCATATCCTTTAATCCATTGGTCGATAATAAACCTATTAATCCCAGGCTTCAATAGTTTCAAGGACTGAGCATCTATACATTTGGTGGTTGAGAATTCCATAGGTTAGCTAACCTCTGAGTGAAGAATTATTTTGTCAACTCAGTGCGAAAGTGCTGACTCCTAATTTTAAGTCTTTGATCCCAGGTTATAGTTTCTCCCCCCGATGGGTCACTGTGTCCCACTGTCGATTCTGGCATGCCCCTTAATAATCTTATACGATTCTATAAGATAACCACTGAATCTGCAATATTCAAGAGAATGCAGGCCTAGATTAATCAAACTGTCTTCATAGCTGAACTCCTTCTTCTCAGGAACAAACCTAAGTGATGATTCCCTCGGGGAATTAATCAGTTACTTCATTCACAATTTCATTTACTTGGTGGTGTGCCAACGTATAACACGAACAAAATTAGGGGGTGAGAGTATTTTTGTGCTGGTGGTTGGGTTAGTTTAGTGTGTGTGAGAGAGAAGGTTTCTGTGTGACGGGAGGCGTGCGTTTATGTTTGGGGTTGTAGGTTTGTGTGCGTAGGGTTACGTTTGTGTGTGGGTGGGTGAGAGGATTTTGGGGGCTGGTCTAGGTTTGTGCTCTATAGAGGGTAGGTGTTTGTGTGTATGTGTGAGGGGGGTTATGTTTATGTTTGTGGTGGCGTTTGTGTGTACGTTGTAGGTATGTTTCTGTATTGGGAGGTAAGTTTTGTGTAATTTCGGAGTGTAGGTGTGTGTGAATATGTAGAATAGGCTTGTGTTTGATGGTGGGCAGGTTTGTATATGAGTGTGGGATGGTAACATTTGTGTGTGTAACGTGTACGTCTGAGAGTTTGTTTGGTGGGGTAGGTTTGTGTGTGTCGGGCTGAGTAGGTTTGTGTTTGTTGGAGAGGTGGGTTTGGTACTATTCTGTGGGGGGTGTTTATCTTAGAGTGGGGGGTGGAGGCTGGCGTAGGTTTGCGAGTTTGTGTTGCGGGGAACACATTTGTTGTTGTATTGGGTTAGATTTGTCTGTGGGTGTGGTAGGTTAGAATTTCTGATTAAACTCTACAAAAGTTTGATTAAAACCTCAGCTAGCGTTCTGTGTACAATTTTGTTCGCCACTCTTTAGAAAGGATGATTAGGCATTGGAAAGACTGCAGATGAGATTTAGTAGGATGGTGCCAGGAACGAGGTATTTCAGCTATGAGGAAAGGCTAGAGAAACTAGGTTTATTCTCATTGAAAAGGGAAGTGCGAGGAGACCAAATAGAGGTTTCTAAGAACAGGAGGCGAAACGACAGCGTGAATAAGGAAAACGTGTATCCATTGGTGGACGTATCAGAGACTCTTGGTCACAGATTTAAATTAGTTTCAAAAAGAAGCCGAGGGCAGGTCAGGAGAAATTGCTTCACTTAGCGAGTTGTTTGAATCTGGAATGCATTGCCTGAAAAGATGATGGAGGCTGATATGAAAATAACTTTTAAAAGAAAGGCCGGAGGGAGGGAGGGATGCATTATGAATAATAATACTAACGATAAACCTGGTGATTGATGCGTTTGTGCCGCCATCACATCTTCCAGCCGTCGCAAATCCCTTCATGGGACAGGCTGACTGTCAATTGTAGTGACTGTGTATTTGTGGAGGGGTTGGAGGGTAAAGTCACCACACTTGACAGTTAGCGTGCCCGTGAAGCGCTTTGTTGCGTCTGGGAGACGTGATTGGGTGTGAAGCGCTTCAATCGCCAGGATTATTATTATTATAATTCTATTTGAAGCCTAATACAACTCAGGCTGTTTGGGCGGTAAAATCAAACCGCGATTTGCTGCGCGCGCAGCTCCAACCGTCGCCTCCTCGCTGGCGGCCTCGCGCAGACACCATGGCGCCAATGCTCACCGCTGGTTCTGCCAAAATGGCTCCGGAGGGAAAGGCAAAGGTACAATGGAAACGTCGACGCCCGGGCACCGATAAATGCGAAATGCTCCGTGTGTCTCGGAGGCCGGGAGCCCGAACGCTTGGATGATTCGAGAGGAAACGGCTTTTAAAAGGCGCATGCGGCAGGCTTGGAGCAAAATCGACTGGAGTCGCGAGGGGAGGGGAGGGAGGTCTGAGGGTGTGACGTGCGTGTAGAACGGAGGCTGCAATGTCACGCGGAAGGGGAGCGGAGCGCCGATTGGTCGGGGTGCAGGATTGAGGCCACGGGATGGTGGTAGTATGCACAAAGGGCGTCGAGCGGGAGCGCGTCATAGTGTTAGCGCTGCGGAGAGAAATGAAGGAGGTCGTCAGTGTGAGGGCAACATGGAAGGCAATTGTGAGGGTAACAGGGAAGGTCAGTGTGAGGGCAATGGTGATGGTCAGTGTGCGGGAAATGTGGGGAATCAATGTGAGAAGGGGTATGGACTTTGTCTCTCTGTCCCTGGTTAAGGTCCTTCCTCTCATCCACCCAGAGCGTGAGTGAGTGAGTGAGCGAGCGAGCGAGCAAGCGAGTAAATGAGTGATCCATTGGGTGAGCTGGAAAGACAGTCAAAGAGCATGTGGTATGGTTGTTGCTAACAAGTAAATTTTGACCAAGTATGTTCCCCGAAAAATGATCTATCCCCAGTTTTTACATTCTTTCTTATTCGCAGATATAATCGCTTAACTTTGTTTCGCAAGGACTCGGGTAATTGGGGAGCGAAATTTGGTGCATCTCAAAAGATGGAAGTAGAAAGTCTAGCCTGGCAATTTGTGTTTATTTAGCATTTAAACCCTTGATTCACACCGACTAGCTTATGTTGCAGAAAGATACATTTTGATTCTACATTTTTCTGCATATGCTATGCGCTTTGATTCACTGCGCTGCGTGGAGGGCGATGTATAATGAGGAGGGCGATGTATAATGACAGTGATTTGCTGTCTGTGGAATCCAGTGCACTGTGAGCAGTGAGCCATTTTCTGTTGGTCTGCTTGAAATAATAATAATAATAACAGTAATAATAATCCTTGCGTTCGATATGGCGGCCTTCCATATTTTATCGACGTCTCAAAGCGCGTCACACCATGTAGTGTAAACTAAATTGACGGTATAAGTTTGGACGATATGCTGTGACCAACTGTCCACAGCAGCGTCCCCACAAACAGTGGTGACATGAAATGCTCAATTTTGCGGGAGAGGTATTGCCGAAGATGAGCGATCCGTCGGAGGTAGAAGAATGCGGTGCTGGTGTGGGACTGGATGTAAGGGAGGAAGAACAATTGCGTTCGAACCTGACGCCAAATTGGAGCACGGTTTTTGAGAGTTGCATTTAATAACATTTGTCCCTATCGTCAATTTCATACGATGTAAAAGCCACATGATGCCAACATGACATGGATTCCATTCTCAAGTAGACACTTGTGGACTGGATAAAATCAATGCAATAGCAACAGACATTGACGATGTGGAAATCATTTACAATCAAACTGTCTCAATAATAATATTTTAATTAGTAAAGCGGCATTTTAGAATCTTGATCTCTTCTCTAAATTTGCTCTGAGTCAACATATAGATACAAGAGTTTGTACAGGAGCTCAGTAGCTGAAGCATGTATCCAATTTGCTGGACGATATAGGCAGTGTTAATGTCTGAATTTTTATAGTGGTAGTTTGTAACTGACCATGTCAAAGAATGTACAACACTTGTCAACCACAACAGTACAAAACTGCCGGATATAGCAAAGAGCAAAACGATGGATTTTCTCCGTTTCTCCATCTCGGGATCATTCTGGTTATTCCCACTGCTGTCACCCCGGATTCTCCAGCGGGCTCTGCTGGCCACTAAAATGTGTCTGACAGTCAGGGCGTTGACGAAGGTAATGAGAACGGATACTACTACAGGATTGAACACACGGATCAAAAATTCGTAAGATTTCCAGTACGATGAAGTGTGAAAAATGGGTTTTAGAATGCAATACTTTGGTATCTTATCTATGACAAGCGGATCAAAAATAAAATAAATTGGAATACATTGCACACAGCTGAGCACACTCAGTGTTGTAGTAACCAAACTGGTCGTTTTTACAGAGCAATATCTGTGCTTTATTTTCTGACAACAAATGGCGACATAGCGATCAAAGGTGAAGGCGACTGTTAGCCAAATGGAATATAGAGTGGCAGAGATCACCAGAACGGATCTGAAGCTGCAAACTGGAGTGTAGGACAAGAAGCTGAAGGGCAGATAAATGTTGTTGATGTGATTCAGTATCAGCATCGTTGATAATAACCATTAGATCTGCCACGGCCATGGCCACCATATAGAGAGTGACGACTTTGGAGAGACCACACTTTCCCCGGGACAGGATTACAATTGCCAGCATATTCAGTGAAAAAAAAAGACAGTAAATTTGTGACAAAAATTCTGACAACAATATCATTCACTTCTGATTAAAATACACTAATAGCAACAACAAAGGAGCGGAGGAGTATACGCTCCAGAGTTAGTGGGTGATACATATAAGTCCACTATCTGATTCACCATGTGGTCTTGGACTCTTGTCCGAACATAAAGCACAACAGCCTCATGGCTGAGCAGTTGCACTTCAAGGCATTCGATTCATGTTCACGAATACAAATTTCCACATCATGTTTCGATGCATAAAGCTTTGTGGCAATTCACCCAATTTCCCCAGAGAGCAGATTCTACAAATGTATCCATATGTATCTATATATATATATACATATATAGATACATATACATATATATATACACATATATATATATATATATGTATATATAATGTATAATAATCTACATATATTAATATTGATTAATTGATATCCTCTTCAGGATACAAATCTTTTTTGTCCCGTGGTTGTTCTGTATGTGTCGGTCAACACTGATCTACCGGACTCTAAAACTTTCAACAGTAAACACTGATACAATGAGCCTCACAGCTTTCTGTGAGGAATCGTTCCATGTTTCACCGAGACTGACCGTTTACCTATTACATTTGATGGCTTAAAACAGCACATCATCATCTCTGTCCTGAAATGATTAACGACGGGCGTGATTATTTGCATGTAACACAGCTCAGGCATCAAAATAATCCTGCGTTAATGTAACACAATCCGGGTTATGTCGTAACTTCCAATCAATTTCGAGCAGATCCACTGTAACACAACCTAGCATTGGCACAGTGCTCACCAGGCCGGCGGCTAACAGAGCGGAGGCTGCAAAAGATATTGTCGGATTTAATACACAGTCCAACAATATACAGGCACTTAACATTACAGTATATTATGTGACGCGCTTTGAGACGTAATAATACTATTCATTAGGGTTAGCATTTGATATCGGGTTTTTAACGTCTGCTGCACTGTGTCTCAAAGTGATTCCAACTCCCCCTTTCCAATGCCCTCCTCAGCGGTTTCCCCTCCTCCACAATTCACAGTCCAGCTCATACAGAACACTACCATCCACATTCTCACGCGCACCATATTTTGCTCACGCATTAGCACAGTCCTTGCCAGACTTCACTGGCTCCCTGCTCCAGATAGGATCGACTTCAAGATCTTCACCCTTGTCTTCAAATCACTCAACAATTCTGATGCCCCCTATCTCGCTAACCCTCAAACCATATCCCGTTGCCTTCGCTCCACGATGTCTCGCGTCCTCCATGTCCCACCAATCATCTTCTCCACTATCAGTGGCCAAGCATCCAGTAACTATATCCCGAGGATTTTGAATTTTCTTCCTCTCTACTTTCGCCTCGCCCCCTCTTTTCTCACCTTCAGATCCCAGCAGAAGACATTCTCTTCGACCACGCATTTGGTCACCTTTCTAGCCTGACCTTGGATCGTTCCCGGTATCCATTATTGTGAAGCCCTCTCAGTCGCAGTCCGGCATGGAGGGCGCTATATAAATCGAAGTTGTTTTTGTTGTCGTTGTTCTTAATTCAAAGAATATACTGCAAAGTGAATTGACAGTATATTTGTGGGCGAAATGCGGCAGCCAGTAGAACACAGCAGTGTCTCCACAAACAGTCCTGAATTTAAATGACCGATTAATTATAGATTTTTGGTCGTATTATTATTAGTCGTATGGAGAAAGGAAACTTTCCCAATGTTGCTCCGTGACTAAGCTGAATTGGAAACACATGTCTCACGTTTTCAAGACGAGTGCTCTAACCTGCTGAGTTAAAGGACTCCACATCTAGAATACGTGAAAAGCTGCATATCAAATGCAAAGATTATTGTTATTATTATTATCATTTTTGATAATTGGGGAGAATAAACCCAGCGTTTTATATGGTCTGTACAATAGTTTAGATTTACACAGGAAACATGGGGTTGTGCCCCGGTGCGCTTGGTAACAGAGGAGACTGACAACGAGCCTCCGGGAGGTGAATGTAAACTTGATCGAAAGGGAACTATCTGAACTCTTAGTTATCCAACGTTACCGTCTCCTGCATTCCTGCAACGTCCCCCAGACAAGAAAGGCGCTCTATCAATGTAATTTTGTTGTTGTGATAGTACTACTTTAACATTTCGGCATCAACTCTACGCTCTGCATTAGCTTACAATACGTCCACTCCCTCTACAATCTAACACGCACCATCCGATAACTTATTGAGATTAAAACATCAACCTTTTCCTACTCACGGAAACTTATGTCGCTCGAGGTGCCATCTTTGCCCCTGACAGAAGCTACACCAGGCGTCTATACGTTCCAACGTACCTCACTACGGAGTCGCCACGGTGGACGTTCAGCTCCTAACGTCCTGGCCTCACTTCTCCTCTGCCATCGTTCCCTCCTATGTGAAACCGTCAAATTTATATATCAAAATTCACCTCATCTATCGCATGAGAAAAAATTACTGACAATCAATTACCAATCGGGTTTCTACTTACTGCTTATATAAATATAGTTCGTGTGGAATAATGAAATAGGCCGAATGTTTCGCACTGGTAGGCATCAAACCATGGTTCTCTTGCTTACGAGCCAAGTGCTCTAATATCTTAATTACTGGTTGTTCAAAAAAAAGAATTATATGATGGTGTCCTCCAGCAGAGTACACCACTGAGCGGAGGAAATTTGAACAAATTGTCTAACTCAATTTGCCTCTGCTTATCAAGAAGTAAGCAGGAATTAGGTGGTTAGATGATCTTGGAGCGCTTAGCTTACATTGACATGGTAAGTTGTTGTATCAAACAAAAAGATTATTAGCATTCCATTTCATGTATATATTCATAACATATTATTTTCTGAAACAAAACTATGTATCTTGTGTTTGAAAAAAATCAATACTTCCTGGTTTCTCCTTCGCCCATGGTAATTTACCCCATACATTGTCCTTTCGCTCACAGTAACAGTGTTTCCGCAGATCAGATTTGAATTCCCACTCCGGCGTTTAATAGCAGGATGTTACCCGTGGTCTTACGTTTTTCGTCATTTTACTGACTGCCTTTAAAGTTTGCCAACCTGAATCAGACCTTGCTTCGAACTTTCCAACTCAATAGAGTATAGATCGATTGTATAATAATAGTTCTTGAATTTGGTATAGCGCTTTTCACATCTTATCGACGTTCCATAACGTTTCACCGAGTGTACTACCAAGTGAATTGACTACATATTTTTTGGGCGAATCGCCGCAGCCACTTGTGCACAGCAATGTCCCACAAACAGTCGTGGATTGAAATGACCAGTTCTACTATTATGGTATTTTTTGGGTGGAGGAATTATTATTAGGCGTGTGGGGTAAGGAAACTTGCCCAAGTTTTCCACCTGACCTGGCAGGATTCAAACACAGATCTCTCCAGCTTGGTTTACCCAGCTTGCAAGACAAGTGCTCTCGCCACTGAGCCACAGGAGCTCCAAAAGCGGTAACCAAGATTTTCTCGTCATGTAACCACTCCGACCCTTAAAGCATGAGAGAAAGATGATGATTAACGCAAAGCAACAAAGGGGGAAGAAATGTTGTGTCTGTATGTATTACCAGGTACTCCAATAGCTGCGAGAATTGGATAGTGAATTGCTTCAACGTTTAAAATTATTGGATTCCCCATTTGTGAGTGAGCAAAGTGTGTCTATTGCTGTGAGTCACACTGTCTCTGACAATCAGAAGGCACATGTAAGAGCGTTACTATTTATAGAGAAGATACGTGGCTCTGGAGATTCCCAGATAAATGGTGTCTTTGTTATTTTCATTTTGCATGCATGTTTGAACATGGCGTTTAAAATAGTATCAAAAAATAAGTCTTCAATTTAATGTAGCACCATCTCACGTCAACATTACATCTTACATTGCATCGTTCGCACACTATGCTGTGAAATTAATATTCTATACATTTCCTGAGCGAACCGCGACAGTTTATCAATCACAGGTGTCCCACTTTTAGTCGGCGATTGATTGACTGATTTGTTATTGCTGTTTATTAAGTAACCTTCCTCCTTTATGCAATCCGACAATCGACTAACATATGATTGCTACTTATTGCTAGTTAAACAAATGCATTGAATTGTAAGCAAACTTGACGGAGAATCAAAACCAGTTCTCTGGCTTGTGAGAACAGATTTCCAAACATTGAGTTGTGGGATTCAATAAATTATTATGAGAAGCATACAAGCACCTTGTAGCACACAGGGATTACATGAAGATGGAGAAAGAAAGGACAAGGTGCAATATAGCAATACAATATTGTTAACTTATTGTGAATCCAAGAGCTGTGTACGATCAAAGGAATCTGGATGTCCACGTACCCAAATCTCTCAAACAGCTTCAGAATTAGAGAAAGCACGAAAAACATACGTGTCATGTTGCCCTTCATCTCAAGCAAAACGGAATGTAAAGTAGTAAAAATGATTTAATCTCTACAGGTGAGCATTGGATAGACCCCATCTATTATAGTGCAGTTGCAGTTCTCGTTCCTCTGGAAGAATTTATTGGCTCTGGTGTGGGGATATCCAGTTTTGAAAACCTATGTGAAAATGTAGCTCGGCCACATTGGAATTAGATTGGAAGGTAGCTTTTCACCCAAAGTAATTAGAGATTTGGAACCTTCTGCCCCCAAAATGCTGTGGGTGCTAAAGCTGTTCACTTCTTCATGACTCGAGTGGACAGGTGTATAAAAGTAATCCTTGCGTTTGATATACAGCCCTTTCATGTCAAGTATTGACTTAAACAATTTCAGACCGTAATATCGCAATATACTCATCCCCTCTTCCGTGGTCATTACGACATCAGGCGTTACGGGGAAGAAAGTTTTCTCTCTCTGTTTCGCCTGTTCTGTTGCAATTTCTCCCCATCTTTATTATGCATTTTCAGCAGTTCTTCTCTCAAATTATGTTACTACCCACTCATCAACTGCAGTTTTTTCACAGCACAATCATCTCTCTAAACATCATCCTCTGTCCCCATTGCCTTCGGTGTCCTGAAACCCATCAACTGTTTGATTCCTCAAAACCCTCTCACTCCTCTCACTCCCAGCATGCCACAATTCTGAAGCAATGTCATGGATCCGAAATGCTGTCTCAATTTCCTTTCTGTACAGATGCTACATGACATGCTGGGTGTTCCCGGAGATTCCCGGTGTTTCTACTTGTGACTAGGTATGCGTCAGGCAAGTTTATAGAGGGATACTACAGAGGGTGGCTAATTGGAGTTCAGTTACAAATCAGATCTGCAATATTAAAGGAAAGGATGAGGCTCCACTATTGTGCATACGTTTCTGTGTTTTCCTCCATGTCCACTATTTGCCTGATTGCCAACTCATCGAGGCGTTCTTCACTTTCCAAATTGACTTCCTCACACTCTTTTCCAAATACCTGTGTGCTCTGATATCTTTCTGTATTTCTATCATGGACTCTTTGAAGGTGGCAGGGCAGGTACAGAAAGCCGTTAAGAAGGCATATTTGATACTGGCCTTTATAAATAGGGGTATAGAGTACAAAAGCCAGGAAGTGCTGACTAACCTCTGCAAAGCTTTCTTAGGCCTCAGCTGGAGTACTGTGTTCAATTATGGTCACCACACCACAGAAAGGATGTGAATGCATTGGAAAGGGTGCAACGAAGGTGCAAAGCATGCTTACATAATTGAGGGACTTCAGTTATAGGGAACGGCTGGATAGGCTAGGTTTATTTACTTTCTAAGAGAGAAGGTTGAGAGGAGACCTAATAGAGTTTTATGAAATAATGAGGTGTTTCGACAGGGTGAATAAGAAAACAATGTTTCCACTAGTCGCTAGTGGTCATTCTTCTTCACAGATTCGATTATATTTTCAAAACGAAGCAGAGGGCAGCTGAGGAGAAACTTACAACTACCTGTATCTCTGACATTTTTCTATATTTCTATCGATTCGACAGCTTCTGGCCTTTTCCAGTTGCTCGAGCTAAACTTTGCACCATTGGTGGCCACACGTATTGCGAATGAACACCGAAACTCTGAAAAATTCTCAATCTATCCATCCACATTGACCTTTCGTTCTCCATCTTCAGGTCAGCGCTGTGCGTTAGAAGTTGTATATGTTTAGTCTGCTTCTTATAATAGTTTCCATTCTTAGCAGTAAATAGCACACCTCGTATCTTCGTCGATTGCTGGATTGCATAAGGGGGGAGTTTTGAGCCAATAAATAGTAATAATAAATTAGTCAATCAATACCCGACTATTAGAGGGACACATGTGATTGATATGCTGTTGCCAATCTCTCACGAAATATACAGACTATTAAGTACTCAGCACAGTGTGCGAATGAAGCATGTAATGCTGATGTGACAGGTGCTACTTCAAACTTACGGCTTATTCTTTGATTCTGTTTCAGACTTCGTGTTCAAACAAGCGTGGTTAATGAACATGACAATGACATCATTTACCCAGCTGTCTCCAGAGTCAAGTATCTTCTCTATAAATAGTAACGAGCTTACATGTACCTTCTTAATTTCGGAGACCGTGTGACTCACAGCGATAGACATACTTTGCTCACACAAACATGGGGAATCTAGAAATGTTTGACGTTGAAGCTATTTACTATCCAATCCTCGCAGTTATTGGTGTACCTGGTGATACTTACAAACATGAGATTCCTTCCCTTTTTGTCTCTTTCATCATCTTTCTCTCATGCTTTAAGGGCCGGAGTGGTTACACGACGAGAACGTCTTGGTTAGCTCTTGTGGAGCTCTTGTGCCTCAGTGGTTAGAGCACGTGTATTGCAAGCTGGGGAGACCAAGCTGGGGAGATCTGTGTTCGAATGCAGGTAGGTCAGGGAGAAAACTTTGGCAAGCTTCCTTACCCCACACGCCTAATAATAATTCCTCCACCGAAAAAATACCACAATTGTATAACTGGCAATTTCAATCCACGACTGTTTGTGGGACACTGTGCTACGCAATTGGCTGCCGCGATTCGTCCACGAATCTATACAGACAATTCGCTTTATAGTATATTCGGTAAAGCACTTTCGGACATCGATAAGATGTGAAAAGCGCTACAAATACAACAGCCACAACAAATTACACTTATAGAGCGCCTTTCACGTCGGGAGGACGTCCCAAGGCGCTGCACAGGAGGCGTGTGACCCGAGCTGTGAGGGGAGTGTTTGGGAAGGGGTGAAACACGAAGGGCAGGTCGAAAACCTCGGGGTGGAACAAAAGGCACGGTCGAAGAGGAAAGTCTTAAAACCGGCCTTGAAAGAGGAAAGGGAATAAACGAGACGGAGGGATTGGGGCATGGCATTCCATAGGGTGGGAGCGGAGAAACTGAAGGCCCGGCCGCCGATGGTGGGGCGGTTCAGGCGGGCGGCTTGGAGCAGGCCAACTCCTGTTGAACGGAAGGTCCGGGTGGTCTTGTAGGGTGAAAGTGGATTGGTTAAATAGGGCGGGGCAAGGCCGTGTAAGGCCTTGAAGGTGAGGACGAGGATCTTGAACTCGATCCTCTGGAGAATGGGGATCCAGTGGAGACGGGCGAGAGTGGGGGTTATATGGTCGCGGAGGCGGGTGTGGGATAATACACGGGCTTCAGAATTTTGGATGACCTGCAGCCTGTGAATGGAGGAAATGTGGAGGCCGACGAGGAGTGAATTTCCATAGTCCAGCCTCGAGGTGATGTACGTGTGCACGAGTGTTTCGGCAGCGCGGGGGATAAGATAGTTGCGGAGCCTGGCAATGTATATATCAAATGCAAGGATTATTATTATTATTATACAATTGGTCTATAATCTATTGAGTTGGAAAGATTGAAGTGAGGTATGATTCAGGTTGGCAAACTGTAAAGACGGTTAGTAAAATGACAGAAATCGTAAGACCAGGGGTAACATCCTGCTATTAAACGCCGGGTGGGGGGGGGGGGGGGGGGCGTGGGGGGAATTCAAATTTAGTCTGCGAAAATACTGTTATAGTGACCGAATAGTAAATCTATGGAATAAATTACCTGGGGAGATGGAGAAACAAGGAAGCATTGATATTTTCAAACACAAGATAAATAGATTTGTTTCAGAAAAATAATATGTTATGAAGTACTATATTTTGAATATATACATGAAATGGAATGCTGATAATCGTTACGTTTGATCCAACTATCTACCATGTCAATGTGGCATCGCTATACGCTCAAAGATCATCTAACCACCTAATTCCAAATTCCATCTTGGAAAGCAAAGGCAAATTACGTTAGAATATCCTCCGCTGGAGGACACCACTGTGTGAAAAATGTGTTATTTGGAAGAACCAGTAGCTAGTTTGTTGGAGTACTCAGCTCGTAAGAGAGAGATCCGTGGTTCGATACCCAGCAGTGCGAAATTTTCGGCCAGTTTCCTTATTCCACGTGAAATATATGTTTATGTAAGCATTAACTAGAAACCCGAATGTTAATTCATTGGCAGTCATTTCTTCTCAGTAAGTGCATTTGATGATATATTTCCATGGAGAAAAGAAGCGAGAAGAACTTAGCAGAGGTAGATCAGGAGGACATCGGTAGTGGAGGTTCAAGGTGTTGTGAGCAGAGTGAGAGCGGTATAAGTTGGAGGAGGGATTGGAATTTCGATAGATTCGGAGATGATTTAGATATACATTTGAAGGTTGCACATAGGAGGGAATGATGTCCGAGGAGAAGGGGGATATTTCAAGAGGGGCCAGGCCGCTAGAAGCTGCAATCCCACCGTGGCGATTCGTTAGTAAGGTACGATGGATGGTGTAGACGCCTGGTGTGGCTTCTGTCAGGGGGAAAATTGGCGCAAGGAGAAACACACGTTTTCGAGAGGAGTAAAAGATTGAAGTTTTCATCTCAAAAATTTCTTGGATGATGCGCCTTTTATTACAGAGGGAGTGGACATATTGTTCGCTGATCCAGAGGGGACAGTTTATGCGGAAAAGTACAAGTACAGGTTTACAAATGTACAAGTACTACAACAACACCAAAATTACATTGTTAGAGCGCCTTTGACGTCGGCCTCCTTTTGTGCCGTAAAATTCTATGAATCTATGAATCTATGAATAAAACTTCTCTTTTTGTTTCAGGTTTCCAGTTTCTGTAGTATTTTGTGTTTTGTACACATTCCCAACACTTTACGCTCCCAAACGCAGTCACCACATTTCACCACAAACACACAGTCACTAATCTTTATGCTCCCAAAGCAGTTACCACACTTCACCCCAAATACACAGTCACTACATTTTACGCTCCCAAACAAACGAATCTGCTGCCTGGAATCGGGGAGATATCCAAACACTGAACACTTCACAAAACAATTACACGTCATTTGGCCTCAAAGGGGAATAAACATGGATGGCTTGACATATGAGGCATTGTTAAATGAGGACTCAACACTAATCTTATCTACGATACTGGAGATCATAAACTCCTCTATCAATAGTTTAATCAATCGTGGAGCTCCTGTAGCTCAGTGGTTAGAACCACTCACTCGCCTTAGAAGCATGAGACCTGTGTTCGAATCCAGGCAAATCAGGGTGAAACCCTGGGCAAGTTTCCCTACTCCATGCACACACACACACGCCTAGTAATAATCCCTCCCTCAAAAAAAAAAAAAAAAAATTGGACATTTTCAATCCATCACTGTTTATGGGACGCTGTTGTGTGCAATTGGCTGCCACATTTCACCAATAAACATGCAGTCAATTCACTTTACATTATAATCTGTGAAGCACTTTGAGGCGTTGACAAGATGTGAAAACCCACTGTATCAAATGCAACGATTATTAATTTTTTATTATATAGTTCTTCACAGTGGACTGAGTTGGGAAAATTATTCCAACTACCAGTATTACTGGTGGTGACACACCAAATTTCAATAGAAGCCCCGCTCCGAGTGTATAGTCTCCTCCATAGAGCCTGGGGTCAGTAAAGAACACACAGGACATCCATCCATTCGTTTACAATGCTGCAGAAAGTGCAAACACCTGGCATAGCATCGACAGGGCCGGATGCTATAAAAGAGCTAATGCAGTAAAAGCCCGTTTATTCGTGACCCGATCAACCGTAACTTCTGCAAAACCGGCATCTCAAAAGAAAAAGTCTGCATTCCATTAACTGGAATTTATCCGGCACAATGCATCTTTTGGGTGTGTTTTCGGCCGAATATCCGGCGCGCGCTTTAACCGGCATTGGCCAGGTCCCCGAGTGTGCCGGAGAAATTGACTTTTACTGTATATGGATATGATCAGGAAATGTACTGCCTGCCCCGACCACGGCATGTGGGTTTGCAAGATCATGGTCCTTGGTGCCCATTCGACTTTGAGCCCCAAGATGGTGGACAGGGCACTCAGGGCTAACCAGGATTGGGGGAGAATTCCTCATCAACGCTTTGATAACACAGTTTACCACTGATGGTCAACCCTTGAGTTGTCCTTCTCTGTCGGGGCTATGCTGTAGGGGGGGTGGGGGGGGGGGGTGGGGGGGAGGGGGGGAGACACGTCACCATGGGCTGGTGGGGAGTCAAGTCACATACAGGTAGGGACTTCAGCTCCGCTCGTGGCGGTCAGGAGCTCTGGCCAATCCCCAGCCTCCTCTCTCCTCCTCACCAACCAATCCCCAGCCTCCTCTCTCCTCCTCACTCGTAAATCCCCAGCCTCCTGTCTCCTCCTCACCAACCAATCCCCAGCCTCCTGTCTCATCCTCACTAACCAATCCCCAGCCTCTTGTCGCCTTCTCACCAGCCAATCCCCAGCTTCCTTTCTCCTCCTCACCAGCCAATGCCCAGCCTCCTCTCTCATCCTCACCAGCCAATCCCAAGCCTCCTGTCTCCCCCTCACCAACCAATCGCCAGGCTCCTCTCTCCCAGCGTCCCGGCTGGTGCCCTCCCATCTCGGACAGCATCTCCTCTCCTGCCCAGAGCCGGCTGGGGCCGCCTCCCCCAGCCCAGACCCCAGGCCTCAGGCCTAACACCTGCCACATCCCCCCGAGCTCAGAGCCCTGGACAATGGCCAAGGTCAACCCGGAGAGAGAGGAGCTGAGAGAGTGAGTGTCTCTATGTGTGAGAGTCTGTGTCTGTGTGTGAGAGTGTGTGTTTGAGATAGAGAGTGTGTGTCTCTGTGATTGTGTGTGTCTGTGTGTGTGTGTGTGAGTGTCTCTGTGACTGTGTGTGTGTGTGTCCGTGTGTGAGTGTGTTTGTCTCTCTGTGTGTGTGAGATAGAGAGTGTGTGTGTCTCTGTGACTGCGTGTGTGTCTGTGTGTCTGTGTGTGTGTGTGTGTGAGAGAGTGTGTGTCTCTGTGTGAGAGTGTGTGTGTGTGCTTCTCTGTGACTGTGTGTGTAAGTGTGTGAGAGTGTTTGTTTCTGTGTGTGAGTGTGTGTGAGTGTCTCTGTGACTGTGTGTGAGAGTGTGTTTGTCTCTATGTGTGTGAGAGTATATGTGTCTCTCTGTGTGTGAAAGTGTGTGAGTGTCTATGTGACTGTGTGTGAGTGTGTGTGTCTCTGTGTGTGAGTGTGTATGTCTCTCTGTGTGAGTGTGTGCGTGAGCATCTCTGTGACTGAGTGTTTGTGTGTCTCTCTGTGTGTGAGTGTCTCTGTGACTGTGTGTATGTGTCTGTGTGTGTGTGAGAGTGTGTGTGTCTCTATGTGTGAGAGTGTCAGTGTGTGTGAGTGTGTGTCTCTGTGTGTGCTGAGTGTCTGTGTGTGTGAATGTCTCTGTGAGTGTGTGTAAGAGAGTCTGTGTGTGTGAGAGTGTGTGTGTGAGTGTCTCTGTGAGTGAGAGTATCTGTCCATGTAAGAGTGTGTGTGTGTTTGTGTCTCCTGTGACTGGTTGTGTGTGAATATGTGTGTATGTGTCTCTGTGTGTGTATGAGTGTGTGTACGTGTCTGTGTGTGCGTATCTGTCTCTGTATAAGTGTGTGTGTGTTCCTGTGTGTGTCTCTCTGACAGTGTGAGAATGTCTCTGACTGTGTGAGAGTGTGTGTGACTGTGTGTGTGTATGTGTCTCTCTAACAGTGTGAGAGTGACTGCCTGTGTAGCCCTCCAAGTTCAAACGTGAGAGAGAGGAGGACAAGAGTTGGTGAGGGGGGTGACTGTGTATCTGTGTGTCAGGGTGACTGTCTGTGTTTCTGTTGTGATAGCAGCAACAACAACAACTTCGATTTATATCTCGCCCTCCACGCCGGACGGCGTCTCAGAACGCTTCACAATAATGGATCCCAGGACCGAGCCAGGGGCAGGGGTGGAAAGGTGACCAAAGGCGCGATCGAAAACAAAGGTAGATAACATATTAGTTTGATACGAGGTAAGGAATATGATTTTGAAAGAGTCCTGTGGGTAGCTATACTCCCAAATTAGCAGCTAATGGAAGAATTTCAGTTTCGCCCGCACATATACATTCGATTTTCCTGCTCTCCTTCCGCCACTTACCCTCCTCTTTTCTCCCTCTACCCTAAGCCCACTTCCACTTCCTTGACCGGCATTCCTTATTTCCACCTTCGCAACATTGCCAGGCTCCGCAACTACCTTAACCACGCGCTGCCGAAACACTCGTGCACGCATACATCACCTCGAGGCTGGACTATGGAAACTCTCTCCTCGTCGACCTCCCCAGTTCCTCCATTCACAGGCTGCAAGTCATCCAATACTCTGCAGCTCGTGTATTATCCCGCACCCGCCTCCGCGACCATATAACCCCCACCCTCGCCTGTCTCCACTGGCTCCCCATCCTCCAGAGGATCGAGTTCAAGATCCTCGTCCTCAACTTCAAGGACTTACACGGCCTTGCAATGCACTATCGTTCCGACCTTCTCTCCCCCTACAAGCCCACCCGGAACCTCCGTTCAACAGGACTTGGCCTGCTCCAAGCCACCCGCCCGAACCGCCCCACCATCGGAGGCCGGGCCTTCAGTTTTTCTGTTCCGACCCTATGCGATTCCATCCCCCAATCCCTCCATTTCGTTTCTTCCTTTTCCTCTTTCAAGGCCGGTTTGACGACTTTCCGCTTCGACCATGCCTTTTGTTCCACCCAGAATTTTTCGTCCTCCCATACTTGTTTCACCCCTCCCCGTAATCTCCCCTCCCAGCTCGGGTCACACGCCTCCTGTGCAGCGCCTTGGGACGTCCTCCCGACGTGAAAGGCGCTTTATAAGTGTAATTTGTTGTTGTTGTCGCTGGATGTTACCCCTGGTCTTACGTTTTTCGTCATTTTACTGACCGCCTTTACGGTTTACCTTGCTTCAAGTCAACAGATTATAGATCAACTATATAATGACAATCCTTGCATTTGATATAATGCTTTTCACATCTTATCGTCCCAAAGCGCTTCACCGAATATATTATAAACTGAATTGACTGTATATATTTGTGGGCGAATCGCAGCAGCCAGTTGCGCAAAGCAGTGGCCCACAAACAGTTCTGGATTGAAATGACCAATTCCACGATCGTGGTTTATTTTGGTCGGAGGGATTAAAGTTAGGCGTGTGGAGTAAGGAATCCTGCCCAAAGTTTCGCCCTGACCTGCCTGAATTCGAACAACGATCACTCCAGCTTGTTCTCCCAAGCTTGCAAGACAAGTGCTCTAACCACTGAGCCACAAGATGTAACCAAGGGTTTCTCGACATATAACCACTCCGGTTCTTAAAGCATGAGAGAAAGATGCTGATTAACGCAAAGAGAAAAGAGTGAACAACGCTGATGTCTGTATGTATTACCAGGTACTCCGATAACTGCGAGAATCGGATAGTAAATAGCTTCAACGTCTAAAATTGTTGGATTCCCCACGTGTGAGTGAGAAAAATGTGTCACACGGTCTCCGAAATTAAGAAGGTAAAGTTAAGTAGTAAATGCGTGGCTATTTATAGAGAAGATACTTGGCTCTGGAGACACCTAGGTAAATGATGTCATTGTTATTTTCATTAACCACGCTTGTTTGAACACTTCGTCTAAAATAGTATCAAAGAATAAGCCTTCAGTTTCAAGTAGCACCTTCTCACGTCAACATTACATCTTACAGGGCTTCCTTCGCTCACTGAGCTGTGAAACTAATATTCTGTACATTTCGTGAGCGAACCGCGAGAGAATATCCATTACTCAGCGAATGATTGACTAATTTATTATTACTATTCATTAAGTAAACTTTTCCCAGCTCATGCAATCCGACAATCGAATAACACAGGCTGGCTAATTTCTGCTAATTAAGCAAATGCGTGAAGTGTAAGGAAATTTGACGGGGATTCAAACCAAGTTCTCTGGATTGTGAGGAAAGTATTTCAAGTATTGAGCTACGGGATTCAATAAATTATTATAAGAAGCATACAGATATAAACAACTTCTAGCACAAAGCGGTGACCTGATGATGGAGAAGTGACAAGGTGGAGGGATAGATAGAGATTTTTCAGTGTTTTGGTGTTCATTCGCTATAAGTGCAGCAGCCATCGGTGGAATATTTGGAATGAGCGACTGCAGAAGGCCGGATGCAGTCGAATCGATGCAGCTGTTCAGAGTAACGAGAAGATTATAAACACGAAAGAACTATAGAAAAATGGCAGAGCATACTGGTATTTTGAAAGAATTGTGATGAAGTCTAGTTGGAAAGTGAAGAAAGCCTTCAAATTTAGCAATCAGGAAAATTTAGGACATGGAGGAAAACACAGAAACTTATGCAAGAGAGTGGAGCCTTATCCCATTGTTTAATATTGCAGAGCTGATCTGTACCTCAACTACAAATAGCCACTATTATCCTTTAATAAACTCACCTAACGTTTACCTATCCAATAATAGAAATGCAAGTCTCTGGGAACACACAGCAAGTCAGGTAACATATGTAAAGACAGGAAACCGAGTTAGCATTTCGACTCCATGACATTGTTTCAGAATTGTGACATGTTGGGAATGAGAGACTCTCGAGGAATAAAATAGTTGATCGATGTCAGGACACAGAAGGCAATTGAGACAATTGGGCAGAGGACAGAAGATGATAGTTAGAGAGATGTTTGTGGTGTGAAAAAACGGCAGGTTGTGGGGTGGAGGGTGGATGCGTTGTAACATAAATAAGAGAAAAACGGCTAAAAACGGAACACAAAGATGTGCAGATGATGCAATAGACAGACAGACCAGAGAGAGAAAATGTGGTTCCCGAAACGTTATGACCACAGAAGAGGGATGAGTTGTAATCGTCTGAAATTGTTTCAATCCATATTTGAGATGAGAGGGCGGTACATATCTACCCACCAGAGTGTTGAAGAAATGAACAGCTTCAGCACCCACAGCATCTTGGTGCAGAAGGTTCCAAATCTCTAATTACTTTGGGTGAAAGGCTGCCTAAAAATTTAATTCCGATATGGGCTACCTGTAATTTTCAGATAGATTTGCAAATTATCAACCAGTTGACCACTCAGCACACTAATCTCGATGGAATAGAGTCGTGCTTCATAATTTATTCCTATTCGCCCGCAATTATTCTTATATGGATTGGATATCCCCACACCAGAGCCAATATATCCTTCCTGAGGAACGCTAACAATAATTGAAATATGATAGGGCGCGTCTATCCAACGCTCTCGTGTAGAATTTATAAATCATTTTCACTCCTTTACATTCCGTTTTGCTTGATTTGAAGGTCAATATGCCACTTATCTTTTCAGTAACATTTTCTAATTATGAACCTGCTGAGAGATTTCTGCACGTGGACACCCAACTTCCTTTGATCTTACACAGCTCATGGATTCTCATCAAGTTGAAAATATTTTGCATTGAGATTTTGGGACATGTAGTGGATATGAGCTGATCTCCACATTGAATTCCTTTTCCCACAGTTTCGCCCAATCAACTAATCTATCTAATATTTTTTGTATCTTTGCTCTCATCTACACTATTCACCGTGGTAGCTGGAAAACACTCTCAGTTGCAATTTTACATCCGATTCTCAGAACTTGTGCGTTTCCTAATAGATAGCTGTGTGGAAAGACGTGTAATTTCTTTCAGTCGCCCATCTCTACGTCAACCATAAACATTCTCTTACCCCCATCATCGTGGGTTCGTTGAATTTTGAAAGCTCCAATTCGAATAGTCACACATGACCTCCACATTACACAATTATTCCCTAGATATTTCCTTGAGACACTTTCACCACTCACTCTTCCATTTAAAAGGTGATTCAGAAGTAGTGATAATTTTCTTGGAGGCAAAAACAGTTAAATTATATCATGGTTTCTTTCAGAATTATTGGACATGATATTGCTATTACGACTTGTTGGTCATCTTCTAATTGGGAACCAACTGTGATCGCCGATGGCAGTTGTTTGATTATGTTTTCTGAAGATGATAAGATGAAAACATTATGGTAGAGAACCTTACACGCCACATATGTTACACCGTAATATGAGTGAGTGAGTGTTTTGTGATTTACTTAACTGTCGGTATGAACAATTATTGTAATGTTATCAGGATATTTTGGTCACAGAAGTAGCTGTGGTCACTGACGACAGCTGTCATAATTTTGTTTTTTGAGCTTACATAAGATTATGTGACTCAGATATAGCACCGATATGCCACAGATGATACCCAGTAATAAGGACGAGTGTGTTTTTCATGATTTGATTACGTACCAATATGGACATATCTTGTTCTCTGCGTGGTTGTTTCTGCAATTTCGTGGCAGTTTGTGTCCCAGCTCTGTGAGTTACCTTAACACACTAACTATTTCCGCTTCTACTGATGTCATAGGCGTTGTACTGTTAGAGGAGAAAATAGTTATGACATATTTTAAAATAACTTGATTTATAGATGTAGTAATGACATATTTTGAAGTAACTTGATTTATAGCAGCAGGTTAGTAAAAAAGCAACCACTTGCTTTTTACTCATAAATGATTTTAATTGCCTTGTTTAGAATAGGAGGCTTCACTAACATTTGGGAAGACCACAATCAAGATCAGATTGGGTCAAGTGTTAACATAACAAATTGTAGATTGGGTCGAGCGTTGACATAACAAATGATGAGCAATTCACTAACATCTGACAAAACCACAATCCTTATCAGATTGGGTCATTTGTTGATATAACATTTAATGAGCATGCCGACCAGGTGGTGATCATCTCCTGTTGTAATTGCTACCTGGGGTGTGATTGATGGGATGAGGGGGAGCGACCTGGCACCACAAACTATGAGAACACGGTCTTGGGTACAACAGAAGAGATAATAAATGTGTTGAACCTAACGCACTGTGTGGGAGATCAAAAGGTAGTTTGAATTTAATGATCGTCAGGTTCTGTATGTGTACGAGATGAAACTATAATTGGTTTAAGGGACTACCCCTTTCCCAAGATAATTCTCTTCTGTTTGTATAAAAGAGATGAAAACATTTGATACGAGGTCTTTGTCTGCTTGAGACAACTGACCCTATGAGCATATAAGACTTGATGACTTATATGCATGTAGCCGAATAAATCGTTTTTGCTGAACCTACTTGCCTCTTGTTTTTGACTGTATTGACTGACTATTTTTAGTTACAGACTGTCTGAAATATTTCTAACCTAACATTGGGGGCTCGTCCGGGATCCCAACATCTCCGATCACTCGGCGGTGCAAGCTCCAGGTAAGGTCTGTACGGGGACCGTCAGGGACAGGTCGATTCTTTTGATGAGAAAAGAAAGCGGACCCCAGTCGCTGTAAAGGTGAAGGGACCCGTGCAGGACAAAAGTTATCTGGGATAACTGGACGAATCTCGGATCGAGAAGGATCTTGGGAGATTAGTCGCCTGGAGCAGTCCGAAGAGGAGTGGGGTGAGTGACGGGATTTCCCGAAAATTGGATTATTAAAGGTTTTGTCAAAAGAGACTGTCAAAAACAATGGGTAAGGGAAGTAGTAAGGGCGGTTGTTGCGGTGGATGTTGTAAAAATGTAGAGGAAATAGAATTGTCACCAAATGGTAAACGTATGGAGAATATTGTCAAAGGGACAGGCAAACCAGAACAAATGTGGAAAAAGAAGTTTGGGTTTGATGGGAGTTTTAAGCCAGAAAGTACAAAAGAACTGTTAATCAGATTGGAAATTAAATGTAAAAATGATCCTAAAAAACTAAAAAAATATCATTATGCAGAGGCACAAATATGGCATCTGCGTGCTGATGAGAATCGTAGATATGCTCATCAGGAACTAAACAAGCAGAAGGAACAAAAGGAAGGGACATTATGGATAGGAGGGGAAGATTTGGAAACCCCCACACGGGGTCCAGTAGGACCCCCAATTGATCCAAATATATTACCAGTTGATCTACCTAGTGCACCGGCACTACATCCACGACTCCCGCCAAACATAGGAAACCCCCCGCCATACCTTTCAAACTCTGAGCCCAAGCCTGAGGTGTTGAATCACGATTATGTACCACATCCCAGTGCCACTGATTCCCCAGGCACAGCATGGCGAAAGGAAAGATTCTTGTCAGATGCACCAAGTCCTCCTCATTTCGACAGAATGGGGAGTGATCTAATTGCTCCTATGATACAGGTTGCAGATGGACAACGGGGGGTCCAATATGTATACCGAGCATGGAGCATGGAAGATGTTAAACGAGTAATAGCGGTGTGTCCCCACCCTAATCAAGGGGGAAACGAATTCCGTGACTTTATGCACCAAACAATAGCAAGTTGTAGATTAAACAGCTTGGAAATTGAGCAATGTTTGAGAGAAGTCCTACGCCAAGAATGGTGTCAAGTGGTGGGGGATTGGACAGCTTTAAATAACGGAGCACCGAGAGTATATACCCTGCCGCCAGTAAACCGTCCCCAGGATGATTATTGGGGATCATTGGACCGATTAATGGACCGCATAGCAGTATTTTATAAAGCCCGTTGTAATTATTCAGCGATAACCGACTGTGTTCAGAGTAGAGATGAAACTTGCATGCAATATTACACCCGACTGCGTAAAGTGTTTAATTCCAATAGTGGAATTGAACCATCGCAGCCACATGATGATAATGGAGTATGGGCACAACAAATTAAAAACGCCTTCTTATCTGGGGCAGCACCACAAATTGCTAAATTAGTAAAACAGCATGTAATTACATGGAGTACGGGGGCACTCCAACCTGTCCTTGATCATGCCGTACACTTTGAAAGAATAATGAGAGAGGAGAAACGCCACAAAGCAGCAAAGGAAGAATGTTCCTCTACCTTCTCTAGTCAGGATCAAGAAGCGAGATCTAAATTGCAGGGAAAAAGGAGGGAAAAAAAACGCCAGGATAAAAACAGTGCATGTTACGTCTGTGGAAAAATAGGACATTGGGCACGGAGCTGTCCCGATCGGGCGCCCAGTACAAAAGAACAGGTAGACGACAAATGTCTAAGACCAGAGGAACAGGTTACAGACCAGGGGGATGACGAGGATAGAGTTTTGGCATTAATGCAGGCGCCGGAAAGCGCGTGGATAACATTGAAAGTCAATGGTGTACCTATCTCATTTCTCTGTGATTCTGGGGCCTGTAGAACTGTTATTCGAAAACAAGATGCAGTGTTTCCTCACAGTTTAAGTAAAGATGTTATATTTACAAAGTCTGCTAGCGGGGAATGTGCTAAGCAAGTGGTTACAGAACCATTGGAATTTATACATGAGAGAAATGGTGATAGGGTCACCGGGCAAGTGATTTTATCAATCACTTGTCCGGTGAACCTATTCGGTAGGGATGTAATGACAAAGCTAAATTTGGGAGTAGTCCCTATGGGAGGAGATAATTGGGAAGCAATAAAGATCTCCTACCCAAAAGACAAACACTACTCGATATTTGACGAGGCTGACCAAATGGTAGTACAAGAAAGAGGAGAACCCTTTTACTTTTATGGGCTGCGTTTAAATGGTGAAACTAGTCCCAGTGCAAGTATACCTGACCTGCTAAAGTTAGCGGAAAAATGGCTAACTAAAACAGATCTCCAACAACCTGATGAAATGCATTGCACAATGTATTTCTGTCACCAACCGGGCTTGGCAGAGTCGTTTGAGAAAGAATTTAAAATCGGCAGCCCAACTAGAATAACATTGGAAACATTATACTGGAATGAATCAACTATGGGTTGTTCAGTCGGGTTACAACCCAAAGATAAACAAAATTTCAGGGAATTAGGATGTCCACATATTTCTATTGCTAGAGACCCAGGAGAGGATTGGAGAGATGTGGGGAGACTTGTAACCAGAGGGAGACACTTATTAGATTGGAAACAAACCGAGATTCCAGGGGTTTGGCATTCTAGGACGGGGCAATTGAACTCGAAACGACTAAACTGGGTAGTGCATTGTACACGGGAACGGTTTATGAGGGGACCTCCGTTGAAACCATGACTATTGGCATTTACTGATGAACAAGAGAGGCTGTTACATGAAATACCAGACAGTCTATGGTCGCAAGGGCCGGCTGACGTTGGCTTAATAAAGGGAGTAGAACCGATTAAAATAACACCGAAAGGGACTTATAGACCATATCAGAGACAATATCCAATGAAACCAGAGGCACTTGAGGGAATTAAACCCATAATTAAGGAGCTATTAAATAAAGGAGTAATAGTACCATGCCCTGAGTCACCGTGTAACACCCCATTATTTCCTGTAAAAAAAGTGGCCCCCTCCGTTGGGTGGCGGCTAGTTCAAGATCTGCAAGCCGTGAATAAAGCAGTAATAGCAAGAACCCCAGTAGTGCCTGATCCGAGTACTTTACTGAATGACATGCGAAGAGACGCTAAATGGTTCTCAGTTATTGATTTGGCAAATGCTTTTTTCTCAATCCCTATTGAAAAAGGGTCATAATTTTGGTTTGCTTTTACATTCCTGGGATGGAAATACACTTACACTCGATGTCCCCAAGGGTACGTAGAGTCCCCAGCGATACTCTCACAATGTATGGAAAGCAATCTGGCAAAATTTGAACCCCCTAGAGGCAGTCAGCTCCTCTTGTATGTGGATGACATCATGATCTGTTCACCCAGTGAGGAGGTGTGCCTAGAAGACACACTGGCATGCCTCACATTTTTAGAAAAGCAGGGACATAAAGTCAGCAAACATAAACTACAGATGTGCCAACAACAAGTAAAATACCTGGGCCACTTGATATCTAGCGAGGGCCGAGCACTGTTGCCAGATAGGAAGGTTGCAATTTTAAACGCTCCAAAACCCCTAACAAAGCAGCAGATGATGTCATTTCTGGGAATGATAAATTTCTGCAGGACTTGGGTATGTCAGTATGCATCCTTGACACAGCCATTGCTAGATTTGATCTACGGTGAACCAATGCAGGCTTGCGAGAGCTTGCAGTGGACGCCGGAGGCGGAATTGGCTTTCGTAAAGATAAAACAGGTCCTCGTAAGCGCTGCAGTACTAGCACATCCTGACCCAACTAAACCATTCACGCAAACCGTAGACGCTAAGGATGGATTTATGTCATCGGTTTTACTCCAACCGTTTGGGGGGAAAATGCGTCCGATCGCATATTACTCCACCAAACTGGATGCTGTAGCTAGGGGATTGCCTTGTTGTCTGCAGGCTGTTGAGGCTGCAGCACTGGCAATTAGGGCCTCACTGCCCTTGGTTTTATACCAAGATTTAAAACTCTTGGTGCCACATGCAGTTTCTATTCTACTGTTGCAATCAAAGCACGCATTCTTATCGCCAGCGCGTCAGCTATCCTGCATGGCCACCTTGCTAACAAGCCCCAACTTAACAATTGAGCGGTGCACCGTCCTTAACCCAGCTACACTACTGCCCACGGCTATCGATGGTTCCCCTCATAACTGTCTTGAGGAAACTTCGCGATCTGTGGCAGCGCGGCCTGGGTTACTCGATACGTGCTTACCCCATGCGGAGCTAACTCTCTTTGTGGATGGCTCCTGCAAGAAAAATATACAAGGCAAAAACCAGAGTGGGTATGCGATCTGCTCAAATTCATTGATACTAAAAGCAGAAAAATTGCCACCAGAATACTCAGCTCAAATGGCCGAAATTGTTGCCTTAACTGAAGCATGTAAGTTGGCTAAGGGGAAATCAGCTAACATCTATACAGATTCCCAATATGCGCACTCAACGTGTCATGTGTTTGCAGGGCAATGGAGAAATAGAGGGATGGTAACATCCACAGGGAAGCCAATTGCGCATGCCTCCCTGATAGTGAATCTTATTGCCGCGCTGCAATTACCCGTAGAACTGGCAATAATTAAATGTGCAGCGCATACAAAAACTAAGAACCCGATATCCCTGGGTAACGCACTAGCAGACAAAGCAGCGCAAGAGGCTGCGACAGGCAGTTTCATTTCACAAACCCAAGAGGGGCCTGAAATAAACCACACTCTGCTAAAAGAAATGCAGGAAGAGGCGAAACCATCGGAGATACGCACATGGGAAAGAAATAAATGCTTTAAAACAACAGAAGGATTGTGGATAGGACCGAATAACCTGCCAGTATTGCCAAGGGCACTGTTTCCCATAGCGGCGGAATTGAGCCATGGCAAATGCCATGTCTCAAAAGGAGGGATGACCTCTATGGTAAACAGTCGCTATACTACTTTCGGATTTTCTTATTATACAAAAATTTTTTGTAAGAAATGCCTCACATGCTTGCAGAATAATCCACAGGGAGGGATGACATGCTCACAAGGGAAAATTCCCCTCCCTTCGGAACCATTTACCCACTGGATGATGGACTTTATCCACCTCACACCAAGCGAGGGGAAACAACATTGTTTTGTAATGATATGCCCATTTTCCGGTTGGGTGGAAGCGTTCCCGACATCAAAAATAGATGCACTCACTGTCGCTAAAGTCCTGTGTAGAGAGATTATCCCCAGGTGGGGCATCCCACAAGTTCTGTACAGTGACAATGGACCCGAGTTTAGAAATGCGGTCCTTGATCATGTGGGTCTACAATTGGGCATACAATTAAAGAAACACTGTGCATACCACCCTCAATCGGCAGGACGTGTCGAAAGACACAATGGCACGCTAAAAAATAAACTAAAAAAAGCAATGCAGGAGACTGGTAAAGGATGGGTAGCATGCCTCCCACTGGCATTGACTAGCATGCGCATCGTTAGAGGAAGCAAACCACTGTCTCCATTTGAGATAATACAAGGAAGAGCTTACAGAATTCCTCATCTTGGGGATAGTGAAAGTCAACTAAAGGAAGCCTGTTTGGCGGATTATATGAGAAACATGTTGACTAACAAAAAGACTATGTTAAATGTCCTACCCCCACAGGAGCTGGTTGAGCCGGTATTGACCCCTCAGCTATTGCCTGGAGACTGGATATTAGTAAAAGACGTGAAAAGAAAAACGTGGCATCAGCCTCAGTGGAAAGGACCATTTCAAGTACTGCTGACAACACCAACGGCAGTCAAAATTGCTGAACGGGACACTTGGGTTCATCTCACGCACTGTAAACAGGTAACAGAAGGGACCAGTGAGTAAGGGGTACCTGATAAGTGTGGAAAGTCCGGCTACAAAGGGGAGTGCGTACGATAGGTTGCACTCATCTCAACCCCGGTGAAGAAGACAAGTAACACTACAGGTAAAGAGGGAGCTGACTGGTCTCTGTCATGATTGCGATAGTGTTAATGTCAGTAGTGGGATGCCTGGTAAACGCAGCAGGCGAGGATAAACACGTATCAGGGGAAAAAGGAAAGACCCTGAGTTTTAAGTGTAATCCTTGGCCTTGGGTCGACATACAGCGCGGTGCAGCAGCACGATGGCGCGGCACCTATGTATACTACCGACATCAAAATGATGAGAAGTACCTCTGTAAAAACCCCTGTGGACCCTATGATTGGCATTTAGTGGTAGCATCTACTGATAAAAATAGACCTACCACAGGGTCCCGGTTTAGTATATCAAAGGAACGAAATAGTAATGGAGCTCAGGTAAAGATCACAAACCTTGCCAAGTCCGACGCGGGAATATGGTGGTGCAGTATTGAAAGACCATATGGGGACTTGTACCAAAAGATAATCAAAATGCTTGGTACCAGTTGTTGCTTCTACATACCAGACGGGCATGCTAACTTAACCAATGTGATCTCTCACATGCGCTCCGCTATCCAGGAACCCAAGAGACAGTCAGATTGGTTCGGCGCATGGCTCTCCGGATGGGGATGGGGGGCATGGCTGTGGAAACTGGGCATGTACCTACTGATAATAATCATTGCACTCATGCTGTTTTCATGTTGTATTGTGCCTTTGATTCGCAGAATGATTGTACAAATGTTCCCAAATAACTTACTGATGTCACAACAAGAATGGGTAACATTACTGAATGACGTATGCGAGGGTGGTGACCTCCCGTTGAATCAACTAGTCCTCAACTGAATACTGCAAATTGTAACTCATGACGTTTCCCCCCAAAAAACCGCTTGTCGGATGGAGGGTTTATACTGATGAAAAACTGTTGTATGTAAAGAAGGTTGAGCGACAAGTTTGTTAAAATATCATAAAAAGGAGGGAATGTTAGAGGAGAAAATAGTTATGACATATTTTAAAATAACTTGATTTATAGATGTAGTAATGACATATTTTGAAGTAACTTGATTTATAGCAGCAGGTGAGTAAAAAAGCAACCACTTGCTTTTTACTCATAAATGATTTTAATTGCCTTGTTTAGAATAGGAGGCTTCACTAACATTTGGGAAGACCACAATCAAGATCAGTTTGGGTCAAGTGTTAACATAACAAATTGTAGATTGGGTCGAGCGTTGACATAACAAATGATGAGCAATTCACTAACATCTGACAAAACCACAATCCTTATCAGATTGGGTCATTTGTTGATATAACATTTAATGAGCATGCCGACCAGGTGGTGGTCATCTCCTGTTGTAATTGCTACCTGGGGTGTGATTGATGGGATGAGGGGGAGCGACCTGGCACCACAAACTATGAGAACACGGTCTTGGGTACAACAGAAGAGATAATAAATGTGTTGAACCTAACGCACTGTGTGGGAGATCAAAAGGTAGTTTGAATTTAATGATCGTCAGGTTCTGTATGTGTACGAGATGAAACTATAATTGGTTTAAGGGACTACCCCTTTCCCAAGATAATTCTCTTCTGTTTGTATAAAAGAGATGAAAACATTTGATACGAGGTCTTTGTCTGCTTGAGACAACTGACCCTATGAGCATATAAGACTTGATGACTTATATGCATGTAGCCGAATAAATCGTTTTTGCTGAACCTACTTGCCTCTTGTTTTTGACTGTATTGACTGACTATTTTTAGTTACAGACTGTCTGAAATATTTCTAACCTAACAGTACCAAATACAACGATTATCACCATTATTATTAATAATATTATTACTAACATCATCAATAATAATATGATATTATCACTTTTTAAATCACTCGGCTTGTCAGCGGTGGGTAAGCCATTTCAATAACATTGCCAATTTATATATGCAAGGATTTTCCTTTTTGGAACAAAGTGTAAACGAGTTTCCTAAAAGTAGTTCCGTCTTGGTTTTGGTTGGTATTTTGTTCAACGGGCATTTGGGTCTCGTGGAATATTCCCTCTAAAATTTCATCTTTCTCTGATGACAACATCAAATTTTGCTAAGAGATTTATTTGATGGTGCGATGTGTTAGCCTTCCTTTCAATGATGATCAGCACAAATTATATCGGGGTTCACCTGTAGATTACTAGGTTTGCAAGTGTCAAACAAGTCATATCAGACGCATCAATGACGAAATAACACAAAGCTTGTTTTCGCATTCACCACGTCTCCAATTGGTTTCTGTAACAGATTCCATTTTATAAAACGCTGGGAGCAGGGTTCAAAATCTGCGCTGGAATATCCCATTGGATTTCAAGTCCAAAGACTTAACTACACGGCCATCGCAGCAGCTGTTAACATTTCCACTGTGAAAGTCTCCTTTTTCAATTAAAAGATTTCTTAACCTGACAATATGGGAAAGCTCCTAAATAAAGCATCCTTGGATCTTGTCTCACATTGACTGACCAGCAAAGATGAACTTTTGTGGTCCGTTTTCAAATACACACATGGTGTGAACATCGTTTAGCCTCTTTCAACCAATCCACTTCCTAAACAAAGGCAACTTTCACTTAACGTATTGAATCACCTGAGGACGAATAACAAAAGAGGTAACATATGTATTGTTGGTATCCCTTTGAAGGACCCACAAAAAAAGAGGAGAAACGATTTTCCTCCTGTGACGTGGCGTTGGAAAAAAAAGATCTGTGCACTGTTCTTAACTTTTGGGTTCCGAAATAACTGATGATACCATATTGGCAGGAGTTCATTTTACAAGCACAGACTACAAAACGTTACAAATATGAACAGAACAAAACATGGTAGATGCGCTAATGTAATTGGCTCTCCCTTGCCTGTAAAACAGAATAGCTGCCATGAAACTAGAGAAAGCTTTAGATGCCGGTCCAAAATAAGAAATTAACTCCAATATATCAAATACATGGAAACTCATTGGCTGGAAAATATAGTACATATGTAACTCATAGAGAATTTTCCACATATATGTGCGAGTCCAGGATATCAGTTACGTTGTCGAGTTGGTGAAATGATGGACCAGAAAATATATTGAGAATTGTTACTGGAATCGATAGCTATCTTGCCGCGATAATACATACTGACAAAGTTTATGGTGAGTTTAATATACAATAATCCTGTGTTTTCCTCAAAACTAACAACGTTTTGAAGAAACGTAATGGAAACAAGGCACTCATGTTCATGATATTGAAAAATGAAACATAAAAATGATTGGCTTCTTGATATTTGTAAAGATATTTCACTACAATATTGATCTGTTGTACACTAACGAAACATAGAGCAGAATTCATTTGGATAAACAACTGACTCTTCTACTTGTAACATGAGAAGATTCCGAAATGATCAAAACCAAACACTTTATGTGAAACAACTCGGCCACCAGTTCACTATCAACACATTTGTGAGAATAGTTTGAAATACAGATAGACGTATGCGTGTTATATAACCGTACAAAACCGTCAGTTATAACAATCAGAAAGATTTAACTGTGACAATGACTTTGAGGAATGTTAATTATTTTTTCTGTTGCCAATGTCATCAATTATAATTGCAGATGTAGGTTAGTTATCTGGCTCTTTAGTCTGTGGTTACGATTCCACATGCTGACATTAAACTTATATTGACTGTATATACCCGTCAATATATTCATCTATCTGTGATTTCAGCATTCACTCAGACGCAGTGGTTTGAAATCACACAGAAACGTGAAACAGGGCTAGGTTCCCAATTTTTCAAGATATATATTACGTTGATTGATATTGCTTGCATTACTTGACGTACGAGAGGTACATTTGAATTAAAATAAAATGAAACAGGCTTGCTTTGCTCGTGGAACGCCCGAACATTTGATTAAAGCTACACAGACTGGTATGATGAGAAAATAAATTTATAGATTGTTCCTCTCTATAGTAGATAACTGCACGTTGATTTTGACATGATAGATGGAGCTTTACTGTGTGTGAACAGCCAGCCATTTAGACGTCCTTCTTAAGTAATACGTGGTAAACACACAACATTTCTTTTTATTGTTGAGGGAAAATTATTCGGAATCTAATCCTGACCTGGAAATATGAACGAACAGCGAAGCTGGAGCTGTTCGCTGTCTTCCAAATAGACTATGGGGGTGTTGCTAGTGAACTAATTTAACAATAAATATAAAAGGAAGTGTCACCGCTCTCTTAATCTCCTCTCTGAATTGAGTCTGGGTAAAAGCGTAAATGCACGTGTTTGTACAGGAGCTCAAAAGCTGCAGCATGTAGCCAATTTCCTGAAAAACATACCAAGGATCGTTGCAGCCTGAGAAGATACTTGACTCTGAAATTCTCCAGTATAAAAAAAATAAAACATATGTCATCCATAACACTATAAAATTGCCTGATATCGCAAAGAGTAAAAGGATGGCTTTCTTTCGGCTCTTCATCTCTGGATCACTATCACCTCTATTCATATCCCCATCACTGTGACCCCGCAATCTACTGCGAGCTCGACTGGCCACCATTATGTGCCTGACAGTGAGGGCGTTGAGCAGAAAAATCAAAACGAATGGGAGAATCGGGGTTACAATAGTGTCGAGGAGGTCATACACTGTCCATAGGATCAATGAGTAATAGCTTGCTTTAGTAACACATACCCATGGTATACTGTTAAGTATGAATTGTGGTTCAACGGAAAAATACCAGGGAATGTTTTGCCCAATGAAGAACACACTCAGCCCCGCTATCATTGTAGAAGCTGTTTTTTCGGTGCAATAGTTAGTTTTCAGTTGTTGGCAGCAGATGGCGACATATCGATCGAAGGTGAAAGCCACAGTTAGCCAGACTGAGATTGCAAATGCTGCAGCACAGAGTATCTCTATCAGCCGGCAAACATGAGTGATCATAAAAAATGAAAATGGGAAGTAATAATCAACAATGCGATAGAAAATCACCGCGAAAATTATCACCATCAGATCAGCCACTGACATGGCCACCAGATAGTGAGATATGCATTTGGACAGACCGCACCTCCCTCGAGACAGGATCACAATGGCCGCGAGGTTAGCTACAGAGAGAAAGAGCGGGAAACGACCAGTTGTAATTATCAATTTCTACAGTAGATTTTATGCTGATGAAGTATATATTGCGTTTTCACTTTCTGTTGGTACATCAAGTCACTATTTTGCTGAATCAAACGTAGACGGACAAATGTGTGGTTCGTTTCCCATCACCATGCAGCACAATCACACACACATACAGAGATAGACAGAGATCCACAGACAGAGGGAGATGCAATAACATGCAGAGAGGGAAAGGAGCAACAAACAAAGAAGGGACACACAGGACGATGTAGAGAAAAATAGATTCAGTCAGAAAGGCATAAACACACTTTCTGTTTAATCGACAGAAAGATGTATGCACGGTCAGAGAGGCAGTCGCAGACATAGAGGGAAAGAAAGATGCAGAGAGATCCACATGTACACAAAAGTACAGAAAGAGACCGGGTGATATAAGTCTTGAGGGTTGAGCCTGGTGCAAGAAAATGTTCACCATGCAAAAAAGGTTCACCATGCATAGCAGTAAACAAACCCATCGAAGATTTTCATGCATCTCAACTATACATGTAAATTCCAGAGATAGATTGCTGGAAAATAAAGCAGAGAAATACTGTCTCTACCGATGTCAGCTGTTCCGATTGAGCTCCCTTGGCTTGGTGGTAAGAGCCCTTGTCTTGCAAGCTGGAGAGACCAAGCTGCGGAGAACTTTTGTTGGAATCCATGCAAGTCAGGGCGAAACCTTTTGCAAGTTTCTTTACTCCACACGCCTAATAATAATCTCTCCCCCCAAAAACAAAATAATCAATTTGGTCATTTGACCCCACGACTGTTTCCGAGACACTGCTGTCCTCAATTGGTTGCCGCGATTCTCCCACGAATATATAGTCTATTCACTTCACAGTATATTCTCTGAAGTGTTTTGCGACCTCGACAAGATGTGAAAAGCCTAATATCAAATGCAAGGATTATTGATATTATCATATTATCTGCTTGTACATGCATTGCTCTTTCTCTCCTTCTCCCTCCCTCTCTTTCCCTCTCTCTCTCTGTACGTGTGCACCACCGGACAGAGAATGTATAGAACATGTACTGAACGTTTTGAAACTGTACAGCAATGTATAGCTCTTTCGCTGTCTCACTGCATCTCCCCCTGTCTGCGTGCAATTTGCTTTGTTTGCTTATTCTGACAGATAGTGATAAGATTCCCCAAGTACTCAAATCCCCGGCTGACCAAACTAAATCTATGTAAACAGAGATGTGTGGAGTAAACAAACTTGCCTTCGGTTTCGTATTACGTCGTAACCAAACCAGATCCACTGACATGATATTCCACTACACTTCTTCATGGAGAAATTAGTAAAAGAGATATGAAGCGAGAGAGAGGGGAATACAGATAGCAAAAAGACTGGGCACAGGATACAAGGAGAAAGAGATTGATATCAAAGGAAATAGAAAGCGAGAGAGAGGTACACACCTACATAGAGAAATAGGTACTCATAGTCACGTAAACCATGAAAGAGGTGGACACGGATCAAGAGACGAAGAGACAGCGAGACGTACGAAGGGAAAATCGTTGATGTACAATGAGTGACGTAAACAGACTGGGAGAATCAAATACGGAGTAGAGGAAACGTATAGAGGACAGACGTGATATTCTGGATCTTTTGCAGACTGGGGAGGGAGGAATTGGGATGACCGACCAGGATGGCATTTGTATAATCGAGACGGGATATAATGAATCCATGACTGATGTTTCAGCGGCTTTGGCGGGAGGTAGTGGCAGAGTCGGGCAATGTTGCTGAGATAAGGAAAGGAAGAGCGAGTCGTTGCTTGGATTTGATGGAGGCAAGACAGTTGGCTCCGTCAAGACACCAAGGTCCTTGACAGGCTTGCTGAGGTTGCCTAAGCAACAATGGAGGTTGATACTGCCAGCGGCGGATGCATGAAGGTGCTGGCGAGAACCAATCAATAGCAAATACATACAAATATATAAACGTTGCTGGAGAATAAGAGAGAGAGAATGTAAGGGATTCCCTGAGACAGAGAGAGAGCTAAACATGGGGAAAGACGGAGAGAGATAGACACACAAATGAAAAATTATTTAGGGTCTATCATTTACAGTAGATAACAAACACACGGAGAGGAAGATAAGGAGACAGCGACAGAGGAAGAGGAAGATAGATAGAGGGAGAGAGAGAAAACGACAGGCATGGAGACACGAAGAGCAATACAGATGCAGAAAGACAGCGGAAGAGACGACCGGGAGGACAAGATTTCGGGGTTCTGAGGGGAGAATTGGGAGAGGGATTGACTTTCAATAGCTATTCTCAAAAACCTGCACAGACTCGTTGGCATGATTGTTCTCGGCTTTTGCTGAAAAATTATATGATTCTACGAAGAGAGACATATACAGTAATCAGCATACAAACAGATATATTCAGAATCTTACAAAGACAGAGATTCACAGGGAGATCTGCACAACAGAAAGAGGATAAACAAATCCTCTTTGAAACACCGAAAGAGAGAAACGGATACAAAGACATAATAACAATGCTTGTACTTTAAGGTGGTAATTTTCGCGACCTCGTTATACAAGATTAAATTGAATTATTTGAGAGACAGTCGCCAATATCTGTGCATAGATAAGACTAGAACTCCCAGCTTCCTGGTTCAGCGGTGCGAGGGCTAAACTGAGTCAGGATGCATACCTTGCGGCATACTATCATGGATTATAAATTGTATAAATCACTTGCCAGGAACTCCGAAAGCAGCGAGAACCGGATAGTAAATCTCTACTACCGTACTTATTATCGGAGGTCTCATGGTGATTGTAAAAATAGGAATTCTCTTCTAGGCACAGGCAGCAGCTCTCGTGAAAGAAATGATGCTCAAACTGGTAAAACGGATCCTTATATAAATCAAAGTGAACGCTTTGTTGACCAATTTTATCACATAGCGTTGATTTATTTTGAGCCGTGTGTAAAACAGTTCTGAGTTATGCAACTTACCCCAATGATCACATTGAGGGGCAGCTCATTGTCTGATCCTTGCGCAATCCCAGGCCAATATTATTGCAGTAATCAACTTACATCAATGCAATTTGCTTTTAAATTATCCAAATCAACTGAGAGACATGAATATGTCCCACTTACACAGAAAATTCCCCAGACTGTACAATAAGGCAATCGCGCTTCGTAGGGTCAAACTCCCCGTTTAGCTAAATACAGAGAGTGTGGATTGGGATAGTGGAAGAAATAACGATTTGGGGGCCGAATGTTGGGGCTAAGGTTGCTGTTGAAATGTAACCAGTTGAAGGAGAAGTCCTTGTCACAGAGAATAGTCCCTACATTTCCAATGAGACTTACTGGCATTCCACTCACCTGGCCACGAATTGCAGTACCAGCAACAAAGCTGTTAGTCTGTTTGAGTGGTAACATTCTCGCCTGTGAGTTAGAAATTTGTGGGTTCAAACCGAACAAAGGCTCCTCCATTGCTGAGGATGGATTGCATTGTCTGAGATCTCATCCTTTGAATGATGTGTTAAACTGAGGTTACATCCATTCAGTTCGTTTTTTTTTTTTAAAACAAGGGCACTATTCAAAACGAGCTGCAGTATCTCCTAGTTCTAGTCAACAATGCCCCAGATACAGCTTTAATACTAATAATAATATTCCATAATCCTTGCACAACTTATAGCGCTTTTCACATCTGATAGTTGTCTTAAAGCGCTTCACAGAAAATACTGCGAAGTGAGTTGACTGTACAATTGTGGACAGTGAGTTGCGCACAGCAGTGCCCCACAAAGAATCGTGCATTGAAAATGACAAATTTATTACAGGTTTATTTTGGATGGATTATTTTGGGCAACATATTAAGGGGATTGTGGGGAACATTTTGACGTAAATCAGGGAATGGTTAACGGGAAGGACAATGTAGGGATGAACGGGTGCTTCTCAGATTCGTGGGATGTGACTAGTGGATCAGTCCTTGGGCCTCAGCTATTTACCATCTACATCAACGATCTTGATAAGGACATCGAGCTTAATATATCTAAATGTGTTGATTATATGAAGCTAGGAATAAGCGTTAATACCAAGGATGACAGTAACAAAAAGCATCGCAATATACATAGGTTAGGTGCGTGGGCATATAGGTGGCAGATGAAGTATAATGTACGTAAGGTCCAAGTAATCCGCCTAGGTCGAAAAATCATCAGAGTAGGTTATTTTTCAGAGGGGGAGGGATTGGAAATTGTTTGCGTGCAGAGGGCTTGGGTGTCCTTGTACACCAAACACAGCAAGTTAGAATGCAGGTGCAGAAAGCAATCAGGAAGGCTAATGGCATGTTAGCTTTCATTATGAAAGCGTTAGAAGATAAGAGTAGGGAAGTCTTGGTGCTGCTGTATGGGGCCCTGGAATAATGGATCTTGTTTTGTTCACCGTATTTAAGAAAGGATATCGTTGCCATGGAGGTAGTGCAGGGTAGGTTTAATATTTTGGTACCTGCAATGAGGGGCAAGAGTTATGACGATAGGTTAATTAATTTGAGCCTATATTCTCTAGTATATAGAAGAATTGGAGTTGTAGAAACCTAGAAGATTATTAAGGGGCACGGCAAAGTAGATAGTTGGAGATTGATTCCCCTGGTTGGAGAATCTAAAACCAGGGGTCACAATCTTAAAGTTAGGCGTCAGCTCTTTCACACGGAGTTGAGAAAAAATGTATTCACTCAGAGGGTGGTGAATGAATGGAATTATTTACCTCAAATGACTGTTGATGCTCAATCCTTCAACATATTCAAAAATGAGATAGATAGATTTCTCATTTATAAAGGGATGAATGGATATGTGGATAAGGCAGGTAGCTGGAGTTAACAACAATAACAACAATTTACATTTATATAGCGCCTTTCACGTCGGGAGGACGTCCCAAGTTAGTGTAGAATATCAGCCATGATTGAATGGCGGGGCAACCTCGATGGGCCGAATATAAATGCTCCTGCTTCTTATGATTTTGTGATCTTATGTTCCTGCAGTTTAAAGTTTTGAACACTGTCTCGTATATCAGCGGTCTGGAATTCTCCACTATTCGTACGCTATTTGACAAATTGTGAAAACCCCCGCAGTCTACCAGGCCAGGCAGTTATTTGAGATTGTTGCATTGTCAGAGTTGAATCACTTTCCATGACACATTACCTCGAGTTCCCTTCATCCTCTTTTTTGAACAGTAGGGATCCCAATGTGTTTTTTTTTTGGCGGGGGGGGGGGGGGGGGTGGGGGGGGGGGGTGGGGGGGGGGGCAAGAGAAATGTTCGCGCATTTCTCTTGCTGCTCAAGTCAAGTATTTTCATGTCTAATTTATCCCGAATATCAATGTTGTATTTTGTACTCTTGTTGATATCACCCTGTGTTAGAAATGACAGGAATGGAATTTGACGTTGAGATTATAGGCCCCTCTATAGTACTGTGTCACGTGCAGTAGATCATCAAAACGTCAGCTTTACGGATCATTAATCTGTACCGCAATTCTTAAAGATTGTCTCCCTCCTTCCTCACAAATTAAACTCTGTCAGCAGCGGATACAATACAATAGAGAGAATACGATACCCAGAATTTGTCGGTATCGCTATAGGGCGGGGAACTTCAGTTCGGTGTGTTTCATTTACAAAAGATAAATAACAATAATTGTTTTCCATATCAAAAATCTCACCGCGTCTAATGTCGCCAACAACGATTCACAGTACATACTGGAAAGTGAACTGACCTTACATGTTGTGGAAGAAACTTGTGAGTCAATAATGCGCAGCTGTGTTCCACACACTGGGGGGATAAGTGATCACTTTGTTTTGCTTTTCAAATCTAGGTGATTGTTCAAGGTGATTTGATACTCCCCGTTCTTAATCTGTAATTAGAAATAACCAAGTCAGGACCACCCGAATAAGTCGGGTGAACAAATGGCCGTTTCAGTAGGAGAGGGCCCGATTGAAACTGGTGACAATTCACTGATGCCGGTGCAATTACACAGTCATTTTGCTTTACAACGCATTGAGTGAAGCTGTTTGAGAAGTCCAGAAGACATGAGAAGCGCTAAATCAAATGCCAGGATGCTTGTTACCAATAAGTTAAAGTAACGTATCAAAAAATGTTCATTCGAACATAGAAGCTCACAATTGTAAGAATAAGGCTTTATCTGTTCTTTATCAAGCAATTCTATTTAATAAAGCCTAACCAATCATTACCCGAGTAGCACCATAATAGAGCGCTTGAAATAAAGCAACACTACCAGAGCGGGACTTCTGCTGGATCGGCATTGATATGGTCTCTCTCTCTATTGAAGAAAAGGAAGCCCTTCTTACTAACACAGTCAGTTGTTTATAGTCCACAATCCGAGTGTCATACACACGATGTTATCGTGGGCTCATCGTGCACATCTCGTGGGTGTCACATGTCTCGCCATCCTTTCCTGCACCTTGCCCTGGTTTCTCCCAAGGGCCCTTCCCGATGATTGTGTTGTCTGGGTATCTTCCTGCCCCACGAACGCATTGTTCCTCCATACGAGGTCTGTTCCTTGTCTGCCCAGTACCCAATACACTTATCTAGTGACTACAAGGTCACAACTTGTGCAAAAACAGATTACGCAAAAAAACACCTCTCCACTCGTCTCTGGTTCTATTTTGAACCACCAGTAGTCTGTGGTTTCCACAATCCCCAAAGTCTAACTGGTTTCTCCTTATTCTGCACTTTACCAATTTGCTGAATACTCTAAGTTACACACGTACGCAGTAGTAAAAGCAGTGTTAATATAAAATCTAAAATCTAACACTATTATTCTGAGACCAACCTTTCATGCACAGACCAGACCTGCTCTACAGAGACCAGGCCCGTTTTTCAGGGATCAGAGCTTTTAACTTGGAACCTGGGAGACCGGATAACATGGTCGGTAGAGAATCAGAATTTTAGAACGTTACATTTCATGGCAATTTGAGGGTCCAGGGTTCAAGTCCTTGTTCGGCCGTCGATAAGTTTTTTTTGCTGGCATGAATACATTCAATTTGTGATTTAATTGTTTTTTCTTATAATCAAAAAAATAAGGCTAGATATGACACTGATTTTGTGTTTGTTTACAAGACTTACTCCGTTTGTTATTTCCTATTTTACTGTGACTATGACCCCCATCTAATTAAATACTATTTTAAACAAATCATTGTAAATGAATGCACTCAATCTGCAATAAAACTTGCTGTTGTTGAGTCAGTTCAGGTGCAACCCAGCATTCTCATCTGGGCTCTTAATGTTGCATCACGCCACAGGAACTCTGTTGTTCTGATGCCCAGATGTCCACGTCTCTATCACTGAACGTCTGTTTGGATCTCTGCCCGCATACAGCACTCAGCGAGCACACTCATGGTTTAACCCTGCATACCAGCAAGAGCCGTATCATTTCCCAACAGTTGAGCAGCCATTACATATCGCATTTAAACTTGCTGCTTCAGTAGAGTACACGGACTCTGATTCCGTGTTTTGTTATCGATCAGCATGTCAGAATATACATTGCAGGTCTGCACTTGCCGGTGGGCGGGAAGACAAATCGTCTTCCGTTGGACATCAAATCACATTCAAATGTAGACCGATCACCTATATTTGAAGTAAATATCAAGAAGTGAAGGGAAGGTGCCGTGGCTTAGATGACAAAGCGCCTGTCTAGTAAACAGGAGATCCTGGGTTCAAATCCCAGCGGCGCCTACAATACCGAAGAATCGGTAGTTTGGGTAATTTTGTCGTGTAACTGTGCCTTGCACAGCATAGTGAGTTCGAAAAGAAACCAACCATCACTTTGCCGTGAGAACATACAGAGTTTAGCTGAAATATCCTCCGTGTGTTGGTTTCGTTTGGAAAACGCTATTACACATCTAAACTGATGTCCGAGATAAGCTTCCAGTGGAAACATCGCCTGTTTTGCTAAAGAGGTGGGGCATTTGCCGTATGTTCACCAGTACTCCTTGTGTTAGTGATCTTCGTGTTTCGTGACAGTTCGTATCCGCTTTCGGAGAGTGACATCTCCGAAAGCGAAAAGAATGTAATAATATTAATAATCCTTACGTTGAATATAGCGCCTTATTATACTATCGAGATATCCCAAAGAGCTTCACGAGATAGATTGGAATTTGCAGTGATTGTATAATCTATACGTTTTTGTAGGAAGTGCATTATTTTTAGGTTATAATGTTTTAGGAGCAACAATTAGCAACCACTTTGAATGATCAAATATTTTGATTAACTTGTCGGAGAAAATAAATCTGATGGATAATTGATAGATTCAGTCCAAATAGAAAATATTTCCCTATGCAGGAATTAAAGGCAGCAGTGGGAGCGCAAAATCTTGACTATAGGCCACCACAGTAGTACGTCAAGGAGTCGGAGTAATTTTCATGATCATTTTCACAAAGTCACAGGTAATATTTGTGTTAAGCACATCTGGAAAATTATCGTTCGTAAAAGTTGAAACACAATAGATTTTGATGAACGAGCTGAGCAAGAGAAATGGTAACAATAGTTGAATAGAGCAAAATTGTTTGGAGAGATCAACATTCAGCTAAAAATTGTAATCAAACATCAAACACTTTCTGAGTTGCAAATGTTCACGACAATTTTGTGATACATCACGTGATGTGGCCAAGACGATATTATGGTTGATCTCAAACAGTGTAATCAATCTGCATGAATTTCCCAACCATTTGAATGCACGAACAGCATTCTGTTTATGTTGCACAAGAAAATAAATGTGTGGAGTGATAATTCCCAAGTAACTATTGCAGGAATCCCTCAAAGAAGCGCTTTGTCATTCATGTGCCTTAAAGAAGTGGTTTGTATTGCAACACTTGCAATAGAGTAATTAAGAGCACACGGGTTTGTGTATACTTCAGGCGTTTTAATATAATCTCAGCTGGCACTGAAAGAAAATTCTATAGAAAAAATAAAATAGATTTTTCGATTTGGTACAGCATCTGATCACGTATTCGCGACTTTTCGAATGCTTCAGTTAATACACTGCATGGACATTTGACAGTATAGTTTGCTAATAATCATTACCAAATTGACCGTTTCAATCATCAGTGAGAATAATAAATCGCGTACTTTGGTCAGAAATATCTCCTTTGGTATTTCAAATCGTTTTTTTGTTAGTTCCATGTCACGCTCAGCAATCACAATTCATCCTTACCCACCTACAGTAGAACATTGTTTTTAAAACAAGTATGTTGTAATGACATTCAATTAAATGCACTAGTTTCAGTCGAGTGAAAGGACTACATCATCATGGTTATAGCAAGTTTGAACCTTCTAAGTATTTTACCAGAGCGTGGGAATCTATGTTAAGAATGGAGTGATTATCATTTGATCGTGGACATTTCCCGTTTATCTACCTCTCGACATTATTTGGGCCGGATCAGCAATGGCCAATGAGTGATCAAATAGCACGATATGAGGAACAGATGTGGTTGATGCAGCTAATCTAAAACACACCGCCTGGTAGACCTTTAATGCAACTGAGATTTTCCTTGTGTTGGTGCGAACATTCCAATTGTTAATTCGTTACATTCCCAGATGGTAAACAGTGGAGATTAAATGTATTGTTTTTTTATTGCAACAGAACTAATGCAACGTTTACTTGTCAAATCTCTGAATAAAAAACAAATCTGATGGAGGTCTTCATATCGCCTCTATAATGTGGTAGCACACGGTGTGAAATGAAATGAATCAAATGAAATCGTAGTACAAGAATAATTAGGGAAATCTCTACAAATCAATTACTTGCACACAATATTTTAGCTAAATCAGTTCCAATGTGATTTGTCGGTAGCCGTGGCTGAGCGATTACAGTGATGGACTAGAAATCCATTTGGACACTTCCCGCGCAGGTTCAAATCCTGCCGATAACGAATATTGCTCACTGCAATAATAACTGTGGCACTATTTTGCGGAACATTTGTAGATTTATAATTATCACGCATTACGGAAACCAGTTTAAATACAAGGAGATGAGGCATTCCTCTTTGTGAAATGTACTTGACAGTAAGAATGCTGGATAATATTTTAATTAGCAGATATATGCGGAACTCTCTCTTACTCCCTCCCTTTCATGTCATCTCTACCTTTCCTGCATCCTCTCTCCTACCTCACCCCACCACCCAAACACCATCCCTCCACCTCCCCCCCCATGTTGATGGTAAACGTTTGCTCGACATTCTCGCAATATCTCTCCTGAGCCATTTTTGTTGTTTATGTCTCATATGAATAAACACCATCTCCAAATTTTACAACAAATCTAAAATTTTTGACAGTAAACGAAAAAGTGATTGGAGATGAGCTCGTTTTCTGTTTCAAGCAACAAGTAAACTATATAAATGAATTTGTTTAAAATAATTTCACCCAGTTGCTGTTAAAATTGTAAACACGTCTGTGGTATGAGGATTCTTTTGTTTGTGAAAATCTTTCAAACAAATAGATAAGGTTGGACATGATAGCTTCAGTGACTGTGTATAAAAACACTGACTTCGACGTGATTTGAACACGCAGCCTTCTGATCTGGAGTCAGATGCGCTATCGTTGTGCCACGAGGTCAGTCGCTTATCTTACATAACAGGCTCAGCTGTAGAGCAGTAAAGGAAAACCAAAGAACTAGATCGCTTTGAAACGTAGTTTAGTGAGGAATCTTCCCAGTATAATGAAATGTTTACAATGGAGATGCAGTAATTTAAACCTGGTATCAAATGTTCGGGTAACAACAGCTTCTATTTATATTTTGCTCCTCATATTAACTGCTGACTGAGATGCTTAGTAATAACTATTGTTGCTTTTGATAGAGCGCCTTGTCACACCGTCGAGCATTCTCAATGTGCATGACAGAATATAATTAGATTCATAGATTCATAGACTTTTACGGCACAAAAGGAGGTCATTCGGCCCATCTAGTCTGTGCCGGCTCTTTGAAAAGAGCGATTGAATCCCACTGCCCTGCCCGCGCCCTATAGCCTAATAGACCTGTTCTCCCTGAATAAAGATCTAATTCCCTTTTAAAAGTTGTTATCGAATCAGCCTCCACCACCTTTTCAGGCAATGCATTCCAGATTCGAACAACTCGCTGAGTGAAAACATTTCTCCTCAGCTCCCCTCTACTTCGCCTTGAAACTATTTTAAATCGGTGACCACGAGTCACAGATTCGCCCACGAGTGGAAATAGTTGTTATCTATTTGCGCTGTCGAAACCCCTCATGATCTTATAAACCTCTATTAGGTCTCCACTCAATCTTTCTGCTCCAGAGAGAATAACCCTAGCCTATCTAGACTCTCCTCATAGCTGAAGTCCCTCAATCCTGGTACCATCCTAGTAAATCTTCTTTGTACCCTTTCCAATGTCTTCACAATCTTTCTGTCGTGTGGTGACCAGAATTGAACACAGTATTCCAGCTGAGGCCTCACCAAATTTTTATAGAGGTTAGTCAGCACTTCCTGACTGTTCTATTCTATACCCCTCTTTATAAAGCCTAGTATCCCATATGCCTTCTTATCAGCCTTGTCTACCTGTTCTTCCACCTTCAACGTGTCACTAACACAAATCCCCAGGACTCTCTGTTCCTTCACACCATTTACAATTTTACTATCTAGCCTATAATGACTCCCTTCATTTCTTCTACCAAAATGCATCACCGCACACTTCTCTACATTAAACTTCATCTGCCATGTGTCTGCCCACTTTCCCAATGTTCTATATCCTCTTGCAGATGGCTACTATCCTCCTCACTGTTTAATATTCTCCCTAACTTAGTAGCATCTGCAAACTTGGAAACTGTACTCCCTACACCCAAGTCCAGATCACTGATGTAGATTACAAAGAGCAGTGGTCCCATAACCGATCCCTGTGGCAGACCACTGGTCACTTCTCTCCAATCTGAAAAACAGCCGCTCACTACAACTCTCTGCTTTCTGTCTGGCAGCCTGTTGTGGATCCACTCTGCCACTGTCTCTGTTACGCCGTGGGCCTTTAAATTCCTTGTAAGTCTCTCATGTGGCACATTGTCAAATGCCTTTTGAAAATCCATGTAAACCACATCAACTGCGCTACCGTTATCCACCCATTCCGTTTCCTCATCAAAAAATTATATCAGATTTGTAAGGCAAGATATTCCTTTAACAAATCCATGTTGACTGTCCTTCAGTAGCCTATATCTTTCTAAGTGAAGATCTGTCTTGTCCCTGATTATGGACTCTAGAAGTTTGCCCACTACCGAAGTTAGATTCACTGGTCTGTAGTTACCAGACTTGTCCTTCTGCCCCTTTTTATACAAGCGACTAACATTAGCTATCCTCCACTAATTAATGTGTTCTGTCAGTGTATTATGGATGTGAAATGCAGTAGCAAATAACGCACAACATTTCTCCAAAATTTGATTTGGACCGTAATTTACAGTGATGCAAACAGTTTGTGACAATCTCTCATACTATTTTTCCTAATAACACTTCGTACGTTCAATCCGTGACTACTTGTGGGAAACTGCTGTATGTGATTGTCTGTCGCATTTCCAGCATCAAATATACAGCTAAATCCCTTCACAATGGACTACATGTAGCACATTCAGAAGTTTCGAAGATGCGATTTGATGCAAGAATGAAATACAAGGAATATTACTGTTATGATACAATTATTTTACTGAGATATATATGACTGCCATAATTTAATTGCAAGCTGTTTGGTGTTAAATGCAAATACAATTACAAAATTGTTATCTTTCCCACTTGATTCAATTTTTCTCTGAGTATCCGTCAAAGCAAGACGACAACACGAAATTACACACAATTCCTCTAAATAGTCTGTCATCTTGACAAGTCTTTCCATTACGTGGACCTCCTGGCCTCACGGGGAATTCGTCCGACTTTGGTAAAAATCAAATCAAACAGAATATTGCACGTTGGAGTCCTGCCGTGGGCACTGGCATCTTGAACATGTTCCTTTGTTGCTAACGAAAAGCTTGTGGTTTTTCGATTCTGATTTCATTCACAATCCTGTTCGCCCACACAAATACAGTCAACTTACTTTACAGTATATTCTGTGAAGTGCTTTGAGTCACTTTCTATAAGAATTTAAAGCGCTACATTAAATGCAAGGAATAATATTTATTGTTATGTTATTGTCTGACCATCAATGAGATTTGGCCTCTCGGTGCGAGTTGATTTTTCACTGCCGCGGTATGTACTATTGACGTGAAAGGCACAGTAGAAGTGTAATATTGCTGTTGTTGCTGTTACTGTTGTTGATGCTACGGTTGCCCCAAGGTGATGAATTTGTGGACGGGTGTAAAATGGATTTCGTGTTCACTGATTGGAATTATGTAGGGCATCTATGCTATTTGTTGCCTCATATGGTTATTTCTCACAACAAGTTGGTTTCTCAATCATCCTCGACGTGTTCTGGAAACACTGCGGTGAGCAATAGTCTGTCGCATTTCATCACAAAACTACATGTTCAAATCGCTTAATGGTGGATTTCGCGAAGAGCTTTTTGGCTGTTTGTGAAACCCTTCACAGGAAAGCCCGGGATAAGCAGCTCAAGCTAAGTAAAACTGATGACTGCATTCGGAATGGAGTTGCTACACTCAGCTGTCAGACCGCACTTTCGGTAGGTGTCCGTCAGAAGTTGATGAAAGTATTTGGATCTGCGTTGGGTGCATCCAGTTCAAGACACGCTTTTAGATAAATAGGTGACTTTCAATCGGTAGACGCTCCAAACAATTTTTTTTTGTTATTATAATAATTGACAGAATCGTAAAAGCACAAAGAGATTTTTTTAACACAAGCTTCATAATAAATCAATGGCATGGCAGTTACTGACTACAAGGTAATCGATTGATTTTATTGGCATGGAAATACCTTAATAGTGAAAGCAATAGGGTGAAGTTGGGGAACGTCGTATCACAGGCTGCAGTTCTGCGTTTGGCTTCTTTAAATTTTGGCAATATCTGTATTTCCTCACGTCATTATTATAATTAACAAATTACCGTGAAACAAATTCTGACACCCCCCCCACTCCCTCCCCAGCCCTCTGTAACCGAGTGGTGCATCGCTCTGTCACGGTTTGTTGCGTGAATGCAGACACGCACAATTGGTTATTAACAAACTGGTGAGACCTTGGAGTGAAAAATAAGCTGTGCAGCATTTTGCGTTGGATTCTAGGTGGTGATGAGCACTCTGTAAACTAAATCCAGCGAAGTCATGTCAAATCACTTCGGAAAGCCTCAGAGTTGAAGACATATAGAATAATAATAATGATATTAACGCTTGCGTTTGATATAGCGCTTTTCGCATCTTAACAACGGATTTATTCAGGGTATTAGGACATTCTCTCGACTACCAATGCCATTTTATAGTTGCTGTTGTTGTTTGTCAAATATATACTATGAAGCGAATTGACTCCATATCTGTGGGCGAAACGAAGCAGCCAATTGCGAATAACAGTGTCCAACAAACAGTCGTGGATTGAAACGACCAATATTATTATTGTGTTTTTATTTGAGGAATGATTGTTAGGCATGTGGAGTTAAGAAACTTGCCGAAGGATTCGTCCTGAACGGCCTAGATTCAAACACACGTCTCATCCTTCTAAGGTGAGAGCTCTATTCACTGATCTACGTGACTCCCCGATATATCTCCACTCATCCTTTAAATTCCAATTTCCCATTTTTACTACTCATCCATTACTACCCCAGACCTACCAAAAATCTATCAACCTAATTCTTGAATTTGCGGATAGTTTCCAACTTCCACGAACTTTTGGGAGAGAGAATTCTAGATTTTTTCAATCCAATGATTGAAAAAATGCTTCCTAATTCCCCTTTAGAAATAGCTTTGTTATAATTTTAAGACTGTGAACCCTTGTTTTCCACCTCCCCAGCAGGGGAAGTAGCTTCTCTGTATCTACCCGATCAAATCTCTTTACAAACCTAAAAATATTTGTCTAATCACCGTTCAATCTTTTAATCTGAAGGGAATAAAACCCAAGTTTAAGCAGCCTCTCTTCATAGCTTAACACTTTTGGGCTTTATAATAGTGAATTGAACTCGCGCTGCACAGCCCCAGGGCCAATATTTCCTACCTGAGGTGTAGACCCGCAAACTGCATATAATACTACACACCAGGGAGTCTGAGTAACGCTATTTGCTGCCGAAACATAAATTCTCCCCTTTGTATTCCAGGCTAACAATCTATTCGCCTTGATGATGATGCTTTTTCGTGATTTTTGGAAATAGGCACTCAAATATCTTGGCTCCTCCACGGCTCTTAGACTTTCCCCATCAATGCAAAATTCTACCTGATCGCTTTTCAGTTAGGATGACCTCGCAACTTCGTACATTGAACTCTATCCGCCACAATTTTGGCTTCATCTCCCTTCACTTCTCTCTTACTGCCTTTGTAACGTCCTTCTCCAATCTACACTATTTGCTGAGCACCTAGTTTGGCCTCCGTCTGCAAATTCGGATAAAATACTTTTAAAGCAGTTCAGGAATATGCTGTGAAGCGCTTTGATGCACAGAAAACGTCAATAAATGCACTTACTGTTATTAGTTTGTAACACGCATTATTTGCAACCTTCCTGACCAGAATAATGATAAAGGAAACTACTTTTTGCTTTTATCCTCAATTTCTGTTCTACTACAGAGGAACTATTGAGGTAGCTGATTATTTTTATGGAAGTGTGGGAAATGAATCTATTTACATCCACTCAAGACCTGTCCTAGATGCTTCCACATCATACACAATAAATAGCCTCATGTGTTTCGTTTTCAGAAATTATAGGTGATCTTTCATTGAAAGCATCAACATAAACCCTTGTAACTATATTGCCAAGGAGTTGGGTAAGACGAGTGTCCAAGTAACAAAAAGGTAACTTTGTGCAAATGGTTGATTGTTATAATCAGGAGTAATCTATTACCAACGACCATCCAACCAGGTGACCTTATTGCGGACAGGAATAGGCACTGCTCCAATTTCACCCACTTTAACAGGATTTTCCAAGTGTTGATCATTGCCAACGGCAGCATGATCGCCTCTAGTCAGCAATAATCCTTGAATGAGGACCATTAAATGCTTGTATCAGGATGGCCGAGCGGACTAAGCCGCTGCGTTCATGTCGCAGTCTCCATTGGAGGCGTGGGTTCGTATCCAATTTCTGGCAGATTTAAAGTATTTTGCCCTCTTTGGTGATAGCTCAGATAAGTTCATTTACTGGCTCCATGCAAACAAACAACAAAGGACAAAAAACAATGAGAAGCAATCACAAATACTACTTCATTTCCTGAAGTCAAGCATCTTTTATTTCGTTAACTTGCAAACAAGCAGAAGGAAGGAAGGAATTATTTGATTATGCGTGAATGTTCCCGAATGGGTCCCGACCTAAATATTTAGTGCATTGTGACGTGATCGCGACGCGAAAGCCGCTCTATTAAAGTAGTTTTGTTGTTGTTCTTTCTCAACATAATGTGCCTTGTCGTCAGCATTCTCAGAAGTATGTGCAGCAAAAAAAATATTCATTGGTTGGTTCGTTGCAAGACATTTATAAAAGGATATTTAACCAGGTATTTCACTTCTTCTCTGAAGCTAGATTGTGTCACTGCGTAAATTACGGTATTTGTGCAGCAATTCAAAAGCTTAAGCATGTTTGACAATACTGCAACAACATACACTGTGTCTCCATAATCACTGTAGGTATAACTGTCTAAAGTATATCTAAGTATGACACTGGTAACGTACAGCAGCCACAACAGTATGAAGCTACCCGATATCGTGAACAGTAACATAATAGATTTTCTACGATTTGCCATCTCTGCGTCATTGCGAGTTTCACTTCTCTTTTTCAGAAGTTTACGTCGGATTCTATTGGCCAATAAAATGTGTCTAACGGTCACCACGTTCATCAATAAAATCAGAAAGAATGGAGCAAATGGGGTTGTTATTGTGTCTAACCAGTGAAACATAATCCATCCCAGAGAGGTGAAGAAAGCTGCTATGCTTTTGCAACCCCAAGGAACATTGTCAAATATAAAGTAGGGTTCTTCTTTAAAGTACCAGGGAATGCTGAACGAACAGCTCAGAGCAGAGATCACTCCTATAACAACGGCTGCAGTTCTCTCGGTGCAATATCTTGTTTTCAGTTTAGGACAACAAATCGTGACCAGGCCGTCAAAGGTGAAAGCCACTGTGAACCAGACTGACACGTGTGTTGCGGCTGACGACAGTACCAATCCGAGTGAACACACGGGAGTCATGTCCAGAAATGAGACAGGGAAGTAAATACCATTGATTTGTCTCAACAGCACATCTGTGATGGTGACCAGCAGATCACCCACTGCCATGGCCACCATGTAGCGGGTGGTACCTTTGGAGAGACCACACTGTCCGCGGGACAGGACCACAATGGGCAACAGGTTCGCTGTAAATCAATGAAAAACAAACAAACATTTAGCTGCGAGCTCTGTGAGTTAATGGCATTTTGCTCAAAAAGCAGTTACACTTTCTGTGCGAAAGAGAAGCCTCGCTAAACGAAAGCGCCTTGGCGTCTGGATCTGAATATTAGAGCGCTTCGCATGGCATGACACGGGATCACATTGTCTGATCTTAGACAATGTTTAATGGTAATATTATAATAACACTTGTTGTTGATATATGTCGTGCTTTTCACATTTTATCGACCTTTCAAAACGCTTCACGGAAATTACTTTAAAGTTAATTGATTATACTTGAAGGCGAAACGCAGCAGCCAATTGCACACAGCAGTGTCCGCAGAATCTGTCGTGGATTCAAATGATCAATTAGCCGGGCGTGTGGAGTAAGGATTCTTGCCACGTTTTCGCCCTGTATTTTGCTTGTATTCAAACACTAGTCTCACGTTAGTGTGGCGAGCGCTCTAACCACTGATATATACGAATTTGTGAGCTCGAGCATCAAAGTCTCCGCTTCGCAACCTTTGGAACCAAGATCATCCCAGAATTTATACATTGTTCGTACACTTTGTCTGCTGACACAGTGGCTCACACACCCAACACTGGGTATTGTTACAGTCTGGCGCAGCTGTACTGTTTCTTCTTTGATTCTGAATGTGATGGATTCTACATCTGGATTGAGAATCATGCATTGGATAACATGTCTCGAGGGAAAGGCTGTAGAGGGCTGGAATGTTTTAGGCGACAATGGCTGCTGGAGGTAATCAGTTGCCTCTTCTGCGCATTGAGGGACGAAAAATATTGGATGAAAATATTATAAAAGAGACGAGAGACTCGACGGCTGTTGGATTATCGGTACGCACATGTTTCATGTTTTTTGCCGCAAAATGCACAATCATTTTAGCTTACATTATATCCTGCGAAATATATTGTAAGTATAGCTGAATGAGAGCCAAGAAGTGTGGCTTCGGATTTCATCAGCATACATGTGATCCAAACGTGTTGTAAGTAATAACTACCGATAGTTAGTTATCTGTTAACACAACAGCTTCTAGAACGGGATGGTAGACTAGCCGTGCCTGGAATCTTGTTGGCAACATATGCAGTGGATAATCGCCTAATGCCCACAACATTGTCTACGAGTAGAGTAGATAACATCTATGCGTGAAATCGCACTGTAGTCTGACACTCACAGCTCCCAGTCTTGATAGCACATAGATGTCTTCACTGAGAATAGGTTATATTTAGAAATGACGGCATGTTTGTGGCTCGATTCGTTGGGGGGTGAAGAATGGGGGTGGGGGTTGAGCAGTTTCGCATGGGGGATCAACAAGCTTTAAGTTGACGTGCTCAAGAACAAAAATTGAATGATATCAATCCTCTGTGGAGATAATGTTATGATTGGTGCTGAGTCAGGCAGGTTAGCTTTTGGTGTCAGTGAATGTGGCAGTGAGTTGAGGTCGGGGTTTAGGGAAGGCGTCTGGAGACAATTGTTCTGTATGTGGATTTTCAACTGGATCGTAGTTTGGGTATATTGATTGTTTGGTCTTCTCCTGATTTTCTGGTCCAGCATTGGTTACACAGCCTTGATCCAACATTCTGAAATCAACATTTTCCAGTATAGTGCAGAACCCACTGCAGTATTCAGCAGAGCAGAAAGCGATAGAATCATTCACGCTCGATTCGTCCTAACCCTTAGCGCAATGTCTCAAATTTATTCTCATCTAAAGTGGAATCATTATTTGTTGCGTGAGCCACAGCAATTTGCTACCAATAGATATAAAGTGAGTTAGAAAGTTGGCTGTTACCTACCAAAGCGATCGTCCCTTCTACATTTGAAGCTTGTGTAAGGAGAATGGTAACCATGCTCTGACGTGTTATCTCCTGAGTTGCCTAAACTCTCATTCGAAACTTCTCACACTACAGCAAATTGTTCGTGCTATCCTGTGCGATGATCACTGAAACAAACCGGTCATTCACATCATGCCTATTTTTGTGCTGTTTAGCTGCCGCATTTGAAAAAAATACAGTATTTTCCAACAATCCTGTTTCATACTTTGAGAAGTTTGGACGACGAGAAACGGCAAGTACAAGAATCATTACTATTGTGTCGATAATCTGAGGCGCTACATTGTGTGAGGGTGGTTTACAAATATTTGTAAATATTTACGAATATGAATTCCTTTGCTATTGTTCTGTGCACTGTGAAGCCAATATCGGACATGGGACGAAACCCAACAGTTATCTACTTCGAAGGGACAAATTCTATCCACAGAGATTAATTTGAAACCTTGCGTATGATGTAACACATTGTTACGTCTTCAGGACTTGGCATATCGCTTCACTGAAATATACTTGCAAGTGAATTCACCTTATTTGTTGTAAACGACATATGGCAGCCAATTGTGCACAACAATGAACCACCTGTATAACATGATTAAACGACAAAACTATTATGTTATATGATGAAGATTGATACACAGTGAACATACCATCGGCTTTCCTATTATCTCTTTACCATGTTCAGTGACGCGCTACCGTTTTTTTATCATATAAACAATCAAACTGGCGATTCCTTACTAAGTCTTCATTCTGACTCCGGCACCTCTAATCTCCAAGAATGTAACTCAATTCCGGACACATTATTCCAGTGTCAATCGTCAGGTTCTGGCGAAACAGGGATAGATCCCACGATTTGTTGAATCAGAAGTGAGATTGCTAAAATGAGTCAGGCTACAAGTTTTACTGCATAATAATCTAAATAATGAATCGGATATACCACTTGCCAGGAATTCCAACAGCAACGAGAACCGGGTAGTAAATATCTCGTATTCTCCAAATAGTCGGATATGTCATTTTAACGGAGATAAAATGGATACTGTTCTACAAAAGTCAGCTCCCGCACAAAATATGGTTCTCAAGAGCATAAAACTGCGTCATTTTAAATGAAAGTGCAGAATGCTCATTTGAGCAATTTTACCGTATGATTCTGGATGAGTTGTGCCGTGTGCAAAAACAAAACATTATGGGTCCCGAGATACGAACCTTAAAGCAATGATGTAATTTGGGGGCAGCTGGGTGTCCATTCCATGATGAAAACCAGTCCCACAATACAACACACGCCACCGTGTGTCAGTGCAATGTGTTGTTGTTAAAGTATCTAAACCATCAGAGAGATGTTCACGTGAGTGTGTCCCCCCCACCTACACACAGTATTCCCCAGCCTGGAGTGTGTGTGTACATTGTCTACACAGGGGCCACTCACCAGCATTGAACTCATTACCTACAGCATTGGGCACAGCTTGGGAGGGACAAAGGCCTTTGTGACCACAGTGTGTACAGGGCGCTGAGGTCACTGCTGTAGTTTAAAGGTGAAACGCTTTTCACAAAGGGTAATACTGCCAAATAATTCTAATATACTGCCTTACATTGCAAATACCTGGTTGTGAAACGCTTATAAGCAGCAAAGAAATACAATAATGATGAGTTAAATGTATTGCTCGGAATACAAGTGTGTGTCTCCATCTCCCTGTGGATGTGCGTGTATCTCTCTCTCTTACCTATGTGACTCTGTAGCTGTCTCCAAACCTTTCTGTCTAACGTTTTCCTCCTCTCTCTCCTTATGTGTGTATATAGACACACGTGTATACATCTGTTCCTCTGTATCTGTCCCGCTGTGTGTGTGTTTTTGTGTGTCTGTGTGTGTCTCTATCTTCATGTGTGTGCGTGTGTGTGTTTGTGTGTGTGTCCCTCTCTAACCCTGCCTGTCTTCTCCCTCTCTCCCACTGTGAGTGTGTGTGAGATTTTTAGTTCTGTGTGTCTATTTGTGTGTGAGTGTCTGCGTGTCTGAGTGACAGATTCATTTACGAAGTAGCTGTTAAACTGAGGTTCTGACTGTCTGACCAGTCGAATGCCACAATATCCCTGATCACAATTCAAAAAGTGCAGGAAAATTCTCTGAGTTTCCTGGCCAACTGTCCGCCAGATACAATTAAACGCTCACTTCATTGGCAAACCTCGGTACTTTACTGTGCAAAATGTCTCCTATATTTCGAATCTACAGAAGCACTATTTCAGTGATCCAACAATAAAGCTGTGGAATATACTGACTATGGAGAAGGTGGAAGCACTAAGTGTTGATTCATTAAAAAATATAATTAGATTAGGTTTATTTTGGACATTATTGTAACATAGTACATATGTTGTTCGCGTGCACACATGACTGCGACAAGAAGGAAGGTGGAAGGCGAACTAAATGTCTATAGATTGATCTAGATTTTGGTTATATCCTCACGCTTCAACCAAAAATTCACAATAAAGAAATCGCTGTAGGATATATGCTGTGAGCGTTGGTGTGGCCACTTTGAGGAGATAATAACGAACGATATGAATTAATAGGATAATTATTCGCACTGTACATCTTTATTTCAACTAACATCATGAGAGTATTGACTGAAATGTGAAGAAGCAAAGGCTTCGGACATTAGTACTATCGCTGTGATTACTGGTGAAATTTAAATATCTAAAGCTGAAATGTTTGCCACTCCATGCAATCCCAATATGACTTTCAGACATTTCACGCGTCTGTCTATGAACTGCGGTACCATTTGCAAAGTTTTCAGTCCGGCACGTTAGTTTCATTCAAGCCTCTTAGTAAGAACAATTGTGGTTTAACTATTTTGTTCGGGACGTGCTGCATTGCCGGGTGTGCGGTCTTTTAGGTGAGAGTTTACACTGCGGTTGTTGGAACAACAACAACTTCAACAACAAAATTGTATCCAAAGACCGTATTTCACATCGAGAGGACGACCCAAGGCGCTGAACAGTCAGGTTAAGAATCGAGCATGCGTGAGTTGCCAACTAGTGGCGAGGGAGTTAGGAGGTGGTGTGACAGTTCGTGAGGGCAACATATGGCACGGTCGAAGAGGAAGTTCTTGAGTTCAGCCTTCTAGCTGGCAAGGGAGGGATCGACACAAAGGGATAGTGGGATGCAGTTCCAGAGTGGCAGGGAAAGAGCGGATGAATACCAATGTCAGGGCGGATCGTGCGGGGGACACAGAGCTGAACGGAGCCAGATGAACGCAGGGGTTCAGGAGGTTTATAGTGGGAAAGCGGTTCGGTGAGGTAATGGGGGACAAGTCCGTGAATGGTCTTGAATGTGAGGACGAGTATATTAGTTTCTATCGTCTGGGGGGATGGAGAGATAATGGAGCCGGGCGAGGGTGGGAGAGATGTGGTCGCGGAGCTTGTGGCGGGTGGAGATACGAACTCCAGAATTCTGGATGTTCTGGAGCTAAGGCCGACGAGGAGGGAGTTTCAATAGTCGAATGTGAATGTTAGCATTTCCCATGGCATTATTCACAAATATCAGTGAGTTTCCCCTAATCAAAAAATAGAATCCCTCAGATTCAATTAATCACTCACTTTGTGCAGTTCGTGCTCTAGACAAACTAGTTTGAGCCATGTCCCACTGCAGCAGTTTCTCCTTTCCGACGAACATACCTCAATCTTGTCCAAAACATTCAACATGTTACGAAAGAACCATCTCTGATGAATAATTCGGAGCTCAATGATATCAAACTGAATTGGGTCTGCAACGTTATACGAGAAACAACGTTAACTTGCATTGCTATCTTCCTGCCCTTGAGCATAGACAAGAATGGCTTGAGTGGCCTTCGTCCCTTCTCAGGGTGGAAAGGAACAGAACACTGCAGGGCCCAAGCAAAAGTGTGCTCAGAAAAATGGAATGTTGCATCACAGATGCAAGCCGTTCAACCCATCGTACCTATGACAGCTCTTCGATAGAGTTCATAATCTGTCCCACTAAAACCTTCGACCTCACTGCCAGAAGTATCATTGCCGAAAACATCTATACCGGTTTGCCTCACATCTTCATCAGTAGGGATGCTAAAATAGACCAACAACAAAATGTACGTGGATCTTAGAGCTCGATTACACATTCGGGACAATATGTAATAATTTAAGTAATATATTCCCGTGGTTTCTCGTCTCATCATTCGAGCTTCATGAAGTGCTTTGGGGATTCTACCCTTCGCTTTATGACGATCTCTGCTCTTTTTTTCTTAAGCCATCATATAAATTGATCCTACACATTCAAAATGACATTGCAATCCACCATGTTTCTTCTTGATTACATCAAGTGCCTGAGTTTCGTGTAAGAAAGTGATTGGATGAAGATACATCGCAACAACACGGAACTCAGTGGAAATCCTCCATACATCTAGAGCTCAACATTAATGGACTCCACGACACCTATATTGCCATGCGCCAGTCTATACCCAAGCACCATCCTACTCTGCACACCATCTGCCTTACTACAACGGGAGTTCATCCCAGATTCCTGCCCAACAATCTACTAAATAACATTACTTTATAATTTGTGAAGCACTTTGAACTGTAACCAACGTAAGATGGCGCTATATCAAACTGCAAGAATTCTTATTAGAGCAAAGGAATTTACAGGACGAAAGAAGGCCAAGTCCATCTAGTTTGCCATCCTGGCAGAAGCTGCAGCGGCGCTGTGTACTCTCAGTGTACACTCAGAAATTATATTCCAACAGAAATCTTTCGAAATTCTACCTGAAATAATCGAAATCGTTTGCTACGGCATTACGTCTGGGAAACCAGTTGCAGAAATTGTTCGCTTATTTTTTACCCTGATCAGCCGCAGGCCACTCTCCCCGTTGCTAGTTTTTGGTAGAAGAGAGAAACAGTTGGTAAATTTCACAGTTTTGTATTCGAGAAGCTTAAGGAGCATAGTGATATCCACAAAAGCTTTCACTTAAATATTAAGTGCTGTATCTCAAAGCGCATTAATTGCGAGTCATCCTACTCTACTCCAGTTGCAACATGCTAACCGCTCCTCCTCATCCAGTCCCATCATCTCCTCAACAATTTGTCAGATATCTTAGTGATGATGTAGGCATTAATTTTATTATTATTTTCGAAAACCATACCTGAACATTCTCATGTTGTATTCCTGCTGCGAATGTCACACCGGGTGCAGCGTTTGAGCAACCAACAGTGCCTGAGCTTGAAGGTGATTCGTACCAAAAAGGGAAATCAGCATAATGTATGGTTAGAGAGAGTTCAGGAGCGTAGTAAAGATGGCCAATGAGATGGAAAGGAAGAATAACTAGAAGCAGGCATCGTCAATATCCAATGGCTGAAACCATGACCTCTAATGCTGCAGGCATTGCGTCGTTACAGAAGCCAGGTGCTCTTTCATGAAGGATAGAGGTATGGGAAGTGAGCAGACTTGAGAACGAGTGCGACAATACTAACACGCAGCCATAGATCATTGAAAATCGACAAGGCATTGGAAGTGCAGCTCCTGTGCCTCATTGGTTAGAGTATTGTCTTGCAAGCTGGGGAGACCAAGCTGGGGAGACCCGTGTTCAAATCCAGGCAGCTCAGGGCGAATCCTTGGGCAAGTTTCCTCCACACGCCTAATAATCATCCCTCCAAAAAAAAAAAACAATAATAAAATTGATCATTTCAATGCACGACTGTGTGTGGGACACTGCTGTGCGCAATTGGCTGCCACGATTCGCCCACAAATATATACAGTCAAAATCACTTTACAGTATATTCTGTGAAGCGCTTTGGGACGTCGATAAGATGTGACAAGCGTTCTATCAAATGCAAGGAATATTATTATTATTATTATTAAGATCGCAAAAGTAACACAAATCTTTAAGAAGGTTCGGGGAGAGAAGATGAAGAGCTATAGAGAAGTTAGACCGAATATCAGTGGGAGTGAAAATTCCAGAATGCTTGAAGAGGGGCGTCTTTCTGTGGAACTAAGAAAACCACAACATGACAAGACAGAGTCAACAAAGTATTTACAATGGAGATGTCAAGCTTGACAAAGGAGGTAACGAGCACGGTCAATAGTGGAGAACTAGAAGATGTAGTTGCACAAATGCAAGCATTATTATGCAGTGTATTTAGATTTTCAATCGACGTTCGACAAGGTGCAACTTAAACGGCTGATGAATAATCTTAAATACCATTAAATTAAAAGCAATATGTTGGCATGGATTGGAGCGTGGCTAACGGGAAGTAGAGTAGAGAGGTGGGACAAAATGGTCCTTTGATCTTGTAGCAATGTGTGTTTAGTGGAGTAACACAAAGATCAGTGATTGGGCGTCAAATATTTAACATCTATATCAATGATCTGGACGAGGGCTTAGAAATTAAAAAAACTAAATTTGCGCATGATGAAAAAATAGGAGGGAGTCAAAGGTCCGAGGATGACACGAACAAATTCCAAAGGGATATGGATAGGCTGTTTGCGTGGGCAAGAAGTTGGCAGATTGAATCAAATATTGGGAAGTGTGACGTTATTCAACTACGTAATAAACCTCAAAAGCGGATTCTTTCTAGAGAAAATAATTCTAGAGAAATAATTTTCGCAAAACTTATCTTCAGTTACTACAATTTCTCCCCTACTCCATCCATCTGGACAATTAGGAACGTAATCTCATAGAGTCAGCGAGGATTTGTGTAATGTGGGTTCATGCGTGACTATTCAAATTGGAGCATTCAAAATTCAACGATCCCACAATGTTGGTGGGTAAGAGAATGTCTATGTTTGACGTCGAGATGGGCTACTGAAAGCAATTACATGTGTTTCCACATAGCTATTTATTAGCAAAAGCAAAGATCTTGGAATCGGAGGTAAAATTGCAACTGACAGTGTTTCTCAGATACCACGGAGAATCGTGTAGATGAGAGCAAAGATGGAAAGAATATTAGATAGAATATTGATTGGGCGATACTGTGGGAAAATGAATTCAATGCGGAGATCAGCTAATATCCACTACGTGTCCCAAAATATCAATGCAAAATATTTCCAACTTGATGAGAATCCATGAGCTGTGTAAGATCAAATGAAATTGGGTGTCCACGTGCACAAATCTCTCAGCAGGTTCAGAATTAGAAAATGTTACTGAAAAGCTAAGTGGCATGTTGACCTTCAACTCAAGAAAAACGGAATGTAAAGGAGTGAAAATGATTTATAAATTCTACAGGAGAGCGTTGGATAGACGCGACCTATCATATTTCAATTATAATTATCGTTCCTCAGGAAGGATATGTTGGCTCTGGTGTTGGGAAAGCAAATACATATCAGAATAATTGCGGGCGAATAGGAATAAATTATGAAACACGACTCTCTTCCATTGAGATTAGTGTGCTGAGTGGTCAACTGGTTGATAATTTGCAAATCTATCTGAAAATTACAGGTAGCCCATATGGGAATTAAATTGTTAGGCAGCCTTTCACTCAAAGTAATTAGAGATTTGGAACCTTCTACCCCCAATTGCTGTGGATGCTGAAGCTGTTCATTTCTTCAACATTCTGGTGGGTATATATGTACAGCCCTCTCATCTCAAATATTGATTGAAACCATTTCAGAACATTACAAGTCATCCCAACCCCCTCATCTGTGGTCATAACGTTTCAGGGAACCACATTGTCTCTCTCTGGTCTGCCTGTTCTATTGCAACCTATGTATATCTTTAGTTGCCATTTTTAGCAGTTCTTCTCTAATTTATGTTACAATCCATCCACCCTCCATCCCACCACCTGGCGTTTTTCACACCACAAACATCTCTCTAACTATCATCTTCTGTCCTCTCCGCAATTGTCTACATTGCCTTCGGTGTCCTGACATCGATCACCTATTTTATTCCTCAGAAAACTCTCACTCCCAACATGCTACACTTCTGAAACAATGTCATGGATTCGAAATGCTAACTCGGTTTCCTTTCCATACAGGTGCTACCTGACCTGTTGTGTGGTCCCGGAGACTTGTGTTTCTATTATTGAATAGGTAAGCGATAGGTGAGTTTATTAAGGGACACTAGACTGGTGGCGAATTGGAGTTGAGTTACAGATTAGCTCTGCAATATTAAACAATGGCATAAGGCTCCACTCTCGTGCATAAGTTTCTGTGTTTTCCTCCATGTCCTCACGCGTGTTTCCTCATACTTGTTTCCAAGTACCTATCCTCTGACATCATTCAATACTTCTATCGTGGTTAAAATATTCCAGTTACTCTGAACAGCTGCCTTGATTCGACTGCCTCCGACATTCGGCAGTCGCTCATTCCATAGGTTGTACTAATGGCTGCTGCAAGTATAGCGAATGAACACTGACATTCTGCAAAATCTCTATCTATCCCTCCAACTTGTCCCTTCTCCATCATCAAGTCAACTCATTGTGCCAGAAGTTGTTTATGTCTGTATGCTTCTGATAATAATTTATTGACTCTCATAGCTCAATAGTTGGAGCCCTCTCCTTACAAGCCAGCGAATTGGGTTTGATTGACGTCAAGGTTCCTTCCTTCGAAGCGCTCACAGACGCCGTCCGGCGTGGAGGGCGCTATGTAAATCAAAGCAGTTGTTCTTGTTACACTACACGCATTCGCTTATGTAGCAGTAAGCAACAAGCGTATATTAGTCGATTGTCGCATTTCATGAGGGAAAAAGTTTGCTTAATAAATATTAATAATAAATGAGTCAATCAATCGCCGACTATTAATGCGACGCCTTTGATTGATATGCTGTCGCGGTATGCTACAGAATAATAATTTCACAGCACAGTGTGCGAGTGAACCACTGCAAGATGTAATGTTGAAGTGAGAATGTGCTATATTAAACTGAAGGCTTATTTTTTGATATTATTTCAGTCGTCGTGTTCAATCAAGTACGGTTAATGAAAATGACAATACATCATTCATCTAGGTGTCTCCAGAGCCAAGTATCCTCTCTATAAATAGTAACGCGGTTACATGTATCTTATGATTGTCGAAGACCGTTTCACTCACAGCGATAGGTACACTTCGCTCACTCATACATGGGGAATCCAACAATTTTAGACGTTGAAGCTATTTACTATCCAATTCTCGCAGTTATCGGAGTACCTGTTAATACATACAGATATCAGCGTTCTTCCCTCTTTTCTCTTTGTTTTAATCATTATCTTTCTCTCATGCTTTAAGAGCCGGAGTGGTTATATGACGAGAAACTCTTGGTTACATCTTGTGGAGCTCCTGTGACTCAGTGATTAGAGCAATTGTGTTGCAAGCTTGGAAGACCAAGCTGGAGAATTCTGTGCTCGAATTCTGGCAGGTCATGGAGAAACTTTGGGCAAGATTCCTTACTCCACAAGCCTGATAATAATCTCTCCGACCAAAGTGTACCACGATCATAGAATTGGAAATATCACTCCACGACGGTGTGTGGGACACTGCTGTGCGCATTTTGCTGCTACGATTCGCCCACAAATATATACAGTCAATTCAGTTCACAATATATTCGGTGAAGCCCTATGGGACGTCAATAAAACGTGAAAAGCCTTATGTCAAATGCAAGGATTATTATTATACAGTTGAATCTATAATCGGTTTAGTTGGGAAGTTTGAAGCAAAGTCGCAATCAGTTTGGCAAACTGTAAAGGCGGTTAGTAAAATGACGAAAAACGTAAAACCAGGGGTATCATCCTGCGTTTAGAAGCCACGGGTTGAATTCAAATATAATCTGCGGAAACACTGTTACAGTGACCGAATTGTAAATCGATGGAGGAAATTACCTTGGGCGATGGAAAAACCAGGAAGTATTGATTTTTTCAAACACAAAATAAATAGTTTTGTTTTAGAAAATAATATTTTATGAAGTACTCTATTATGCACATTTACATGAAATGGAATGCTAATAATTGTTGCCTTTGATACAACAACATACCATGTCTTTGTGGCATCGCTAAGCGCTCAAAGGTCACCTAATCACGTAATTCCTGCTTGCTTCTGGGAAGACAGAGGCAAATTAAGTTAGACAATTTGTCCAAGGTTCAATTCTCTCAGGATTTGTAATCACATCATCTCGTCTGCCATCTGTGCGAGCTAACCACTCTGCTAAAGGACTCCACCGGAGGAAAAATAGTTTACTTGGAAGAACTAGTAGCTAGGTTGTTTTAGCACTCAGTTCGTAAGCGAGAGTACCATGGTTCGATGCCCAGCAGTGCGAAACTTTCTGCCAGTTTCCTTATTCCATAAGCAGTAAGTAGAATCCCGATTGTCAATCGATTGGCTAACACTTTTTGTCAGACAGTGGATTTGTTGAGAACGTTTGAGGGAGAAAATAAGGGAGATGAAATTAGCAGAGATGGACCAGGAGGCCATCGGTAGTGGAGGTTCAAGGTGTTCTAAGCTGAGTGAGAGGGGTGTAAGTTGGAGGAGAGCTTGGAGGTGCGGAAGATGAGATGAATTTTGAAATATGCATTTGAAAGCTGCACACAGGAGGGAATGATGTCAGAGGAGAAGGGAACTAGGTCAGGAGTGGCCAGGCCGTTATGAGCTGCACTTCCACCGTGGCGATTCCGTAGTAAGGTATGATGGCAGGTTTAGACGCCTGTTGTAGCTTCTGTCAGTGGCAAAGTTGGATCATGGAGCGACCCAAGTTTTCGTGAGGAGGAAAAGGTTGATGTTTTCATCTCAGTAAGTTCTTGGATGGTGCGTGTTTTATTGCAGAGGGAGTGGACATATTATACGCTGATCCAGAGGCGACAGTTGGTGCGGAAATGTTAAAAAAGTGTTATAACAACAACAAAATTACATTGCTAAAGCGGCTTTCACGTCGTGAGGACGTTGGAGGAATGCAGGAGACGGTAACGTAAGAAAACTAAGGGTTGTGATAGTGGTTTGGCGAAAGATCAGATCAATGAGCCCTTGGTGCACCAAACAATCAGGATGTGAGATGCCCTGGCAACTCACTAATTTTAACCTGAATCCAGGAGAGCCCATTCCCCTTTACCCTTTATCTCTGGTCATCTGGCTGCAGCTTCCTGCTTACATGGCCTGTGACATCCATCCATTCTGTTGAGCATAGCGTGCAGCCAGTACACGCAGCAGCTCTGAAACTCTCCCACTCAATCACTGGGGTTTGTCCCTTCACTCGAATCCCACCTGAAGACGTTCCCTTTCGATCAAGCTTAGATTCACCTCCCGGTGGCTCTGTGTCAGTCTCCTCTATTACCAAGCGAACCGGGACACTATCCGATGTGAAGTTTCCTGTGTAAATGTAAGCTGTTCTAAAGCCCGTTTAAAACGTTGCATCAATTATCCACATTAAAAATGATAATAATAATCTTTGGATTTGATATAGAGCTGGTCACGTATTCTAAACATGGAGTCCTTTAACTCAGTGGGTTAGAGCACTCGACTTGAAAACGTGAGACCCTTGTTTCCAATTTAGCCTAGTCAGGGATGAACCTTCGGCATGTTTAATTTCTCCACACGACTAATAACAATACGACCCAAAAAACTACAATAAATCGGTCATTTGAACTCCGGACTGTTTGTGGGGACACTGCTGTGTACTGGTACTGCCTGCCGCATTCCGCCCACAAATGTACAGTCAAATCACTTTACATTATATTCTGAATTCCAAAGCCTCGGAGCATGGCGGCTTTAGGCAAGGCCAGCGAGGTTGGATCGGAGGATTCAGGGAATATTGTGGAGGCCAGACACGGTGGAGTGAAGGCTTGAGGAGAGAGTAGGTCAGAGAGGTAGGGGGCGTAGAGGAGTGAAGAGATTTGAAGACAATGGTGAAGATCTTGAAGTCGATCCTCTCTGGAACAGGCAGGCAGTGATGTCTGACAAGGACTGTGATAATGGGGGAGCGAAGTTTGGTGCGGGTGAGAATGTGGGTGGCAGTGTTCTGAATGACCTGGACTTTTTTGAATTGTGGAGTAGGGGAGATCGGCGAGGAGGTCGTTGGAAAAGGGGAATTGGAATCGCTTTGAGACACAGTCGAGAAGACGATAAAAACGCGATATCAAATGCTAACCCTTAATATTAGTATCATTACATCTCACAGCGCTACACATAATATACTGCAAAGTGAATTGTCTGTATATTTATGGGCTGTGGATTAAAACCCTGAATATATTTCGCAGCCTCCACTCTGTTAGCCGCTGGCCTGAAGAGAACTATGTCAATGCTTGTTGTTGTGTTAAAGTGGACCTGCTCTCCATTGATTGGAAGTTACGACAATACCCGGATTGTGTTATACAAATGCAGATTTATTTTGATTCTTGAGCTGTGCTACATGCAGATAATCACGCCCGCTGTTAAACAGTTCAGTACAGAGACAATGATGTGCTGTATTAAGCCATCACATGTAACAGCTAAATGGTCAGTCTCGGAGAAAGACAGAATGTTTCCTCACAGAAAGCTGTGAGCTAATTGTATCTGTGCTCATTGTTGAAAGTTGTGGAGTCCGGTAGCTCAGTGTTGTCCGACACATATACAACAACCACCGGAAAAATATTTGTTTTCTGAAGAGGATATCGATTAGTCATAACCAATATATATATCGATGCATTTGGAACTTCTCATCTCTGGGGAAATGTGATGAATTGTCACAAAGCTTGATGCATCCAAACGTCACGTGAGAACTTGTATTCATGAACATCTGCTGTGTGCAATTGCTGCCGCGATTCGCCCACAAATATACAGTCAATTCACTTTACAGTATATTCTGTGAAGCGCTTTGGGAGGTCGATAAGATGTGAAAAGCGCTATATGAAATGCAAGGATGATTAGTATTATTATTATTATTCGAATGATTTGACGCGAATTTGCTCAACCCAGAGTCTGTTATGTTTTAGGTTGGGACAAAAGTCCAAGTCCACATGATGGATCAGTTAGGGAATTGACAGATATCACCCAATAACTCGGGAGCTTTTACTCCTCCGCTCTTATGTTTTTGCTATCAGTATTCATTAATCAGAGCTCAATGATATTGTTGTCACATTTGTTGTCGTAACTTTGTCTCTCTCTATTTTAGTTAATGTGTTGACAATTGTAATCGTGTCCCGGGGAAGGTGTGGCCTCTCCAAAGTCGTCACTCTCTATATGGTTGCCATGGCCGTGTCAGACCTAATCGTTAGTATCAAAGATGTGATACTGAATCGCATCAACAACATGTATTTCCCCTTCCGCTTCTTGTCCTATACGCCAGTGTGCAGATTGAGAACCGTACTTTTGATCTCTTCCATTGCATGTTCCATTTGGCTAACAGTCGCCTTCACCTTTGATCGATACGTCGCCATTTGTTGTCAGAAAATAAAGCACAGATATTGCTGTGTAAAAACGGCTAGTTTTGTTATTACAACAGTGTGTGTGTGCTCAGCTGTGTGCTATGCATTCCACTTTACTGTATGTTTGTTCCGCTTGTCATAGATAATATACCAAAATATTGCATTCTGAATCCCAGTTTTTGCACTTTATCGTACTGGAAATTTTATCGTTGGTTGCTCACTGTGTTCCTTCCTCTAACAGTATCCGTTCTCATTATTCTCGTGAACGCCCTGACTGTCAGACAAATTTTAGTGGCCAGCAGAGCCCGCAGGAGAATCCGGGGTGACAGCAGTGGGAATAACCAGAATGATCCCGAGATGGAGAAACGGAGAAAATCCACCATTTTGCTCTTCGCTATATCCGGCAGTTTTGTACTGTTGTGGATGACAAGTGTTGTACATTCTTTAAAATGGTCACTTACAAACTACCACTATAAACCCAAAGATATTAGCATTGCGTACATCGTCCAAGAAACTGGATTCATGCTTCAGCTACTGAGCTCTTGTACAAACTCTTGTATATATGTGTTGACTCAGAGCAAATTCAGAAAAGAGATCAAGAAGATTCTAAAATGCCCGTTTGCTAATTAACATATTACTATTGAGACAGTTTGCTTGTCAATGATTTCCACATCGCCAGTGTCAGTTGCAATTAAGTTTATTTTATCCTGTCCCCAACTGTCTACTTGAGAATGGAAACCATGTCATGTTGGCATCATGTAGCTTTTATATCGTTTCAGATTGACAGTGAACGACAAACATTATTAACTGAAATTCTCGGAAACCCTGCGCCAGCTTGGCGACAGATTTTTCCCCAAATCTCTTTCCTCCCGCACATCCAGTCCCTCACCATCACTGCCTTCTTTCACCGCCTTCTTCCACCTCTGATGAGTCGCCCGTCTCCAGCAATATTTCACACCAAAATATTAAGCATTTCAAGCCACCACGTTTTGTGATGCCGCTGCTGTGGGCAAATGACTGCTGCATATGGTCCACAAATATACAGTCAGTTCATTTAACAGGACACTCTGTGAAGCGATTTCAGGCGTCGATGAATATGAAAAGCCGCTATATCAAACGCAAGGATTATTATTATTCTGACTGTTATTATTATTTCAAGCGAAACAGCAAATGGCTCACTTTCCGCAGAGCACAGGATTGCACCGACAGTACGCAGAGTAGCGACTCAGAGCGCATAGAAAATGCAGAAAGATATACAATCAAGTTACATCTTTCCACACTACAATCTAGTTCGAGTGAATCAAGGTTTTAATTAAAAATAAAAACCAATTGCTTTGCTAGATTTTCTGCTTCTATCTTTCGAGATGCACCAAACTTCGATCCCTCATTTCCCCAGTAGTGGCGAAAAAATGATAAGCGAATACATCGCCCCATAAGAAAGAAAGTAAAATCTGAGGATAGATACTGTTATGGGGGACATACTTGCTCAAAATTTACTTGCTGAAACCCCCCAAAATACTCACTCTCTTACTGTCTTTCCAGCTCGCTCGCTCACGCACGCACGCACTCACCCACTCGCTCGCTCGCTCGCTCGCTCGCTCGCTCGCCCGCCCGCCCGCCCACCCACCCACCCACTCACTCACTCACTCACTCACTCACTCACTGACTCACTCACTCACTCACTCACTCACTCACACACATTCACGCTGTTGGGATTTCTGATCCTGAGAGTTCATAAAAATGACCCAACAGAGGATTCAAGTCAAGATAATTTTCCTCAAATGCAAAGCCCTCCACTGAAAGTACGTAACTGAATGTAGCCATGTTTTCACCAAATGTAATAGATATGATATGTGTGAAGGACGAGGAATAGAACTATTGTCAGTTAGACATCAATTTAGCTATCCTTCCCTTCTTAAGATTTGGGAATATATGTGGTAAGCAAGGAGGCAGACAACACAGGCCAAGGTAGATGGGATGTGTTTTGCAATAAGATACATTGAGAAAACAGGGCAATGAGTTCCAAGAATCGGGAAACACTAGGATGACGAAAAATTGAATAACTATATGTAAAAGGATGTATGTTTAAGAGCAAGCGAGTCTGGTGGATAATTATAAACATAGGAGTTAAAGTGTGTCTCAATACAACACATGTGGTGTATCTCAAGGTGGAAACCGATATCTCCAGCCTGTTGCTGTGATCCATATCTATGACTATATTCGTTCTGTTTTACAGGAGGTGAAGTGTCAGTTACAGAAGCAATTGACTGGTGTTCCGCTCGGCGAACGCGTTAAACAAAGCACGCGATGGGGTGCTGTTTTATACTGTACGGCACCAGGACGACAAGATGGTTCTTCGTGACTGAACTGTTAGGGGCTGCAACATATTCTGTAAAAACTGTCTGTGTTGTTATTAATAAAATTAAGTTGCACAGTATTGAGTTTTCGTGGTATTTGACTAAAACGTCGAAGTTCGTATTTCCAACACCCGGACCCATCCCCATCTGCAAGCTCCCTTTCCTCTCCAAGGCACTGGAACTGGCCACTGCATTTCAGCTTTGCTACTTTCTTTCTTGGCATTCCCCCTTTGAACCTCTTCTATATGCGCCTAAGCATGGAGACAGTCATGATTAAAGTCTCTAACGACATTTTAAATAACCGCAATAAGGACACGCTATGGTTCGTTGTCCACTTCGACTTCTCTGTCGCCTTCGATACTGTCGAGCACTCCATCCTCCTACACTGCCACAGCTGTCCATCTCATTCTTCGCAGACTTGCCATGGTCTGGTACTGCACTGATTTTCCTCACCGTATCCATTTTGTTTCCAACAATGGATTCCACTTTGGCCAACGCATTGTCAACTATGGCTATGCACTTCGCCCTCTGATTTTCAATAGAAACAGCTCCCACTTGGCGACACCATCTGCAGACGTGCGTTCAACTAACATATGTATGCGGTTGACACACAAATCTATCTTTCTACCACAATTCTCGATTCCAGGACCACTGATATACTTACACACTACCTATCAGACATCAAATCCTTGAAGTAATCTAACTATATACCGTAGAATGTAAACAAGATGGAAGCCACCCTGATTGCGTTTAGCCAGTAACTAAGCTTCTCAGGCACTGGCACCATCTATCTCCACGGGTGCACACTCTCCTCAGCAAGACAGACAGCAACCTACATGTCTTGCTCGCATCTCAAATGACTTAACTCCCCCACATAAGACACTCTCTGCTGTCCCTCACCACCCTAACTTTGCCCGACTCTGCCATTACATCACCGTCTGGCCGCTGAAGCTCTCATTGATGCCAACATTATGTCCAGACTCATATATTCCAATTCTGTGCTTGACAGCCTTCCAACTGTCCCCTCCATAGGCTTCAGATGATCCAGGAAGAGTCAACCGTATCTTCTGACTTATCAAACTTCAAGACCCCATCTCCTCGATTTTCGCATGACTACATTGGCACTCATTCATTCAGAGGAATCACTGAAGATCATGATAATCATATTTCAAGCCTTCCCTGTTCTTGCCCCACTCTAAATCTGCGACTACCGTTCTCCCTAGAAACCAGTTCGCACCCTGCCTTCAGCAGGTTTAACACGTCCTCAACACATCCACCCCAGCATCAGGCGGTATGTTCATCCATTCTGCCACCAACCTCAGGAATACCACAACAAAATTCCTCCACCTCGCCCGCTCCCTCGACTCTTTGAAACTCAGCCTAAAGTCCCTACTCTTTGACGTGGCCACCGGGCATACCACTCCTCATCCCTCCCTCCATCATCTCAAATCCCGACACCAGCTGGTATCTTAAAAATTGACTGTGCAGCTTAGGGGGGTCCTCCATTTACGAAAATTGCTAGGCAAATGTAAATTTGTAGTTGTTGTTTTTGAGTTTTATTCAAGCAGCAGAGTAGCCTGGAATATTCTTTGGCCACGAAGATTTGCTTCGGATGAAATAGAACGATCTGCTGGAGGCCACATCAATGTGATAATGCTTACTTTTGTTTAGCCAGATCTTCAAATGGATAGTAAAGTTTGATTCCATCCTGGTACATTGAGTCACATGAACTTTATCATGTGAACGAATCACCATAATCCCATATCTGTTAATCGCTTTAGCTTCTGAAAATTAATGTCAGCCTTGAATGTGCTCACTAGCTGAGCTTCCACAGAATCTGTGGGTGACAAATCATAAATTCACTACCGTTTTAGTGAAGAAATATTTCTAAAACTCAGTTTTAAAAGTCTGACCGCCGGAGTTTCATCCTGCAATCCCTAAGACACGCCCCCACCCCCTCCAAGTCCTGCATCTGGTCCTCCATCATTGGCAGTTCCATTGGTCACACTCCCATTGTTTGCCTCGAACATCCCTGACCCTGAACCCAGTTCAGGTCTGAAACACCGACTCGCCAGTTCCTTAGAACATATTAAGAATCACCGCATGTTGATGTAAGTCTTTTCACATCTTATTAACGTTTCAAAGTGTTTCAAATAATGCATAGCAAAATGGATTGACTGCATGTTTGTAGGCGAAAAACGGCAGGTAACTCGCCGAGAATTGTACTAAAAATAGCCGTGGATTGAAATCAACAATTTGTATTATTATGTGCTGATGGACGTATGATTTTTAGGCAAGTGTAGTAAGGGAACTTACCCAGGGTTTCAGTCTGAACTGCCTGGATTCGACTAGAATCTCACACTTCTGTGGGCGATGCCTCTAACCACTGATCTACAGAAGTTCCACCTGATTTGAAACGTTCTATACAACTGTAATGTTGCTGTAGTTTTTCCTGTTTTCTTCGTACTACTCAAAATCCAATTACTTCCTCAGTTAAATGTTAGATGTTGAGGGCAGTGTATTGGGACTGTGGCTATACTAAGTCTGGTTGGAGCAGCATTCAGTCATTCAGCTGCTCAGCTGCATGTGTTTTGCAGCTGAGCAATAAATGTACCCTAACACTAACTTTCTCCCCGTTTCTCTGCCCCTTCGTAACATGGTGCTTTTTCAGAGTAATGTTTGGCAAATGATACCCGACTTTTCGATATTACATATCGCAATAATTACGGTAATATACATAAGTATTATGAATATTATTATCACTTAATGTGCATGACATGTCCTCACAGGCGTTAGACTCACACACACACACAAACAAGCACTCATAAAGGATAGGAATATGGATAGGAAACTTGTTTGCAATTCCTTAACCTGGACACTAAACAGGATTGCATCAAGTTCTCCAGTCAATGCCCAGAGGACAATGCAATTTCCTTTCTGCACAACTGGGCGGGAATGGATATTTTCTCCTCTGTTTATTGCTACTGATCGTAAACTTTTCATTCAACGCAACAAAGCGTGAAATTGGTTCCTCAGTTGTTTGCTCAGATGATTGTGTTCTTGTGCAATCAATATCCCAGAGGAGTTGATCCCAATTATAAAACGGGGAAGTTCTGAATAGTTGGGAGCAGATTCTCATTCTACGGCAGCAGAAACGTGAAAGCAGAAGCCAGTAGATCTTGACAATAATGGGAATAATTGAAGTCGCAACGGTGTTTTATCCTACACTGGGAATCATTGGCTTCCCTGGTATGTTGTCCACGTACATGTCTTGTTGTGACCACGTCTGTAGCTGAACACCTGGAAATAGAGTTTGTTTGCCTTAGTAGCTAAAATGACATGATCAGCAACATTTAGCGAACAAACTGCAAGGGAACGTGGAGAGAGAGAATGGGACAAAGCCTAACCGGAGCATTATGTCATAAAATAAAACACGTTACACAATCCTGGTCCCATTTCGCAGGAACAAAACCTTTATATTCTGCCAAAAGAATTCATAATTGATGTGATCACACACTCTACATCTGTTCTGGAGTTTGGGTTCACTCGCGATGTCGAAAATTGTATATCCACATTAACTGGCTTTGTTATTTTTAGTCATGTGGAGTAAGGAAAATTACTGATGGTTTTGTCTTGATACGCCTGGAATTCAACGCAGGTCTCTCGCTTGTGAGGGACATGCTCTAACCACTGAAATACTTGGATTGGTTTTCAAGGTATAATGATCTCCAGTACAATGCAGAAAGTTGTTCACATTTCCTTGCTCCAAGCCCTTCTTCTCGAGTAGCAGTAGGTCAAATACTGGTTGTTCGACAAGTAGTGGATCCAGAGGTGATAATCACTTCAGAAATAATAGTAATGACAATTGTTTACACGTTGAAACCGCACATGTTTGCTGACCAGTGCTGTGTGCTACGGGCTATCTACTATTTGTTCACAAATATACAATGAATTTATATACATTGTATTCTGTTAAACGATTTGATGCGTCTCAGAGCTGTTTAAGGCACTATATCGATTGCAAGGATTATTGCTACTATTATTTGGAGCACAAGTTGTGCATGCCCAGAGTCAGCTGAATAATCAGCAGGGAATTAATTAGTTAACCAGGTAATGATGTCAGCTTGAATATGAGGGAGAAGTTGAGGATATTCTGTTTTATTATGTGCATAATATATGGACAGAGCACTGGCCAGGTGGACCATTAATGTCACTTCTAGTCCTTTTTCATCCGACGAACTGGAGTATCATGTGAACTTCTGGGTTCAAAACCAATTTTGAGGATTTTAACTCGTAGTCCATGGTGATATTGGAAGTTTTGCAGATGTGATGAGTGCTATATTGTCTGCGTTGATCCTTCCATTGAACCAAGGTCTAACCAAGTTCTATTGGTTTGTTCGGGTTCACATTCAATATCTCAAGATCTCTCGAAAGTTACAGGGAGTTTCTGTTGAAAAAAAACATAATGTTAGCAATCAATAATTGTGGAGTAGAGCAGGTTGAGCTGCAAGGAACTACTGGATGAGCTGGATGGAGCTCCTGAACTATTTAACATCTCATGAATAATTTGATATCAAGTGAAATACATTTGAAATATGCTATGCTGTTAATATGTGAAATACGCTCTCCGGCGTTGAGAAAGTAAAATGATTATATGTTTAGGAACCACACGATGCAGACTCAAGTTCATGAACGTCAAATTGGAAAATAAAATATTTAATTGAATAGAATTGTAGATAGGACTACCACAGAGTTAACCAGGAAACAAGGTGGACACTGAAATTTTGGGACATGTTTAAGAAGCAGTTTGCTTCTACAACGGGAAGTCAGTGGGGTATAGATTCTGGAGGTATGAGGGTCTGAAACATAATGTAGATCCGAAAGGCGATTCATATTCCACCTGATCAACGTCATGCTGTTATTATTGCTTCGCGGGATATCTGACACCAGAGAAAACTACTCAAGTGTTTTAGGTCCGCATATGTATCCTCTTCTCTACACATGTAAATATTCCAGCATCTGGAATGAGGTGCAAGTATCTCCCTTGACATAGATGATATGTTTATTTAATTCCATAGATTTGTCTATTTCGCACATAAAATGTACAGAATTTTTACTGTAGTTAATATCCAGCACTGTTATCTTCTGCTACACTCTATGTAATATTCTATCAATAATCTGTGAAACTCATTATCTTGAGACATCTGCACAAAGTCAGCGGCATATCAATCGACAACACTGTTATTATAGTGTGAAGTGAGCTACGATATAACTTGAGCGCATCAAATTATATTTTAAGAATATCTATGATGTTGTTTCTTACTTTCGTGCAGCAATCGCTGTGACAATTGTGGTCCTGGCCTAGGGAATGTGTGGACTCTGCAAATGTGTCACCTGCTACCTGGTCGCAATGGCTATTGCTGATCTGCTGGCCATATTGATTGGCGGCATCCTGAGGAAGACATTTTAGCTCCATCTGCCGCACTTGCCCTTGTTCCAGACCCCCGTGTGTCGACTGAACATTATGATGCGCTGCATTGTCATTGAAGCCTCTGTCTGGCTGACCATGCCCTTCACCTTCGACCGCTTCATTGCCATCTGCTGCCCAAAGATCAAACCCAAATACTGCACCGAGAGGAAAGCGGGCCTGGTGATCTGGACAATCTGTGCCGTTTTATGCTTGGAGAACATCCCCATGTATTTTATGTACGAACCGAGAATAAAGATCAATTTGCAACCCTGGTTCTGCACTATGAAGCCCAGCTTTTATATTGCCCTTGGCTGGAGGGCTTTTGGCTTTCTAGACCTGATTGTAAATCCATTGCTTCCCTTCATCCTCATTATCCACTTCAACTCTCTGACAATCAGGCAGGTGCTGTTGGCCAGCAGGGTACATCAGCGTCTAAGGGGGGCTGCAAAAGGGAGGGACGAGGAGATGAAGAGTCGAAAACAATCCATAATCCTACTGTTTAGTATCTCGGGGACATTCGTGTTGCTGTGGCTCACATATATGTTAATCTACCTGTGTGCTATGATGACAGATGAACAGGTCACACAGTCCAACTACAGCAGCCCTTTCGCTATTGCTGAGCAGGTGGGTTACATGCTGCAGTACCTCAGCTTGCACCGACACCGTCATCTATGGTGTGACCCAGACCCAATTAAGGCAGCGCCTGAAATCTATCTGCACTTACCCCATCACTCGCTTACTGGGCCATTCATGTCATCCTGTTTAGCTGTGTTGTTCTCTTTGGTCTTCACAACACTGTAGATTCAAACAGACTATGTTAGAAATATCCTAATATTTGATTGTAGCAATAATTACTAGATTGGATAAGGAGCTCTTCATTAGGAAGATGTATATTATTGTTTCACATTATATTCTTCACAGTTAGATGTTATTCTCTCAATCAAGATTGTTGAAGTTTTTTGTAACAATAAAAGACTGTTGCACATTGAGGTGTTATATACTCCACAAATGACACAGATATTCCTTAATGCTGAATGCTGCCTTTTCACCTTTCCGTTTCTTCCATTAGCGATTAGCTCGTCTGCACATTACCAAAAAACATCTATCAATCCAAGTAAGCAGCGGAGGACCCTAGGAACCAGAAATGGCATACACAGATTTGGTATAAAAATACCAGTATATCAGTTAGGTCATTGAGACGGTGGGTGCCCCCACTTCTCAGTTAGGGATGCAAAACAAGAGACTGGAATTCAACGAATCAAGCTAGCGCAGAATCAGCAAGAAATCAGACGGTGGAGAGATTGTGGCTTGTTCCAGAAATGGTAATAGAAGAATGAACACGAATCATCTTCCAGGTATTATAGATACTTTATTTCCTGGAAAACAGGCCATAAAAATGAACGAGAAACAGTACTGTTGATGCTGTATGGAGGCACATGGTGTCAGAAAGCTATCAGAAGTAAATGAGCTTCAGAAAGACTATGAGATTATGTATTGCGGTGTGTTTACCCACCATCATGTGGTGTGTTTACAAATATCTCAAATCGGAATTTGAGCATTCCATCTACAGATTTCACAAACTTCATGATCGAAAGCTCAAACACTGAGTTGACAGTTAGATGAAGAACATTAAGACAGGAAGACTGACAGAATACACAAAATATGATGTACTCATAGTTTATTATATTGTGTTTTGTGTATTCTCCTAGTCCTTCTGTCTTAATTTTTTTTCAAACTGGTAAATAAAAAGGTTGGTTTAACTGGGAAGTAACCACGTCTTGGAGAAACTGGAAGTGAAACCACAAAATTCACTCACTGGCATCCACCCGCAAATTACGTCTTAGTGTGAGGGGAGTGTGAGTGTGAGGGGGTGTGAGTGTGTGTGTGAGCAGGTGTGAGTGCGAGGGTGTGTGAGTGTGCGTGAGCAGGTGTGAGTGTGTGTGAGCAAGTTTGAGTGTGATTGTGAGGGGGTGTGTGAGTGTGAGCAGGCATGAGTGTGAGTGAGAGGGGGTGTGAGTGTGAGCAGGTGTGAGTGTGAGGGGTGTGTGAGTGTATGTGTGAGCAGATGTGAGTGTCAGTGTGAGCAGGTGTGAGTGTTAGTGTGAAGGGAGGGTTGATGGGGATGGACTGACTGATGGGTTCCTGGCCGGGGAGGCTCGTTGGTTGGTGTGAGTTAATGAGGTGGCTGGTGATGGAGACTGACTGACTGACCCTCACGTTGCCCTCTGGTGTGGAGCCTGTAGCTCAGGGGTGACAGCCCTCGCCTGGCGAGCCGCAGACCCGGGTTCCATTCCCGGCCTCACCTCGAGCCGAGTCTCCTCCTCCACCCGCCTGACACACACAACAACAACAACAGCAATAATAAAATGGCCGCCCCCCCCCCCCCCCCCCCCCCCCGGCTGTTTGTGGGGGAGGCTGCCGGGCGCCATCGGCTGCCGCGTTTCACCCACAAAACACACAGTCACTTCACCGGACATTGAGTTCCGTGAGGAGAGGACGGGACAAAACGCCCGGAAAATGGCGGATTATTATCCCTGTTATTGTGGCTCTCACTGCGTCTCTCTCTCTCTGTCTGTGTTTCTCTCAGTCGCTCTCCCACAAAACACACAGTCACTACACTGTGACCCCCATTAAACACACAGTCACTACACTGTGACCCCCATTAAACACACAGTCACTACACTGTGACACCCCTAAACACACAGTCACTACACTGTGACACCCCCTAAACACACAGTCACTACACTGTGACACCCCCTAAACACACAGTCACTACACTGTGACCCCCCTAAACACAGTCACTACACTGTGACCCCCCTAAACACACAGTCACTACACTGTGACCCCCCCCTAAACACACAGTCACTACACTGTGACTCCCCTAAACACACAGTCACTACACTGTGACCCCCCTAAACACACAGTCACTACACTGTGACCCCCCTAAACACACAGTCACTACACTTGACAGTGAGTGAGCGTTTCCGGTGCGCGTCACGTGACTGGCTTTGAGGCGCCAGCCGCCAGCGTCACTAATGTCGTTGTTATTATATTATTCAATGTGAAGCCTCTGTGACGTCAGAGACTTTCGGCTGCAAAATTAAACAGCCGTTGGCTGCGCGCGCAGCTCCAACCGTCGGCTCCCCCGAGCGCTGGCAGTTTGGCGCTTTTCACTGGTTACCTGGGAGACGGGGGGTGTGTGTTTCTCTGTCTCTCTCTTTCTTCCGTCAATCACGCGTTACCTAGGAGACGCGGGTGTCTCTCTTTGTGTCTTTCTCCTGTCAATCACTGGTTACCTGGGAGACAGGGGTCTGTGTCTCTCTCTCTCTCCTGTGAATCACGCGTCACCGAGGAGACGGGGGTGTCTCTCTTTGTGTCTCTCTCCTGTCAATCACTGGTTACCTGGGAGACAGTGACGCGTAGGCTAATGCGTCATCACAGACGGTCAGGGAGAGAGAGAGAGAGAGAGAGAAGGTGAGTCTGAGTGTCTGTTAGAGTCTGTGTGTGTGGCTGTGTATCCCTGACCCCCCTCTTGTCTCCCCCCAAATGAGATCCTGGTGTGATGGTGGCTGTGTGTCTCCCTGACCTCCCCTGGCCTTCCCTGTCAGCAGGTCCTGGTGTGAGGATGAATGTCTGTGTGTGTGTCTCCCTGATCCCCCCCCCCCCCCCCCTTGTCTCCCTATAGGAGGTCCTGGTGTGATGGTCAGTGTGTCTCTGTGTGTGGCTGTATGTACATGTGTGTTTGTGTCTGTGTGACAGTCTGTGCGCGGCTGTGTGTAAAAGTGTCTGTGTGTATGTGGCTGTCTGTGTGTGTGTGTCCCTGACTCCCCTCTCCTCTCCACATAGGGGTTCCTGGTGTGTGTGTGTGTGTGTGGCTGTGTGTGTGTGGCTGTGTGTGTGTGTGTGTGTGTGTGGCTCTGTGTGTGTGTGGCTGTGTGTGTGTGTGTGTGGCTGTGTGTGTGTGACTGTGTGTGTGTGTGTGTGTGCCTGTGTGTGTGTGGCTGTGTGTGAGACTGTCTGTTGTGTGTGTGTGGCTGTGTGTGTGTGTGGCTGTGTGTGAGACTGTCTGTTGTGTGTGTGTGTGTGGCTGTGTGTGTGTGTGTGTGGCTGTGTGTGTGTGTGTGGCTGTGTGTGTGTGTGTGTGGCTGTGTGTGTGTGTGGCTGTGTGTGTGTGTGTGTGTGGCTGTGTGTGTGGCTGTGTGTGTGTGTGTGTGGCTGTGTGTGTGTGAGTGTGGCTGTGTGTGAGTGTGTGTGTGTGTGTGTGTGTGTGTGGCTGTGTGTGTCTGTGTGTGTGTGTGTGTGGCTGTGTGTGTGTGTGTGTCTGTGTGTGTGGCTGTGTGTGTGTGTGTGGCTGTGTGTGTGTGTCTCTGTGTGTGGCTGTGTGTGTGTGTCTCTGTGTGTGGCTGTGTGTGTGTGGCTGTGTGTGTGTGTGTGTGTGTGGCTGTGTGTGTGTGTGGCTGTGTGTGTGTGTGGCTGTGTGTGTGTGGCTGTGTGTGTGTGTGTGTGTGGCTGTGTGTGTGTGTGTGTGGCTGTGTGTGTGTGTGTGGCTGTGTGTGTGTGTGTGGCTGTGTGTGTGTGTGGCTGTGTGTGTGTGGCTGTGTGTGTGTGTGGCTGTGTGTGTGTGTGTGTGTGTGTGTGTGGCTGTGTGTGTGTGGCTGTGTGTGAGACTGCCTGTTGTGTGTGTCAGTGTCTCCCTGACCCCCATCTTGTCTCCCTTGCCCACCAGGGGCTGCTGGTGTGAGGGTGAGTGTGGCTGCTGTGCTCCCTGTCCTGGCCAGGATGATGGAGGGGGGTGAACGCGGGGACATTTTACCCGTGTCATCGACTGGACAAGGAGACGACGGGAGCCATGGTGTTGAGGAGGTCCCAGGGGGGCAGCGAAGGGGCGACAGGAACTGTTCCCAGCTCGACTGGTCACTGAACACTACTGGTGAGAGACACAGAGAGAGAGAGAGTGTGTGAGTGAAAGACAGAGAGGGAGGGAGGGAGGGAGAGAAACACTGAGTGTGCAAGAGACTGAGTGACTGTGAGCCAGGGAGAGAGACTGAGAGTCTGAGCAAGTGTGAGACTGAGCAAGTATGATAGAGACAGAGAGAGAGAGAGGGTGTGTCAGAGAGAGTGAGCAACTGATTGTGAGAGAGACTGGGCGAGTTAGGGTGAGAGACTGAGCAAGTGTCAGAGACTGAGTGAGTGTGAGAGGGAGAGAGAGACACTGAGTGAGTGTGAGAGACTAACTGAGAGTGTGAGAGACTGAGCGAGTGTGAGGGACAAGAGAGTGTGTGAGAGACAGAGTGTGAGAGGGGGGCAGAGGCCAGGAGCCAGGGGGAAGCAAAGGGGCTAAAGGAACTGGTCCGAGCTCGACTGGAGTCTCTCAGTCTCTCACCAAACCCGCAACAGGTGAGAGACTGAATGAGAGCAAGAGAGAGACTGAGCAAGTGTGAGAGACACTGAGCGAGTGGCTGAGAGACTGAGTGAGAGAGAGAAATGGGTGGGGGGGGGGGGGGGTGAGAGGGACTGAGAGTGTGTGTGAGAGAGGGAGAGAGAGATTGAGTGAGTCTCCACCCCCTGCCTCTCTGACCTCCTGTATCCCCCAAACAGCACCCGTGGCCTTTACTCTGGTTCTGGTCTTGTCCCCGAATTCTCCGCTCCACCATCGGCGGCCGTGCCTTCAGCCACTACCCCCCGAAGTTCTGGAACTCCCTTCCTCACTCCCTTCACTCGTTCCCTCTCTTCCTAGTTTCAGGTCTCGGCTAAAGACCTTTCTGTTCAACCGAGCCTTCGGTCACCTTTCTCCCTCTTCCCCTGGCTCAGGCCCAGGATCTGTTGTTGTGAAACTCTCTGCGGCACTATGTGGCGTGGAGGGCGCTATATAAATTAAAGTTTTTGTTGTTTCTACAGCCTGTGATACACACAGAGTGTGTGTATCAAAGAGTGAGAGAACGTGTACGAGGGAGACCTACAATCTGAGATACATTCACAGAGAGAGAGACCTCTACATCATGAGATACGCAGAGAGAAAGAGAGAGAGAGAGAAGGTAAGAGAGAGAGAGAAAAGGTAAGAGAGAGAGAGAGAAGGTTAGACAGAGAGAGAACTGTCTACAGCCTGTGATTCACTAACACAGAGAGGGACACCCATAGACACTCACAGGCCTTACACCCAGAGAGAGTGGTGAGGGGGAGACACATACACAAATAGAGAGAGAAGTCGGGAGGCACACATACACACTCGCAGGCCTCAAGTACAAGGAGAGTTACACACACACACACAGGGCCTTGCACACAGAGAGAGAGACACATACACACATACAGAGAGAGACACATATGCACTCACAGGCCTCTGTGTCTGACTCTATCTTTCACACACACAGGCCTCAGTCTCTGTTCATCAGAAATCACAGACTCACACATTGTCTGTGTCTCACACACACTGCGAGAGACAGAGACAGACAAACACATACATACTGAGACAGTGTGAGATAAACACATATAGAGACACTGAGATACATACACATTCTCTCTCTGACCACACACTATGTGTATCTCTGGTCATCTGAAATGACACACACATGCAGACACACACACACATATTTGACACTCACACATATACATTGGCCTCTCTGTGTCTCTATGAGACATACATGCGCAATGAATTACATGGAGAAAGAGACACAGAGAGAGAGAGAGAGAGAGAGAGAGAGAGACATATGTCCATACACAGAAACATGTTGTAACCCTTCTCTCTGTCTCAGTTTGTGTGTATTTCTGAGACACTAACATAAATACACAGAGAAACACTGACATCCTCTTTAGACTGAGAGACACTCACACAGAGACACTCACACAGGCCTCTTGTGTCTGACTCTGTGTCTCTGGGACACACAAACACACTGAGAGAGACATACACACTCAGGCCTCTGTTTTTGTCTCTCACATACAGGCCTCTGTCTCTGGGCATCAAAAATCACAGATTATACTGGACATGCACTGATTCTCAAACACACACACACAGAGACACTGTAACCCCCTCTCTCTGTGTTTCACTGTGTCTGATAATAATAAACCTTGCATTTGATATCATGCCTTGTCATGTCTTTGAGACATCTCAAAGCGGTTCACATGATACACCATCAGGTAATGCGACTGTACACTTTGTGAGGAAAATATGGCAGCGAATGTGTCTTGTCTGTGTGTATGTGTGAGAGTGTGTGTGTGTGTGAGAGTGAGTGAGTGAGTGACTATATGTGAGTGACTGTGTGGGTGTGCAATTAGCCAGTGAGAGGACCTGGGTTAGATTCCCGTGTGGTTCAAAAGTGAATGTTGGGCAATTCTCTTCACTTCACACACCTCTGTTCACCAGCAGTAATACAAAAACTAATAATAATCCTTGCATTTGATATCGCGATTAATCATGGCCTTCTAGATGCCTTACAGCAATTTACAGAAAATACTGTAATGTGAAGTGACTGTACATTTGTGGATGAAATGCGGCAGCCAATTGGGCACAGCCGTGTCCCACACACGGTTATGGATTGAAGTGACAAAATTATACAATTTATTTTTGAGGGATTATTATCAGGCGAGTGTGGGGAGTAAGGAAACGTGTGCAAGGCTTCACCCTGAGCTACAGGACTGCAGTAGGTGGGCACATGCTTGTGGGCTATCTCTCTGATTTCTGGTGACCAGACACACAGGCCTGTGGGTGTATATGTGTGTGTGTCTCACACTGTGTCTGTGAGTGTATCTCAAGCTGTGAAGGCTGTATGTTTGTGACCCTCAGGAATAAAAAGAGACACAAAGAGACGGAGAAAGAGAGAATTGTACGAGATGGAGACACAGAGAGAGAGAGAGAGAGGTGAGATAGTGAACTATCCACAGCCTGTGATACACTCACACAGAGATACATACACACAGGCCTCTGTGTCTCTGAGACAAACACAGAGAGAGAGAGACTCATACACTCACAGGCCTCTGTCACACATCCTCCCACTCACACACATTCACAGTGGGGGAGACACACACACTGACAGCCCTCTGTGTCTCTCTCTCTGTCTCTCACACACACAGGCCTCTGTCACACGCACAACTACACACTGTATTTTCCTTCCCACCCTGGGCAAACACCCAACACACACACACAGCCCATCTGCACACACAGTCCCCCCCACCCCCCCCCCCTAAAGTCAGTATATACTGATATACTATCCAATTATTGCAGTTATTGGTGTTCTTGGTAAGTCTGTATAAGCTAAGTTCACGTAAGTCAACGCTTCAATACATGATTAACTTTAATACGTATCTCATGTTTCCACTCTCCTCATGCTTTTTACGCGATCTTGTTTTGTATATACAGTATATACAAAACAAGATCACGTTTTGTATCTTGTTTTGTTTACACAGATCGTCCCATAGATGACTACACAGAGCTGAGTGCGCTCAATCAAAACGTTATCTTATTTGGTCTGTCAAACAAGCAAAAACATACAAATTGTCAATTAGTTGATTCCTTAATATCACGGGAAGACCGGCATTAGATGATACAAGAGCAATGAAGGGAGTTCATGCAACAAGAACAACAGCTTGCATTTACACTGCCCATCTGACGCAGAGCATTCGAGAGCACATAAGATGCACCAGCTCCAATGGTTTTTGATAACTTTTCAAAAAGTTACACAAAACAGTCTTGGAATATGTAAATATGAAGTGTTTCTCACAAGTAACATTGATGCTTTATATCCACCTAGTTTTAGTTGTTCGTTAATGCTAGAATCTCTTACTCTGCATAAATGATTCACTTTTTTAAATAAAATCTGTTAAATATTTGATTGTTATCGGCAATATTTGGAATAAATATCTCAAAGAGATAATAATAAACATTATATTTCATACAGTGCTTTAACATATGCTAGTCGACTCAAAGTATTTTACAGAATATATTGTGAATGGAGTTGGCTGTATATTAGTAGTTGGAATAGGAGAGAAGTTGTTGACTGAGTAGGCAAATTTTTCTTCAATCATCATTTATTTAGGTATACTCCTCGAAGCACTTTTACTTGTCAAGATTTGGATCCATTTATTCTAATTTGTGAAGCTATGTTTCAGTAAATACTCTGAATATAATGGAAACCTGACATCGAAATTAGAATTGAATTGAACAGCATCGAGGACCATGGATGGGCCAGACGTCCTACTTGGTGGTAAATCTAGTCCCCAAAAAGCCATTCACTAAGCGTCTCATTAAATACTTTTGGGGTTCAAATTATTCAAACATTACGTGACACAAACGTATATGTTTCAAAAGAAAATTGAGAGATTACGTAATAAAAACGGAAGTACAGAAGTTGGCTACAGGTTCGCTTCGCAACATGAGTTCTAACCAACCTCTCCCGGCTCCCTGTTGCCAATCGGTTTGGTTTCCGAATGCTCACAAGCTTTTTCCAATCCCTGCATCAGCTGGCACCTGGCTGGGGTGTTCTCCAGAGCGTTTCCCTGGGTGAGAGAGGCTGTTAAACTACAGGTTGTTGTTGTTAATTCGTTTTCCGTCAGTTTCTCGAATATTTATTTTGTTTTATTTGCAGTTAACCTGGTGACGATTGTCATCCTCTGGCGAGGAAAGTGCGGTCTGTCCAAGTGCATCACTCGCTACCTGGTTGCCATGGCGGGGGCAGATCTGACGGTGGTGATATTTGATGTTATACTGAAGCGCGTAGGTGATCTGTATCTCCCAATGTTTAATGTCCTGCGTCTCAACCCGATCTGCCTTCTCCACGTGGTGCTGCTGTATGTGACGTCAGCGTGTTCTGTCTGGTTCACAGTGGCTTTCACCTTTGACCGACATGTCGCCATTTGTCATCAGCAATTGAAATCAACATATTGCACCCGGAGAACGGCGGCTGTGGTTCTAGGAACCATCTCTGTGCTGAGCTGTGCGCTATACAGTCCTCTGTGCCTGGAGTTTGAACCTCTCTTCATCTTTAACAACAAACCTTGGTTTTGCATCATTAAATTAGCTTATTATGAATCCTCGGTTCGGACAGGATTTAAGCCTCCCATTTTTCATCGTTTTGCTGCTCAATGCTCTGACGGTCAGATATATTTTGGTCAGCTGTAGAGCCCGCAAAAGACTCCGAGCCCACAGTCCTGGGGAGAAACAAATTAATCCAGAGACGGAGAGTCAGAGAAAATCCATTATTTTACTATTTGTCGTATCTGGAAATTTTGTACTATTGTGGTTGACTTATGTAGCCGCATATCTTAATTATGCAATTACGTATTTGTTAGATACAGGCAAGCTACGTGGCGAACTTAGAAATGTGGGAGATATATTTTGACTTTTCAGTTGTTTCACAAACATGTGCATTTTCGCTTTGACACAATCTAAATTCAGAGAACAGTTGAAGAATATGTTGAAATATCCGTTTCGTAAAATTGTTAAATTAGTTTAATGAACGAAAAACTCAAGGTCTTCTAATTATCACTTACTTGGTTGTAACTTCCTTGTTACCGGAGTACCCAAAACTGAACACAATAATCCAGATACTGTCGGATAAAGTCGTCGCTTAATAGAAGGAACATTTGCTCTAATTTATTTGCCACACTCCTTGCCACAAAAGTTAAAATCCCATTGGGTTTGTTGATAGCGGTTTGCTACTGTGATCTGATTAATTCTGCGATTAATTTACCTGAACAGCAACATCTTTTTTTGTCCTCCATCATAATTGTTTTCTCTACGGTTAGAAAGTATTTTATTCTTCTATTTCTGGGACCATGGTGGATGACCTCACGCATTGTTTTCCGTCGATCACGATTTCCTTCCTTCACTTCATCTGTCTACGTCCGGAACAGTCATCCGGCTCCCATCGACACAATACACAGTGCCTCTAAATTTTGTGCCATATGACGGTTTGGATTTGAAACTCTCTGCTGCTTCATATATGTCGTTTAAATGTTGGTAACTAGCTGAGGCAACAGAAATGACCATCTGTCCACCATTACAAGGTTACTTACGATGCAATGTAATTTAATTTTTGAAACAACCTATTTTCTCAGCGCTTTATTTTACATATGTAGTCATGGGTGTTAGCTACAGCAACCTAAATGACGCAGAATTTGTTTGGTATACCTGACAACATTTGATTTGTTAATATCTGATCTGTACTGATAATTGTTCTTTATTATTGCCAAAATAATAAATATTATTCATGAGCAACAATTTGCATTTATCTATCAATTGATGCATTTGCCCTTCACACGCTGTGACATCCTGAGCGCTTATCATTGGTGCTGTATGATCCCAAGCCAGCAACATTTGACTACCAGCACGATCAAACTCTCCAAACTGTTCGCTCACCAATTCACCCACCGGGCGCCTCTGCTCGAATCGCATCGGCCTCCTGCTCATCCCTCGCAGCTATACGCCCACCATCAGACCTCATGCTTTCAATGACGCCAATCTCTGGAACACTCTCCCCCAATTGCTCAGCCTCGCAGCTTCACTCGCATCTTTAATGTCTGAACCAAAATTTTGCCATTCGACCATTCTTACCCTCTTCCCCCTGCTCGGAGTAAGACTCCGCCGATGTTAGGTGCTCTGAGACGCTTGTCTGTGTGGATGGCAGTGCCAGCTGTTTCTGTTCCTGCTACACTTCGTGCTCTAAACCCAGCCTGTTGTGTTAGAGAAGCTAACAACCGAACATTAAAACATGAGTGTGACTGACTCCAGATCAAAGGCTGATGATGTGGTTGAGGTCATCGTCGTGAGTAATCATTACATGAAGTACTATTGAATCGACAAAGACATCTGTTCATATCAAGTTTAATCAAAGAAGAGCAACGTCACAGCACAGCTGTGTATTCTGAGGTTTAAAGCAAAATGGTTAATTTATATAGAAATCAAGCACCTTTTCGTATTGCTCTCTTGTTATCAACTGTAAAGAGAGCTCATCTTCAATCTCTTCTCTATGCCGTGGATAAACATCTCCATATTGTATTTTAAGACAATTAAGACTCCTAGTGATCACTACCAGCACACAGACTGTATTAATATATTTGACTGTGGAAACAGTTCATATTTTAAAGTGTGTCAGTACTGGGACCACCCCAATGCTGTCCGCCCACGTAACAGAGTTCCTTCATCAGCCTCTCATGGGCACCACTCGCAGGCGTGATATGACAGCTACGTTGTGATATGCTGACAGCATAATGTTCACCAATTCCGCGCCTAATGACGGATGCTAGAATTACACAAAAACAGCCGATTATTCTTGGGTTTCTAGTGAGGGTTTCTAGAATCATCTGACAAGCACTTCGTAGACTTCATTGTGAAGTTAACATGACTGAAAATGGACAATTGTTTGGTCAAAGCAGTGGTCCCAGAAACTGTCACGAATTTAGAGACCAATCTGTTTCTATAATGAACGCAAGAACCAACAATGGTCACCAACCCCATGATATGTTTCCAATGAGTAATCTCTCAGTCACTCTCCCTCAATCTCTCAGTCAAACGTAATCTCTTTTTCAGCTGTCCTCAGATTCTAAGCCTTGGGCCTTAATGCCTTCAGTTCCCAATGAGAGGCCAAGTGACTGAGATGGAGAGACAGCACCAGGATTGTGATTTATATTAGAATGGAAACAAAGCTTTTAGTTAGTAACGAAGGAACATATTCAACACTCAAATGACCACTGCAGGCCTCCAACCTGCATTCTTCTGGTTGTCTTCACATAACCAGATGTCAGACGCCTTCTCCATTAGGCCATGTCATCCATGTTGGACTGTGAAATATCAAACTGAAGTTTGTTTTCGAGGAATTGTTTAAAATATTGTATTGTTATCACGTTTTAATGGACACTCAGCTAAAAAGCTATTCAAGTAGTATCCATATATTTCCTGAATACCATTTTGTGTTTAACACAAAATTATTTCCATTTAAATCGTGCCAATCTGTAAACCGATGACTGTATTTACAGATAAATTATAGTTCAATAATTGCTTTATCCATGGCATTTGCACAATTTGGCTGCCGCGTATTTGGCTGCCTACTATACAGTGAATTTTCCTACTCTCCTTCCACATATCCCGACCCTTCTCCACCTGATCTGACGCCCACCTGACTTTTCGTTGCCTTAGCATGTCGTCCCGACGTCAAAGGCTCTCACTAAATATAATTATTGGTTGATATTTCATTTAATATCATATTGCATCTTTGGAGCTCCTAAAGACGTTTCTTAGAATATTAAATGAAATAAGTTACGGATGTATTGGACGAGGGAAACGCGACAGACAATTGTTTACAGTGGATTTCCATGCTAATTATTGAGGACAGTAATTATTATCGTTTGTAATGGTATGAGGGACTTTCAAGAATTGTTTGCCTCCAGTATTATGTAATCAACAAATCAGTTTGTTGGACATATTTTTTCTCAACTTAGTGCGAAAGGGCTGACCCCTCATCTTCAGACTGTGATTCCCTGGTTAAAGTTTCTCCAACCAGGGATAACAGTGTTCCACTTTCCACACTGTCTTGCCCCCTTCACAACCTTATAGGTGTATATAAGATCACCTATAATTATTTTATATTGTAGAGAACATAGGCCTTAATTATGGTAGAAACACTTCAAGTATACAACAAGCCGCAAACGGCTGGTGATTTCTATGTGTTCGATTCAAACTACAGTTGCAGCGACCACAACGTAGAACACTAACCATTGCGGCTGACCATTTGCCCCAAATATAGTCCAGTTACTCACAAGTACAAGAAACAATAAGTGTTTATGATTTGAGAATTATCATATTATTCGCTTTATATTAGACGCTGACCACTCGGTTCTGGGTAATTGTTTGATGAACAGACATGATGATCACCCACAAAATGGTTTATATGAAGTAAACGTGGATTGAAAATTTCCATCATCCTAGACAATAATTAAGAAACAGCGTTTTATGGGACTAGATTGACAGCTGCTTAGAATTATATGAGATATTCAACATTAAAGGAAAAATCAGTTATTTTATTTAAGTTTTTTTCCAATATTTTACAAATAATTATTGTTAAATTCAATATGTTGATCGATTCTAGAATTTTAAAATTAAAAACTCACAAGCCATATTTAGTTTTTCATTTTGCTGGGAAATTCAGTGACTTTTCACCTCTTTTCTTCTGCGTGCCTTCGCAATTCAACGATGAGGTGCATGTCAGAAGATATTTACCTCCTGCCCGTGAATGAGGTTTTTGGAGAAAAGCCTATTTGGGCTGGACTGAAATTGATTGACTGGCAATTAAAATTATAATAGGCTATTTGCCTCTTTGGCAGAAAATATTGTCTTTTGGTTGATCATTGAAAGATGGAATAATCCTCGTACTTATCCGTACACATCTGTTTCTGTTCACCAAACACATCTGACGTGGACACTGTACAAGATGAACAAGATGATAAACAATTGATACTGCTGCGATTCAAACCCACATCTTCGAAGCGACTGGAGCCTACATCCTGCGACTTATCCACTCAGCCATACTGTCTGTTGTTTTTCTGCATAATAATTCTACCAACATCTCTCACTAATAATGTTTAAAGTGAACCCTGAAGTGACGATGGCATGAGTGGATAGACTTAGATGATCGAATTTGGTAACATTATCGATAATCTCAAGTAGTGCTCAACTGATATTCTACCAATGCTCATTTTGGAGATAACTTTACTTCCACTGAACAGATTGTTGGAAATTATACTGATTGCTAGGTTTAGAAATTATTGTGACGCACCTGTAGTTGACATATTGGCTGCAATGCCGTAAACACTTGTGACCTTCCTAGTATTGGAGTTTAAAAAGCACTGCTGGAAGAATTGTATCCTTCTTGTTGACGGTCTAGTTTACCGTCAACAAGAAGGATACAATTCTTCCAGAAATGACAATTTATTCATTCGCTCAGTGTGGATAAATGGTTACAATTTTGTCACATATTATTAGTTAGGAGCAGTAGTTATTAGTTTTGCGTGTGGGCCGGTACGTTTGGGTGATGGTGGCGGTACGTTTATTTATGCGTGAGATGTATGTTTTTGTGCATGTGGGATGGGTGTAGGGTGGGTTTGAGTGTGGGGGTAGGTTTGGTAGTTTGGTGTATATGTGGCGGGTAGGTTTGGGTTTGGGGGTGTTGGTTTGTGTATTTGTGGGGTGTGGATTAGGTGTATTTACGTGGGAGGGGTAGGCAAGCGTGCGTGTGTTTATCGGGCCAGGTTTGTGTGTAAATGTTTTAGCGGGAGAATGTTTGTGTGCGTGGGGTGTAGGTTTTTGTGTGGGGTTAGGTTTACGTGTGGGTGATGGGTAGTGTTGCGCGTGGGCGGTACGATTGTGTGAGTGTGGTTAGGGTTTCCGTGTGTGGGTGGGTAGGTTGTTGTATATGTGGAAGGGAGCATTTTTGTGGGTGGGTGGTAGGTTTGTGTATGTGTGGGTCAGTTTTGTGTGTGTGGGAAGGAATAGGTTAGTGTGTGGCGGTGCGAATAGTGTGTAAATGTGTGGTGAAGGGGTAGTTTTGCGTGTGGGGGTTATTGTTTTTTGTGCGTGTGGTGGTGGGTAGTTTTGCGTGTTGAGTAGGGGTTCGGAGCTCCTGTTGCTTTGTCGTTAGAGCATTTGTCTCTGGGAGACCACGCTGGGGAGACCTGTATTCGAAACCAGGCAGGTCAGAGCGAAACCTTGGGCAACTTTCCATTCACCACACGCCTGATAATAATCCGTCCATAAAAAACACGTTAATAAAATTGGTCATTTCAATCCAAGACTGTGTGTGGGACACTGCTGTGCGCAAATGGCTGCCGCGATTCGCCCACAAGTATACAGTCAAATCACTTTACAGTATATTGTGTGCAGCGCTTTGGGACTTACTAGGATGTGAAAAGCGCGATATCAAATGCAAGTTTTACATTAATATTATATGGATGATATCATACTTCTATACTCGCTTTATTTGTAATGCTGGACTCTATATCAAATCAAACACCTCTATATGTACTACTTTACAGTTTTAATGCGATGCAATCTTGTTGTGTCTCTCCCACAACAAACGTAGTCAATTAGAACTATTCAGGGGGTTCAGCTTTCATTTAGTCGAGAACGACTTTACAGTATCAATATACATTGTTATTATTTCTTATTTTCATCACATCGACATGCTTGTACTTTAAAAAGCAAAAGATCAACTTATTTTGCAAATCATTCACGCTATTTGTTTTGTGTGTGTACGAATAGTCAACATATTAAAGTAATGTTTTTCCAAAATGGCGAAACTTTTCAATTCTAGTTTGCTTATCGTACAATATCTAAAATATCTCATTTGCAACTAGCAATTAATCAACGAATGACATGCAAAGTTATATTAGAGCAGAGACACGATATGTGATAGGGAAAGGACAAGATAATTTTATCCTGCTGTAAATGCACATGCACATGGTAGCTATACAACCTGATCTGTTTGAATGCACTAAATTAGCTGGTGTCACAGCCCGAATCAAAGTAGTGGAATGCTTCCCACCAAAAAAATCAGCTATGCTTTCGTGTGGTCTCTGACTGCTAACTTCGGTGGTAGTGGTAAATTTCCTGTCACCTTAATAAAGCAAAGTCAAAATAAATTTTTAAACATCAGTGAAATTGAAGAAAGTGATCCAGGAATTGAGTTACAGAAACTATCCCTAAATTGGTTGAAAGCTCACACATTTATCTTGGGAGGACAGTGTGGGGAGGGGCTCGTATGGTGAAGATTTCAACCAGTGTCAGGCTGAGTGATAGGCTGCACCTGTTAATTGGTGAAGTGGAATCATACCATGGAAGGACTTTATCGAGAGTCAGAGTATCCTGATCTCAATCCACAAAATGATAGGGAGCGGAAAGCCTGGCCTCATATTGTAACAGAGTTTGACGATGGGCTTCACAGACGGTACCACAAAACAATTCAATTTCAACGATTCACAAAAAATATTTTGCATATTAATTTAAAGGGATATTTAAATATTTTTATCAATTCTTCTCTAAACTTAGCCTGGGTCACGGCATAAATGCACGTATTAGTGCAGCAACTGAGAAGTGAACTCATGCATCCGATTTCATACAGAACATAAACTGGATCATTGTGGCCCGAATACGAAAATTGTTTTGTTATTTGTTCATAGAAGTAATATATAATGTACGTCATCCATAAAAGTATAAAACTCCCGGATATAGCGAACAGAATAACGATGGATTTTCTCCTGTTTCCAATCTCTGGATTTTCATTAAATTCAGTGTTTTTGGCGAGCAGACTCTTACGGACTTTGTTTGCTGCCAATATATGTCTAATGATCAGAATGTTGAACAACAAAATCAGAACGAAGGAAGCACAAGGGGTTAGCAAGATCAAAAACCAGGAATAAACTTCCCAAGCCTTTGAATCATAAAAACTTTCCTTTATCTTACAAAACCATGGTAAATTATTAAATATATCCCTAGGCTCATAAGTAAAATACCAGGGAATGTTTCTGAAGCAGCTCAGAGAACAAACTGTTCCTATCACCACAGCCGCTGTTCTCTCAGTGCAATATTTAATGTTTAGCTTCTGACAGCAAATGGCTATAAAGCGATCAAAGGTGAAGGCCACTGTGAGCCACACGGAGCAGTCAGCGGCTGCACAAGGCAGACAACTTACGATTGAGCACACAGGCGTCAGGTCTAGGAAACAAACTGGGTAATGAACTTCATTCAGTCGATTCAGTATTATGTCGCTGATGATAACCAGTAGATCGGCCGATGACATGGAAACCAGGTAACGAGTGATGCATCTCGAGTGACCACACTTTCCCCGGGATAGGATCAAAACCGCAATTATGTTGACTGTATGGAAATAAGTAGGATGATGTCAGCTAATGTTCAGATTTTCTCAAAAGTTTCAAATTAACACATTGTGCGGTTAATTTAAAAACAACCAATGTTTTGCAAATCTTTTATTAACCCATTTTATATGCTGTGATGAACCGATCAGTCTTTCTGAATACATCTTCCTTCTTTCCTTGGACACATGATCTGTAAAATGTTACTGACCGATCTTACCGATTTATCTTCTCATGTACAAATCAAATAGCCGTTACTATTCCTTAGAACCGAACGTATTATAGCAAAAATTCACTTGAGTTGATATTGATGTGTATTTACCGATCGTTATTGTCCGTCTTGTTTTCTGAAATTAGATTTTTTTAAAAAACATATTGGTGAGATCTATGCAAGTGAAATGCAGTATTGCAACAATCACCTACATTGATACAGAGACAGCACAGTCCCCAAGGTCAAAGCTTTCCCCGCCCCCCCAAGACATGCATCAGACAATTGCAGTATGTAGTACTGTTCATTGAGTTTTCACGTTTATTCAATGAAGATTCATTTTCAAGTATTCAATTAATTCCATTCTGATTTCACGTTTAACTGTTCTGATCAAGATACACTCGTAAAAAATATGAAAAATTGGAAAGTAGTTTAGATTGAATCGAATAAATTTATGCAGATTCTCTTTGATGCCACATCCGCACCTTGACCGGCACCGCCTATTTCCTCCTGCACAACATTGCCAGGCTCCGCAACTATCTTAACCCCCGCGATGCCGAAAAACTCGTGCACGCATACATCACCTCACGGCTGGACTACGGAAATTCTCTCCTCGTCGGCCTCCCCAGTTCCTATATTCACAGGCTGCAGGCCATCCCAAACTCTGCAGCCCGTGTACTATCCGGCACCAGCCTCCGCGAACACATAACCCCCACCCTCGCGCGTCTCCATTGGCTCCTCATCCTCCAGAGGATCGAGTTCAAGTTCCTCGTCCTCACCTACAAGGCCTTACACGGCCTTGCCCCACCCTATTTAACGAATCTACTCTCCCCCTACACGCCCACCCGGACCCTCCGTTCAACAGGAATTGGCCTGCTCCAAGGCCCCCGCCCGAACCGCCCCACCATCGGAGGCCGGGCCTTCAGTTTCTCCGCTCCCACCCTATGGAATGCCATCCCTCAATCCCTCCGTTTCGTCTCTTCCCTTTCCTCTTTCAAGACCGGTTTGAAGACTTTCCTCTTCGATCGTGCCTTTTGTTCCACCCTGAACTCTTTCACCGCCCCTTCGTGTTTCACCCCTTCCCAAACACTCCCCTCCAAGTTCGCGTCACACGCCTCCTGTGCAGCGCCTTTGGACGTCCTCCCGACGTGAAAGGCGCTCTATAAATGTAATTTGTTATTGTTGTTGTTGTTGTTGTTGATGCCTACCAATGTTCTAATATTCCATGTTGGCCTGAATTAACTCCTTTTATGCTGACCCTTTCTATAATTCTATGAAAATTGCAGGTAAAATATGAAACAACCAAGGACAATAAATTCTAACAAGTTCTACAATTGATGCGCACATTTCAGATTATAGCATATATATTATTGGCATATAATTCATTTATCTGTCAGTTCTGACTTGTATCTAAGATATTTACCAAATATATAATATTTCACCGAGTTACGCATGACTCGAAATCCCAAAGAAAATTTAATCAATTTAAAGTGTAGTATAATATATCGCTCTGCATTCACAACTATGCCAAACACACCAATATAATGAAGGTATCTTGTTCGACGTGTTCAATTGATAACGTTTCCAAATACTGATATTGTGAAGACATACATGGAACACCAATAACCGCCAGGAGGGGATAAAAAATATACATTATCTGGAATAGTGTTTCTGATTGATCAGCATTGTCTGAAACGCTATAATATCTCTTCATAGTGTCTACAACAGGAGTGACTGAGACTAAATGCTCAGATACAGTTTGATTTATAAGAGATGCGAGTCTCAGCAGCCACAATTCCTGGCATGTATCCCGTACCTACCACACATGGATTACTTCCAGTTAATTGAAAACAATGTCCTTGGGAATGAGGATTGAGCTGGATCCCAGAGGAGTTGCTTTGTAATGCAATAACATGATAAAGTCAATCCTCTATAGTGTTTTTGGTCAATTGCCTCCTCAGCCAAGTGTTCCTGCAGTTCTCCAGAATACTGATAATAACAGACCAGTGTCCGTAGCTCAGCATCGTGAATTTGGAAAAGGGAAGGGGTGCGGGGATCAGCAAATTAAATAAGGTATTCTTAGCACAAACAGCAGGAAATTAATTCTATGCAGATTATACGTTCAGTAGCAAGGTTTGCGGTTGATTGTTTTTGCATGAGATATTCGCAGAAACGTCAAGAAAGTTTCCTGCTGTTTATCTCTTCAGAACCGGTGACAGTTTTGAGTTGACATATTCTTTGTGTCGACCTACGTAAAAGATTGAATTCCATTGATCTATTTCTAAAATAACAATAATAATAAATATAATAATCCTGCCGCTTGATATAGTGCTTCATCCGGATGGTTGGAAGCCAATCACAAAACAAACTGTAATTTCGATCGACCGTGTAATTTGTTGGTGTAATCGCGGCAACCATTTGTGCCCAGCGGTGTCCCAATATATTGCGTGAATTTCTGATTCCTGAATCAATAATATAAAGTTGTATTTATTGGCTGAAAAACTGTCAAACCTGGAAATTGTTCACAAGAATTTTTTCCCAGTGTACCTGGTAGAATGTGCACAGAATTTACGATGTATCTACGTGTAAAAGTTTGTTTGAATATAGATGACATGTAAAATATACGTATTTTTAAAAAAGATGTACAAACGTACTATATGTATGAAATATATACATCTAACCAAGTCGCAGAGCCACGTCTTTTATACATTTTAAAGTGAATAGAAAGCTTGTAATGTTATTTGGCTGAATTTGCTGCGTCATATTTACTCCATCAATTGTATTGTTTTTTCTAAATCTCATAAACGGTTTGTCTTAATTGAGAGAGAGTTTGTGCGTCTCCTAATGTGCAAACTATTATAATTTTCCTGATATTGTTAACGAAAGAATGTATTGCAACATGCAACTGTCAAAACATTCTACGACGTGGGGCTCGAACCCATAACGCTGAAATTAAGTATTTTTTGCTGAGCTAATCGGGCCCTTTAAATTTCCATTTTACAGGTTTGTTACCGAAGAAGACGTTGTTGAACTGCATGTGAAGAGAAGGCTGAATTTGAACACGGGACCGGTTGTCTATTGAAATGCTGTACCACTGGATTTTGTATAAATTTCTTGTGGTATTCCAGTTTATTTTTTTCCTTCACCGTTATTTTGCTTTCAATGATCAAATTAAGTTTTTACGCATGAAAGATCGGTGCTGTTCATTTTCTTCTCAAACTTAACAGTCTAACGACCACTACACCAGTCCAAAAAACCTATTCATTAAAACACAATGTCAAGGAATCTTAAATGCCACTCCTCTGTATTTTTGAGACGTCTGCTCAATATCAAAAAAAAGCTGCAACAAAAGTAGTTTGTTAATCAAATAGTTGCAATAGTTGGCCTTGCAACAGCAACATTGTTGGTGCATGAACCTCACCAACGAATAGCACGAATTATTACTTTGTAAACACAATATACATAAGATCAATATTCCCCTGTATGGTTGGTAAGAGACGAAAATTCGAACCAGTATTCCTCTGAGTAGTTACAAATGTTCTGTTGTCAGATCTCTTATCCATTCGGCCGCATGGAACACGTTTTGTACTGAACTATCAATGTTAACAGAAGTACTATATCCGGTTCTGTTGTATCTTTTAATTGTTCATCTCGTTGTGTTCAACGTTTAGGTGAATAGAAATCTAGAACAACCCCTGAGCATTTTGAAATTGAATATTCAGCGTCATTGCGTTCAATTCCTTGTACAATAACTTGCAGTTATATCACACAAGTCACGTAGATCTCTTTCAAACTCAGATACTTGTGAGAAACTTCGTTCACAGGAAATTGGTTATAGAGGAGACGTTCATGATTTTTTCCCCCAGTGTCAGTGAGCGTCCTATGTGATGAGTGCAATGTGAATGCATGTTGCTATGCGCAGTAATTATGAACCCAAGGTTAGAAACTGCATTTCCAATGTAAAGATTTAATTATACTAATTGGAACATACGTCATTTGTTTTCTATCAATGACCTTCGGTGTATCTGATCTGATCTCTTCACAGCTTTGACACATCTCATCACCACCTTTCATGGCGTCAAACTACTTTTCAATTTAGTTTGATTTCCTGGCCTGTACTGTCTTTCTGGCAGTCTGTTTAAGTAATTGGCTATTCCGTGCATAATGAAAAACACTCCGGAAACTGTCTGATTATGCGTTATATTGGACGTAATTTGGTTTACTCTCTGACGTCATCCAGAAATACGAATCTGGTTATAATGCATCAATTCAGTTAAACATTTCATGCAACTCTATGGAGCCCGCTTTGACGTGCTGTTGTATCTGATTTCAGAATACATTCTCTAATAATACAGAAACAATGGAAAATACATTATCTACTAATTACTCATGATTCATTCTGCAAACCTACAGGGTTAAAGCTTGGTGCCTTCCCCTTCACCATCTCCAGCAGTTGGTACACGAAATGTCTCCCACTGAACAATATTTCATGCTTTATTCAAGGTACCCTCTGACCTGACCAGTGTATAACAAGACAGGAGCAATTTGCGTCCACAAGTATTCATTGATCTCACTTTGTTGATATTCGGTGGCGGACATTGAGACACCTACAAAGCGTGAAAAGTGCTGTATGCAATATAACTGTTGTTGTTGTTATTATTTTTAGTTGTTTAATTGTTTTATTTTTCTTCTTATTATTATTATTATTACTAATTCACAGTAATGGTGGAATAATGAATCACTATTTCGAATTAAGTGGAAAGGCATAGGTCAAAGTTTTCGTGCCAATCAAACAAGTTCAACATATCCTGTGATAATGTCGCTTGGCAATTAAATCAACTATTCCAGCAATATGTCAAAAATAACAGCTTAGACCATTTTCAGCAATTCGTCGAAAATGACAAAACTATGAAGAACATGTTACTAATACTGTGCGAGTAGAAATAAAACATTGAAGAGGAAGAAATTTCTTCCACAAGGGCGTCATCTCTGGGTGTGCATCAACCTCGAACCTTTCGGTTACCAGCTGAACACCGAGAACACCGAGACCACCGAGATTACTGTCTGCACACTCCTGCAAGAAATATACAGCTTTTCATGGACGTCATTACTGTCACAGACAAGCCCAGCAATGATAATAATTGACAGCACAGTTCATAATTTATTGAAATGTGAAATGAGAAATCACACAGTGTGACAGTTTGTTAATCAGATGTCTTGTATTCGCAAAACAGACTTTTAGATAACATACAGATGGCATCCATAGAAATTTACGGCACAAAATTAGGCAACTCGGCCTACCTAGTCTGTGCATTACAATTAGCTTTTATTAGTTTAGCATTTGATCGACTCACAATGTTCCTGGTAAACTGTTTGAAATCTAGCTAGAAATACAAGATTTATGTGTTCATAGATAAACGGCAGTGAAACATACCTGAAAGATTTTAAATTTAAACGGAAATAGACATGACGAGGCTGCAATTTCAAAATGCTCATTGTTACTTTCTGTTTTTTTTTAATCTTTTTGTCAGATTAAACGAAATGAGAAAATCTATTAATACACAGTAAATGGTAATAATGGTTCAGTTAGTAAATATGTTTCAACGTGTTAACCTGAGTTTAATGGAAAATGCATCCAACTTGAGAGAATTTGAAACTAATCTGAAGATTACAGTATCGATTCCTCCTGTGGTCTATTGGCACCAATCCAGGGCAATATTTATTTAATAATAATAATAATAATCATCCTTGTAATTGATACAGCGCTTTCCACATCTTATCAACGTCCCAAAGCGCTTCACAGAACATACTGTAATGTGAATTGACTGTATATATTTGTGGGCGAATCGCGGCAGCCAATTGCGCACAGCAGTGGATAGAAGTGACCAATTTTATTATTGTGCTTTTTTTGGAATGATTATTATTAGGCGTGTGGGGTATGGATACTTGCCCAGGGTTTCGCCCTGACCTGCCTGGATTCGAACTCAGGTCTTCACAGCTTGGTCTTCAAAGCTTGCAAGACAAGTGCTCTAACCACTGAGCCACAGGAGCTCCTCAAATTTTATGAACTTATTATGTTGTAAAATAGCAAATCGTGCTTTCTTTGACAAGAGTGTTGTTTCAAGAAACATCCCTGAATGGTCTTAAATCACCAAACGTTGATTGTCAGCTGAGGTTGTCAACGTTAGCAGTCCAGGTTAACAGCCACCTGGTGTTTACATCAGCAATGTTGCAGTTGCAATGTCAACATTTTCAATTATTACACCATTGTAGAGTTAGCAAACTGCCAAAGCCTAATTTCTAATTTGTGTCGTTGCATTTTTGATTAAAATGTCAGAGGAGGCGCAGCTGGGATTTGAACCCAGGATCTACTGTTTTGCAAGACAGATGCTTTCACCAGCTGAGCCACAGTGCCACGGATTACAAGGCTGACATTTTATCTTCAATGAATAAATCTATTTTATCAGTAACAAAAATTACTTGTGATGTATATTTGTAAAAGTTCAGCAGACGTCTCAAAAAGATAATATTTAGTCGCCACGTCAGGCAGATTAGAGGGGGTCGCATTTCGAAAACATTGCCTTTACATTTTAATGAATAGGTTTTACTTAGACTAATGAGGTCAACCTGTTATGTTTCTGAATCAAATGAACAGCAGGACTATCCATTGGCAAATATTTCGATTAGTTTTCTACAGTTGAAGTGGTCTGCTGTTCAAATTCAGCCTGAAACACTGAGATCAATAACGTATTCACTGCAAAACAATCTGGACAAAAGACAATATAGCGGCCCGGCTAGCTCAGTCGGTAGAGCATGAGACTCTTAATCTCAGGGTCGTGGGTTCGAGCCCCACGTTGGGCGACGCATTTTGAAAGCTACGCATTTGCGGGCATTCTTTGTTTAATCCTTTGATGAAGTAGACCATTACTCACAGACACCTCGACAAACAAACTCTGTTTCGATTAAGGCAAACCTTTCATGATACTTTGAAAACATCTGTACAGACAAAGTAAAAAACATTGAGGCAACACATTCAGACAAATATGAACGAGCTTCTGCGAATCAGTTAGAAATTAAATATATCTTGTACAACTGTATCCGTACCATGGGATTCTTCCACAAAACGCATCCTAAATTCACTTTGTACTATTGGTTGGGAAGTGCTTTGAGATGTTAATTGACATGTGAAGGCCTTTGAATGAAATGCTCAATGAACAATTGATGCATTGTTTTGCCACAATCAATGCAATGTGATAGTTAGCCGCAAAGATAGTAAAATAATCACGAAATTTAGTTTGTCTCTGGTGTTTTGGAATGCATAATAATAATGGAAAGTATTACTTGAACAGCAGCTGTGCTGAACTTAAGTAAATGTTGACCAATTACAGCCGCTGTGTGCTTCTGTGGTGTGTTTCGTGGAGAAATGTTTTGTGTGGATACAGATGATATGCAAAAAATGTACACGATATAATTAATTGCTAACTGATTCGCAGAACCTCGTTTCTAGTTTGTTTCTAGTTTTCTGCATATGTTGCATCAATGCTTTCTGGAGCAAGCGTACAGCGGCAGCATCCAATGCTACCACGAGAACAGAGAGAAATATTGGCAACGGACAGTTTGCAAGCTTGTCATTTTTCAGTAAATAAATATTTGATTTGTACACATTCATTTTCTCAACATATTATGTAGTGAAGCGGATAACAATTTCTTCTCACGCACATAAGATCTCAGGTTTGAAACACGCTGGGCCCATTCTTCCATTACTTTCAATAGAAAATCTTATAATTTTCTCCTGGTCAAAATGAAATCTCTCCAATTAGTAAGGAGAAGTGAAAAAGAAAAAAACGATGAAACCCGTAACAGAACATAATTGACGAAACCATTTCATGTTGTACAAAGTGATTTGTCTCGCAATAAAGTTAATTGGATTGTGTGTAACTTATTTTCCTGAATGGTTTGCATTTTATACAATGTATTTGCCCTTTAGAAATCAATTGAGGGAACGTAACTTTCTGAGACTGGAAACGGTTGGATTTGTTAGAATCTGATAGGTATTACACAGACAAGGCGACAGTTTTTGGTACACGTAATGTATTAACAACGTGTACTTGCTTTGCGCTATTCATGCAAATGGAGGCATCTAACAGAACGGACAACAATATTTGATCTCATAAACTCGAGCTGTGGAAGTTGAATGATCTGTCATTTTTCTATTTCTGATGATATGCTGAGCACGCAACAACAACAACAACAACAATTTACATTTCTATAGCGCCTTTCACGTCGGGAGGACGTCCCGGACAGTGTCACCATAAATTTACTTTGCAATAATCTTGGCCCTCATTAAGTTTGCTACAAAATGAAATCTCCACAACTGCCCATTCAGAAGGTCGCTGATGGGAAGAGAAACTATGACCATGCATTTTGAATATATTTCTGCTACTCATCCAGAAACTAAATTCTACTTCCGCAACTTTGCTCTTCTTACAATGCAAATGCAACAAAATTAATTGTTGCATTTGATATGTCCCTTTTCATGTCTTCCTGATGTCAACAAACGCTTCATAGAACATAATATTAAATGAATTAACTCTATAACTGTGCGCGATAGAATTAAAAAATAATCCTTGTGTTTGATAAAATGGAAAGCGCGGCAGCCAATTGTGCAAAATAATGACCAATTCTATATTTTATTTTTTCCGGGGTGATATTTGTCGGGCTTGTTGACAACTGAAAATACCCAATTATTCACCCATCCGGGAACCGAACCTAGATCTCTCGCTTTCAAGGCAAGTGATCTAACTATGGTGCAGAAGGACTCATATGTGTTTGGATGCATTTATACTAAAACCAATTGTTGCTGCCATGCTTAAAACGGTTAAACGACGGTCGTGTATTGGAGATAGAAACAAATTTCTGGATGCATATCAAAACACCGCCCACAACATACACTAAATTCACTTTTTGCTATAATCTGTGAAGTGCCTTAATGTATCTCGAAGTCTTGAGAAGGCGTTATATCAAATTCAAGGATTATTTTTTATTATCACTCATTATTACTCCTTATAATTTCCGCAAGTAGTTTTAAACATGTGATTGTACACATGTCATGCAACCATTTGTGTTTAAATGGTAATCTCACAAAGTGCATACAAACTGAAGGAGTGCAAAGATTTGTGCCAGATCAGTGGGGTGGTCGGTTGGTTAAGGTGATGGACTGCTAATTCATTGTGCCCTGCACTTGTGGGTTTGAATCCCACTCCCCCGCTTTGGATGATTTGAATTATGAGATGACTTGCAGCACCTGTTGTAATGTGTTCCCCCAACCCACAAAACCCGCGACCCCCGCCCTAACCAACGCGAGGCGCGGTGGCCCTAATCTCCAAAATTTACCTTGGACTATTCCCTTATTCAAGGGCCTCCACAAACATCCGTTGAGGTCATGGACTTCTTTCCGTCCAAAATTAATACCATTCCCTGGCAGCCTGATCCTCCTGCCGTTTGTCGCCCACCATCACACCGTTTCTGTCCACCACCCCACACCACCACCCCCTCGTCCGGGTCATCGGCTTCCACCGCGAACTCCATCGTACAATCTTGTTTCCCCATCTTTCCTTCCTACCTACATCAACTCTACGAAACCCACCAACTGTTGGCTAGATCCCATTGCCACTATTTTTGCTGATCACCTTCCTCCTATCCCGCTGCAGATATCATTAATCAGTCCCTCTCCGCGGGATCAGTGCAGCCCTCTTTCGAACTTATCATTTATTGCTAAACACTTAGAACGCGCTGTTGCCATCCAACTGCTTCCACATCTTCTTCGAAACCCTATAATCCGGTTTCCGCTCTGTCCACGGCACAGAGTCTGCGCTTGTGCTTGTAGTGCAAGATGACATATATTTACAGCAATTTCAGGACGGATACCAACAACAATATTGAATTTGTATAGAACCATGAACATGGGCTGCAGAAGCTTTTCGCTTTGCAGATGGTATTCAAAGACTTTTCCAAGCCGTCATGAAAGGTAGTACAGAATGGGACACCAGTGCATTTTAGAAAACCGTTTGATGCATAGATAGGTGGCAGTTCAATATGTGTTAAGAAGTTATCAGATCATGTTGGCTGAAGGGTCTATTTTATCTAAAATATAATTTTAGACTTGAACATCTCAAAATCCATCTATCTCTTCAAAATCTGGCTGAAGGATTCCATTCTGAGACAAATCATGTTAATGTTCTAAAATATAGAAGCGCGTCAACACACTACAACTTTTTGTTCAGTCGCATTCGTTTGAAGCAGTGAATGAGTGATGTGCAAACATAATCAATCTATAAAGAAACAATGTTTATATGTAGCCGATATATATAGGACACAACCGACGTTTCGTATATCCACAATAATAGTAATCCTTCCATTTGATATAGCACTTTTCCAAATCTTATTAACGTCGCAAAGCGCTTCACAGAATATACTGTAATGTATATTTGTGGGCGAATCTCGGCAGCCAATTGCGCACAGCAGTGTCCCACAAGCACATCGTGGATGGAAATGACCAATTTTCTTATTAACGTTTTTTGAGGGTTTATTATTAGGCATGTGAAGTAAGGAAACTTGTCGAACGTTTCGCCCTGAGTTGCCTGGATTCGAACACAATTCTCCCCAGCTTGGACTTCCCAGCTTGTGAGGAGACCAAACTCTAACCATTAAGCCACATAAGCTCCACAATGCAACAGAACAGTCTGAGGGAGATTTAGAATTAGTTAAAAAACAAATGTTTTGGATGTTGTTCATTTCAATCATGTTAGAATGTATCTCAAGTACAGAACCGTAAGCCTTATAAAACAATGCACGGGACCTTCCACACAATCATGTGTGTATGAAGGTCTCATTCCGTTCTCCATACATGTCCCATATTCCTTTTGTATTTGTGTTTCAGGAATTTATCAATTGATCTCTTCTCACAAAAATAATCTGCCTCAGCCTTGGTTTAATTGTGAACATTCCAGTCGCTGACAACTATATCTGTCACAGGTACAACCATCTATTTTTGCTTAATTGCTGATTAACCCTTTCACAACATCCTCCAACCTTTCTCCAGACCAGACCCAGGTCTCCTGACAGATTGTGTAGAGGAACTTTATTCTGTATGGAATTCTAAACTGGGTGTGAAGCTCAGGCAGTGCAGAGGGAGCTTTACTATATTTCACTGACCGGGAAATGTGAACACACAATGTGGAGAGACGTTTTATGTATCTATGGCGCCCTGTGCTGTCCTCCTGACGTGAAACGCGCTATACAAGTGTTACTTAGTTTTTGCTATTGTTGTAAATCTGACCAGGGTGTGCGAACGGACATACAAGCGTGAGATTTATTGTGTCACCAACCCTGGTATTGAAGTGTGGATGGACTGTTAAGTTAAGCCTTAATTTGGTCATATGTTAATTTTAATATTGATATTAAAGTTAATATGAACCATAATATGAGCAATAATATTAATATTAATAATAATAATATTCTTAAAAGTAATAATAATTCTAATAATAGTCCTTGCATTTTATATAGCAATTTTCACATCTTATCGATATCCCCAAGCGCTTCACAGAATATACCGTAAAGTGAATTGACTGTACGTATTTGTGGGCGAAATGCCGCAGCCAGTTGCGCACAACAACGTCCCCGACAACCAGTCGTTGATTGAAATGACCAATTGTTTTTTTTGTTTTTTTTGGAGGGATTATTATTAGTCGTATGGAGTAAGATAACTTGCCCATGATTTGGCCCTGATCTGCTTGGATTGGAACACAGGTCTCCCCAGCTTGGACTCCCCAGCTTACAAGACAAATGCTCTCACCACTAAGCCACAGGTTCTCCACAAATCCACAAGGAGCTCCACAAGGGTATCGCTGACCTGGTTGTGTGGATGGACAGTGTCGATTGAAATTTTCCGTTTCTCTGATCGTGACCTGGAGGAGTAGACGGACAACCAATGGGGAATATTTATGTGGTTTCTATCTTTCACGTATGATTGTTGATGGTCAGTTTGGAGGGAGCAATCATATATTTTGTAAGATTCACAAAATGTACTGAAAATAAATGAACAGATTCAGGCAGGCGATTAATCAAATGTTTTATTCAGCATCATATCAACAACAATTATCGAGCAGAAAAAAAACATGTTAGGAAATTCTAACAAGTTGCAGCGATGTACATGAAACATCATGAAACATTTCATATCATGAAAATGACATGATCCGATCCTACTGAAGATCGTCGGTTCGTGTCTCCTGCGCTTAGTTAGTCAGCTTTGCAACAATACCCATCAATATTCTACACTTGCAGATCTAGTTTAAATTCAGCAAGACCCGAGGACGCTTTGCCCCATGTACCACTCCGCTGACGTCATCCAATGTTACTCCTGTGTCTACCATTGGATTTGTCCTTGCGTTACAACAGATCCTTTCCTTTTTACAATAACAACATATTTCCTCATCTCACCTGAACGTGGCGTGCACGATGTTAACCAATGTTTTCTTCCTGATTGTTCATCATTCACTACCATATTATAGTAATGTACCAGTTTTGTCTAGTTTTACTTCTTTGCTTTGTACTTTTCTACAATTTGAGTACAAAGCAATGTCGACACGAAAAGCTCTCAGGCAAATCTTACAGTCTTTATCCCTAGCCTACGATACATGGACGAACAGTTTAGCTCTAAGACTTATCTTCCCACAACTTGTCATCAAAGTCATTAGCAAAGTTTTTAAAAACTAAATCATCTAACAATTAAAACGAATGGAAGCTTCACCACTTTCTTAAACTCTTCCCTAAATTTCGTCTGAGTAACCGCGTAAATACACGTGTTGGTGCAGGAACTCAAAAATTTCAGCATGTCACCAATTTGCCTTCTAATATATACAGGATGATTTGGACCTGTGATTGAATCCTTTTTTGAAATTCTCCAATGTAAGAAATGTACAACATATGTCATCCATAATAATATGAAACTGGTGGAAACAGCGAAAAGTAAAACAATGGATTTCCTTCGGTTCTTCATCTCTGGGTCACTGTTTCTCTCACCTCTACTGTCCCCAATACCGTGTCCCCGCAATCTACCGCGGATTCGACTGGCCATCAGTATATGCCTGACAGTCAGCGCGTTGAGCACCAAAATGAGAATGAATGGGAGAATTGGGGTTAAAATATAATTAATCATGTCAAACACTGACCATCTAGGAGACGTGAAATAGGCATTTTTAGGCGTGCACCCCCATGGTATATTATTCACTATGTAGAGTGGCTCAAATATAAATCCCCAGGGAATGTTTTTCACGAAACATAAGACACATAACCCCGCTATCACTGTACCTGAAGTTTTTTCTGAACAATATTTTGGTTGCAGATTTTGGCAACAGATGGCCACATATCGATCGAAGGTGAAAGCAACAGTTAACCAGACAGAAATTGCTGTTGCTGAAGTAACCAGGACTACCAGGGCTCGACACACGGGGGTGATGGACACAAACGGATTTGGGAAATATAACGGAATAGTTTGATACAAAATCACGGATGTGATAATCACCGTCAGGTCCGCTGTGGACATGGCCAACAGATAGCGAGTAATACATTTGGAGAGACCGCACCTCCCTCGAGAAAGGATCACAATCGACATTAGGTTAGCTACAGAGAGAGAGAGATTAAGAAATGGGCATTACAAAACTGCAACAAATTACATTTACATAAGAAAATAAGAATTAGTAGCAGGAGTAGGCCATTCGGGTCCTCGAGCCTGCCATGCCATTCCATGAGCTCATGGCTGATCTTCTGACCTAACGCTAATTACCTGCCCTATCCCCGTGTCCCCTAACCTCTCTATTGATTTTTTAAAAATCTATCAGTCTCAAGCCTAGAAAATGTTCAAGAATGAGCATCCACTGCCTTCTCGGGAAGTGAAATCCATAATTTCACTACCCTCTGAGTGAAGAAATGTTTCCTCAACACTTTTCTAAAAGTCCTTAATTCTCTACTATTTACTTTAACTATTGATAGATTTGATAGTGTGCCAATAAATCTATAGCAGAGGAAATTCTTGTGCGCAGCTCTTCCTCCCTTTTCAAATCCAAATATTGTGGATTCGAAGCGAGATTCAGAACAACTGCATCTCCGAGCTACAAAGGCAGGGAAACTGATAGGGGAGATAGTACACACAGTCAGATATATCGATACACAAATAAACAGAGTGAGAGACAGATGCGGATACACTAAGATGCAAAAACAAGAATGTATATACACAGATACACGGAGAGTGAGAGAGGGGGTTGGGTGAGAGAGAGAGAAAGACAGAAAAGGACGAATAAAAACAATTTGCATTTCGAAAATACCCCTGGCGCGAGTCGTATGCGAACACATACGCAGTCACGTTTCGTGTATGAAGTTCATTCTCGGAGTCACACCAAGGCTACAAGAGAACCGCGAGTTTACTAGCAGAAATTATCATGCTCGATCAAGCCAGTATCAGTAGAAAGACTCGTTGAACCGCCAACAGACTTGGACATAGGTAGAGGGGTGAACACGTACACACACACACGATCCAACAAACTCAGAAAGGGAGAGGTACTGTCACAGATAGGGTGATACACACCGACAGTAAGAGACAAATACACAGGTATGCATGATCGAAGAGACAAACAAATACAGAAACTTACATGCTCAGAGAGATATGCAGAGGTAGTGACAGAGAAAGAGAGGCGGGAGAGAAAGCGCGGAAATAGAAAATTAGATAAACACACACAAATATATACATAGACACAGATTTTGCATCTCTGTCTGTATGATTGTTTGAAAATCTGGATACATTTTACACTGCCTATCTCAAGTTTAAATTATAAATCTAATATTTTGTTGTTATTTTATAAAGTTGTAGAACATGAAACACCGGATTTGCAGCTAATCCTCAAATGTTATGTTTCGGTAAGCAACATGTACACATAAAATGTACATATATGTGGAAGTGTGCCCCATGTCTGCGGATGACATCCCCAGGACGGATCATATAGATTAAGAAAAGGAGGGGGGCAAAGATGGATCCTTGTGGTACCACCCCACAGTTAATTGGGTGTGAGTGGGAGGAATAACCGTTTGTGGAGATGTACTGGTGGCAGTTTGTGAGGTGGGTCTCGAACCAGGCGAGTGCTGTCCCATTGAGGCAGATGACGGAGGACAGGCGGTGGAGGCGGATGGTCTGGTTGACTGTGTCGAACGCAGCGGACAAGTCCTGGAGGATAAGGAGGCAGAGGCAGACCTGTTCGTATATAGAGAGGACGTCGTTTGTGACTTTCACAAGCGCAGTCTCTGTACTCTGGGAAGGGCGGAAACCGGACTGGAGGGGTTCGAAGAGGGATAGGGAGGAGAAGTGGGCGCAGAGCTGGTTTGCGACAATGCGTTCGAGTGCTATGGCAAGGAAGGGCGGGTTTCCAATAAGGTGGTAGTGGCTATATATTGAGGGATCTATGGAAGGTTCTTTGAGGACGCCGGAGATGGCAACGGTTTGGAGGTGGGCAAGAACTGATCCAATGGATTTGTTCCCAAGAAACCCAGTTCAATTCGTTTCTCTTTTTAAATTGTGCCATAACATCTTTAACATTTAGTAAAACGATTCTGCTCTTTCTGGTTAAGTTCTTATTCAAACCGCCGCTCCTACGATAATGTTCATTGTCCCGACATAGGGCTGACAATACAAATTTCTGATACTTTGGGGCAAGTAATTCTATTTGAATCAGCCTGGCATTTTACTTTACTGCAAACTAGTGAATCTAATGAATTAGATAAGGAACTTGCCAGGAACCCCAAATGCAGCGAGAATCGGATAATAAATACGACTTGTTCTGTGTATCATCGGAATTTCCATTCCCAACCTGAACGGGTAGTGCCTCCTCTCGATATAGACACCAAAGCACGCACTAAAACGATGATAATCAAGAGAACAAATCGCCGTCTGATTTATACCAACAGTGAACGCTTCACTGATCAGATTTGCTGCCTGATCAGCGTTGCGATTCAACTATAAGGAAAACAGTTACTCTCCATGGAGCTTTGCAACTTAATTCAATTAGAGTTTTTTGTCCAGCTTTTTACATATTCAAAAACAAGTCGCCATCCTTGCATCGGAGAGTCTACTATGTGACAAGAGCTACATGTAACTGCAATTATAAATATAACTGTTGTTAAAATAGTAAAATATTGACAGAGTACCTGTCAAACTATACCTGTAGCTCAGTAATTGGAGCACTCACCTTTACAAGCGTAACCCCTGTGGTCGAATCAAGGCAGATTAGGGCGAATCCTTGGGCAAGTTCCCTTACTCTACATGCCTAAAAATAATCTGTCCAAAAAGCAAACCACAATAATCAAATTATTGACTTTCAATCTACGACTGTTTGTGGTACACTGCTGTGCGTAATTTGTTGCCACGTTTCGCCCACAAATATACTGTCAGTTAACTTTACAGTAAATTCTGTGAAGCGCTTTGAGACATTGATAAGAAATGAAACGCGCAATATTAAAGGCAAGGATTATTATCATTATCATTATCATTGACACTTTCTTCCCCATAACCGTTTCCCAGTATCGCAACAAATGCACCTCACGGCTTCATGATGTAATTTACAAGTGGATCAGAGGCAATTTGCAAGAAGATAACGATCCATCTGCTAACGGACATGCGGTAGATTCGACGTGCTGATAGGCATGTTTATACATCAGACGGTTGACCTAATTTAGCTTTGTGCTAGCCATCCCGAGTGCTGTCTCACGGTGTATTGAAAGTGTTTGTTGAAGGTGATATCACACCAATAGCAATCAACTGATGGAATTAGTAGCACCAATATATGTGTTATAGGCATATATGTTGGATGGGCCAGAAAATTGAGTATGTAAAAGCCGCTAGGCAGAATGTGTAATTTGAATTTGAATTTGAAATAGTGCTATTCACATATTATCGATGCAACACGGTGCTTCACAGAATGGATTGTAAAGTGAATTGACTGTACATTTCTAGGCGAAACACGGCAGCCAATTTCCACAGCAGTGTCCCACGAACAGTCGTGGATTTGAATCACCAATACTTTGCTTAATATTGTTTTCGTTTTTTGAAGGATTATTAGTAGGCAGGCTAGATAGGGAAAAGCTGTTTCCGCTGGTAGGTGTGTCGTGACCGGTGGTCACAGTCTTAAGATATCTACCAAAAGAAGCAGAGGGGAGTTCAGAATAATTTGTTTTACTCAGCGAGTTGTTCGAATTTGGAATAATCTACCTGAAAGGGTAGTGAGGTCTGATTCGATAGCAGCTTTTAAGAGAGAACTAGATAGATAGGTATCTGGGGAAGAAGGGTTTAAAGGGTTATGTGCAGGCAGCTTTTGATTGGGGTTAATGAAATTGAATTGCTAGGTCAAAGAGCCGGCACAGACTCGATGGGCCGGATGGCCTCCTTCTGTGCCGCAACATTCTATGATTCTATAGTGGAGTAATGAAACTCGCCCTGATTCACCTGATTTGAAGCACAGCTCTCACGCTGGTAGGGCGAGTACTCTAACCACTGAGCTACCTGAGCTAATGGAGAGTATACTACTTGTGGCGGAAGACTATGTTACCATCTTGTCTCATTGTAAGATGTTTGCATTTATCCTCGCCCTGGTATCTGCAACAGCAGCTGAAAAAATATCGTGCGACTTCAAATCACGTCATGAGTAGGATACATGAAATTGTGTGTTATCCACACACATGTTAGAATTTGACTCCGAGTCTGACGAGGTCGACAAGAGGGAGATGTAAATCTTGAATGGAATGTAGCTTTGAATTACACTTCAAGGTAGCCGGCTGTGGACGGGAGTGTAAATTCACGTGTAAAGCAACTTAAAGGCAGATGGCTGGGTCGGATTGAAACCATGGAGTGTGGTCCACTAAGATGGACAATGGAGAACAGGCAGGGGAGTAGGTTTGCGTGATCAAGTATTTCGATTTTTGACTGAAAGTTTTTGGAGGACGAGGAGTCAGCGGGAACCCTCGCTCAGAGAGAAAGCGTGACAGGATTTTGTGTACGACATCAAGAACGTCGCATGGTACATATGGTTGATTACAAGGGTTCTGAAATCCCAGAACAGAACTGTTGATTTTACCACCACCAGGCAATTTTATAGCCACACGATATTAAAAAATACGACATTAAAGAAATCCCAAATGCCGAATATTACAACCTTTTCAACATGCACCATCAAAATCAGTTCACATATTATGAATCTGTCCAGTCGATGCATAGAGTATCTGATCTAATATCGATGTGCAGCGCAATATATTTACTGGAAATTTGTAATCGTTTTGCAGTTGGTGTAAGGACCAAGCAGTATAACCTATTATAATTTTTTTTCTTGCTGTAAACAAATTGCCATAGAAACAAACCATGTACGATTTGGATAATACCGTTGACGTGGAGCAGGTCTTCCTCACCATATGAAAATGTGAGACCTTTCTGGTTTCATTTGTATGGTCTTTCAGACAACGTATCTGGGATGAGAAGCCGTGTAGGAGGATGGAATGGTCGTCAATGTCCAAGGCAGCGGAGAGGTAAAGAAATGCATCGAGGCAACAAGAGCACTGATAGCACAAGTTGAAAATATCATTAGAGACTTTGACTAGGGCTGCCTGTGTGCGATGGCCATAATTTTAGCTGAACAGCAAGGATTCGAAGAGTTGCTGGTGAGAACGAAAGGAGTGAAGCTCCGAGTCTGTGCTGTCGTCAACACTGTAATGGAATACACGCTTGTCTCAGGAACTAGGCAACATTGACATCTACAGGTGATTGGCTTAATTCGAACATTCCAGTGCCTGCCTGTTCACCTTGGAAGTAGACTGCGCTTGCACAAACTTCGGTCAACATTTTAGTTAATTAAAGCAATCCATTCATGTTGTTGGGATTCCCGATCCCGAGATATTCAACGATGAAACAACAAACCTTATAGATATAAGTAAATTTAATATTTGATATAGGAATAAACCATAGATTTCAAATACAGCTATTAGATAAAATAGTTAGAATACAAGAATGGTCTGAAGATATCACAATGAGAATAAAGAGCATAACTATAAGTCACGTAAATTATATATAAGTATTCCACCAGTTTCACACTGCACTCACCTGAGAAGTGGTGAGGAGATCCGCTCTGCTATACTCACAGCTAGAACCAATGCACACTTGCCTGATCCTCGAGCCTCGTTCTCTACTTTTCCTACCTCAAATCTATGGATAAGTAACACGTAAATATCTAACTGTATTACAAACTATTCTCCCAAATGTATTGTTGGTGATCTTTTTGCAGAGTTGTTCCAAATAAACCTGAAGGGACAATTTTTAATGCAAATGAATTCTGCTCTGTGTTTCGAGGCCTTATCTCTATTAAGTTTCTTCATCAAGTGATTTTGACCTGCTCCAATGTCCCCACCCAAACCGCCCTACCATCACTAACAGGGATTTGACTCTCTTTGCCACGACACTCGAGATATCCAACCAGCAATCCCTTCGCCTCGATTTAACAATTTCTTACTTCAAGGCCTCAAAACCTTCCTCGTCGACTCTGCCTCTGCTCCCTTCCTAACTTTTCCGCATTCTCCTGCTCTGCTTTCCCCTACCCCTACAACGAACCTTAACACCCCGCACCCCCAACCCCTGCTCGGGTCCCGACCAAACTGTTCAGCGCCTTGTGACGTCCTCCCTACGTGAAGGGGCTCGATAAATGGATTGTTTTTTTTATCATTGGTTAGAGCACTCGACAGCAAAGCATGACACGTTTTCTCGAATCCATGCAGGTCAAGGTGAAACCTTGGGCAACATTCCTTACTGCAAACACACACACGCCTGATAATAATCCGTACAAAAATTAAACACAATACTTTTATTTAAATGATGAATTCAACATGCGTTTTTTTTGTGGGACACTGCTTTGCACAATTGGCTGCCGTGTTTCGCTCTCCCATAAATATACGGAAAATTTATTTCACAGTATATTCTGTGAAGCGCTTTGAGATGTCGATCAATTGTGAATGGCGCTATATCAAATGCAAATATTAACTGGTCGCCCTGCCGGGAATCAAACCCTGTTCTCTTGCTTGCCCAGATCCCTGGAGATTAAATTACCCCACTGGAAAACATTCTAAATTCTGCATTAGTCTGACATAAATAAATATTCTATTGCTTTGTTTTCGAATGGGGGGTAGGTTTGCATGTGTAAAGGGGTGGGTCGCACGGTGGGGAGGCGGTGGTGTTAGTTTTATGTGCGGGGAGGGGGTAGGTTTGTGTGTGTGAGAGGGGGGTAGGTTCGTGTATGTGAATGGATGTAAGTTTGTGTGTGTGAGTGCTGGTTTTGTGTGTTTGTGGGGGGTAGGTTTGTGTGTTTATGACGGGTCGGATTGTGTGTTGGTTATTTGTTGTTGTGCGGGACTGTTTGTTTGTGTGTGTTTGTGTGTATCGTTTTATAGGTGTGTGGAGGTAGATTTATGTATTTGTAGGGGTATAGTTTTCTATGTGTGTGGCGGTAGCTATTTGCGTCTGCGGTGGTGTAGATTATTATGTGTGTGTGGGTGTAGATTTGTGTGTGTGTGGGGGGGGAGGTTGTAGGTTTGTGTGTGTGATCGAGGCATTAGGTTTTGTGTGCGCGTGTGGGGGAGGCTGGTGGGGGCTAGGTTTTTATGTGTGGTAGTAGGCTTTTGTGTGTGGCTGTGGTTATGTTTTTGCTTGTAGCAGGTGGTCGGCTTGTGTGTTTGTGAGGGGTGTGTGTTTGTGTGATTGGGTAGCTTTTTCTGTATGGGGGTGTATGTTTATAATTGTGTTATGGTGTGTATATTTATGTGTGGGGTGTAGGTTTGTGTATGGGAGGGTTTAGGTTTGTGTTTGGGTGGTGTGGGTTTGCGTTTGAAGGGGTCAGGGATGTGTGAGTACTGTGTAGATTTTTGTGTGATGGGATTAGGTTTGTGTGTGGGGGATGCAGAATTCTGAGTGTAGTGTGGAAGTTTTTTATGTTTGTAGCGGGTGGTAGATTTTTGTGCGTGAAGGGTGTAGGATTTTGTGTGGGGTGTAGGATTTTGTGTAGGGGGATAGGTTTGTGTTTGAGTGGAGGGGTTATGATTGTTTGTGGGGGATTAGTATTTTGTTTATGTGGGGTAGGTTTATGTGTATGTGGGCCGGTGGGTGGGTTTGTACATGTGGGAGAGTGTAGACGTGTGGAGGGGGATATGTTATTTTGTGTGCGTGTTACGTTCATGAGTGTGTTACGTTCGTGAGCATGTTTCGGTGGGGGTGGGGTAGGGTTTTGTGTATGAGGGATAGATGTGTGTGTGGGGCTTAGGTTTGTGTTGTTGGTGGCTTACGTTTTCGTGTGTGGTAGATTTGTGTGTGTAGAGGTGTATGTTTGTGAGTGGGAGTGGTAAGCGTTGCGGGTTTGGGGGTAGATTTTTTGCGTATGGGTGGGATAGTTTTGTGTGGGGGGTATATATGTTTGTGTTTGTGGTAGGAGTAATTTGGTTTGCATCGTGTTACTTTTTTGTGTGGGGTGAAATTTTTTGTTTGTGGCATGGTAGAGTTCAGCGTATGTGTGCGTAGTTTGTGTGTACGTGGAGGAGACAGCTTCGTGTGTGGGGGGACAGGTCTGTGTGTGAGAGGGTCGTTTTATGTGTGTGTGTTGTTATGTTTGTGTGGGTGGGTGGTGAGTTGGTTTGTGTATGTGGGGGTTGTATATTTGTGGGTGGGCAAGTGTGGTAGGCTTGTATGTGTGATTGTGGTGGTACGATTGCTTGTGCGTGTGTTGGTGGTGGTGTTAGGCTTATATGTGTGCATTGATTAGTGTAGGTATGTGATAAGGGGATGATGTTTATGTTGGGGGGGTGGGTAGTTTGGAATATATGTGTCGGATGGAGCTTTTTGCATGTGTGTCTGAGAGGGGGATGAGTCTGTGTACGTGGGTTAGAAGTTTTGTACGTGTGTGTCGAGAGGGACAATTTGTGCTTTTGTTGAGGAAGGGAGCTGGAGGTTGGTTTCTGTGTACGCATGTATTGCTGTATTTGACAGAGGGGTATATTTGCATGTGAGGAGTAGTTTTGGGTGAGTGGGGTGGTAATTTTTGCGTGGAAATGGGGGAAAACACGTTTGTCTGAGATGAGATAGATGTGTATGTGTGTGTGTGTGACGAGGGGGAGGGTAGCATTGTGTGCGGGGTGGGAACTGTTGTGTGTAAGCGGGGGGCGGTGAGATATATGTGAGGGGTGGTAGGTTTGTGTGTTGCGAAGTAGGTTTTTGTGTGGGTTAGACATTGTGTTCAGGGACTGAGTTACACACATTGTTCTAAACCCACTCTCACCGTGGTCTCTATCTCTCAAACAGAAACGAATAAACGATGGAGGCTGCATCCTGTCTCCTGATTACTTGCTACCACCTCAGACACCGCGAAAATCAACGATGATAAAGTGCTACATCTAATGCAAAGATTGTTTGTATTATCAGCATCTCTGTCTGTATGTGTCTATGTATAACGTTTACTCGTTCTCCCTAATTCTCGGTCTCTCAGTGTTGTTATAATTTTAGGTATCGCTCTATTTGCATCTGCTTTACTTTCACTTGCGCCCACCCCCAGCCTTTTCACTCGCTCACTCTCGCTTTCTCTCTCTAGTACTTTCTACGTATCCAAACCAAGCTGGGATTCGTGCATTCCACCAACATATGGGAATCCTAGGAATATATTGCTGGAAGGGATTGTCATTCTCTCCACAGAGAGGCGCATCCTACTCACCTGTATTCAATCTCAGTTTGGCAAATGGGTAGAGGTTTATAGGTTATTTAGAGGTTTCAGATTGAGAGGTGAGTTCTACCAGATGGGATTACATATTAATAATAAAATAATCCAATTATAGCACTGACCCTGACTGCATTTTTGCAAACATATTAATTTGCCATAATCATGTCCGTATCTCAAGGATTATCCAACATGTACATTTTTCAGTTCGTTTTATTTGTTGCCATAAGCAAGTTGCCAACAAAGGCAAGCCTGATATCATTTGGAAAAATAGACTGAAACGTAGCAGTGCAACTTTCTCATGGAAATATGTCGAACGTTATTATTTTGTCATTTGAAGATGATTGGGGCTTCTAAGTAGCGCGACAAGAGAATAATAATAATACATAGTACTACTAATAATAATCCTTGCATTTGATATGGCACTTTTCACAGTTTCTAGACGTCACAAAGCGCTTTACCGACTAAACTGTCAATTCAATTCACCGTATATTCATGGGCGAAGCGCAGCCGAAAATTGAGCAAAGCAGTGTTCCCACAAATAGTCATGGATTGAAATGACCAATTATATAATTGTGTATTTTTTGCATGGATTATTATTAGGCATTTATTATTTCAATTATTTTAATCGCTAATACAATTATGCCTTTTTTATTTCGCCGTGATCTACCTGAATACGAAACACAGGTATTACGTTTGTAAAGCGAGTGCTCTAACCACTAAGCTACAGGACTCCAAGATGCTTCGGGAAATCAACAGATTCATATTCTGTTGGGATACATCGCAACTGGCGAATGTTGATAGTCTGTTTGATGCTGCAATGTGTTAGCATTCCTCTTATCGATTATAAGCACGAATTATTTCGGGTTTCACCTTGAGATTCCTACAATTGCAAGTGAAATCAGGTCAAATCACAATAATAACACGTTTGTTTTTGCATCCACCACGTCTCCAATTGTGTGACTGTAACAGATTCCATTTAAAAAACGCTGCGAGCAGGGTTCGAACCTGAGATCGAAACACCGATTAAATTTCAAAACCAAAGCCTGAACCAGTCCGCCATCGCAGCATTTGTTGCCGTTTCCATGGTCAAAAACTATTTTTAAAATTACAAAATTTTCTTACTTTGACGATTTGAGAAAGCTCTGAATTAAAGCATCTGGCATGCATTATTTGAAAAGGTGGTGGTGGCCGATTCGATCAGAATTTTGAAAAGATTGCTAGACCTTTATTTGGGGAGATCCGGTTTGCGAGGTTGTGGGGAGAGAGATGGGGAGTGGGATTAAATTGCTCTTTTTAAAGTGCCGGCACAGACTCGATGGGCCGAATGGCATCATTTTGTACCGAAACTTTCTCTGATTATATCAGTCCATGATCCATGGATCTTGTCTGGTCTTGTCTGACGAGCTGCTGTGGTCAGATTTCAAATACACACCGTGTCAAATTTCTTCAGATATTTCAGGCAATCCAGTTCCTCAAGAAGGTCAAAATTCACTTGGTGCATTGAATCGCTTGAGGAAGAATAACAGCAGAGGTATAACGGGAATTGTTGGTATCCCTTTGAAAATCCAAGAAACAAAATTGAGAAGACATACGACGTTCTGCCTGTGACCTGTACATTAACTGCATCTTGCATTTTCGTTGTATCTGATAGCTGTTTGGGGGCTGTCACTGTGGCCATCTCAGTGCAGTATTTACTATAATACAGTCTCCACAAAGGCCGGGAAACTTGAGAAAGCATTAGAGGCCGGCCGAGAATAACAATTGGACCGATACTAATTCCAATTAATCAAACACAATTAAAATTATGCAATATATAGTAAACAGGTCATTCGTATAGAATTTTCCACATATATGTGCGAGTCCAGGATATCAGTTGTGGTGTCGAGTCGTTAACGTGCTGGACCAAAAAATACATTGAAAATCGTTTTTTGGATCGATAACTACCTTGCGTAAATATTATATTCTGCCAATGTTTACTGTGAAGTCACAGTATAATAATCCGGTGTTTGCATAAATAAGAAATAAACAAGTTCACTTAATAAGAAACTTACTGCAGATAAGGCATTCAGGTTCATGAAATTGAAAATTACAACACAAAACTGACTATCTTCATGGCATTTGTAACGGCATTTTATTTGTATGTTGATCAGTCGTGGAAATCTAGAAACACAGAGCAGAATTCATTTGCATCAAAAATTGACGCTTCAGCTTTTAAAACGAGAAGTTTGAGGAATGTGATCAAAACCAAAATCTTTATTTGGATCAACTCGGCAGAAAGTTCACTGACAACAAATTTGAGAGAATAGTTTGAAATACAGATAGACATTTGCAGGTTACTGATCCGTACCAAACCATCAGCTTTATCAATCAGAAATATTTCACTGTGAGAATGAATTTGAGTAACGTGCACCATTCTTTCTATTGACACATTCATCAGTTGTATTTGCAGATGTATGTTAGTTATCTGGCTCTTTGGTCTGGCGTTTACGATTATACTAGCTGACATTAACCTTATACTGACGATACTCTATCTGTGAGCATTCGCTCAGAGGCGTTGGTTTGAAATCACGCAAACACTTGTACCAGGGCTAGGTTCCCAATGTTTCTAGATATATATCAAGTAGGTTCGTACTGTTTGCATTGTTCAATGTACGACAGATACTGTTCGAATGAAACAAAAACAAAACAGACTTTATTTGTTTCTAGAACACCCGATCGTTTGAATTAAAACATGTAAACAGGTTTGAAGACAAATTGATATAATTTTCCTCTCTATGATAGTTAACTGCACAAACATTTGCTGATTGACAGCGTAGCGGGAGCTTTACATTGTGAATCAAACAAACAACCATTGCGACGTCCTTTGTGAGTAACAGGCGCTAAACACAAAACATATCTTATTATTGCTAAGGGAGCTATATTCTGCATCTATTCATGATTTGGAAATCTGAACGGATAGTGAAACTGTAGCTGAGCTCTGTCTATCAATAGACTTTGGTGTATTGCTAATGAGATAATTTAACAATTAGTATAAAAGGAAATGTCACGGCTCCCTTAATCTCCTCTCTGAATTGAGTCTGGGTAACAGCGTAAATGCACGTGGTACTACAGGAGATTAACAGCTGCAGCATGTAGCCAGTTTGACCAATAATTTACACAGGATGATTGTGGCCTGGGATGTCAGTTGACTCTGAAATTCTCCAGTATAATACAAATAAAACATACATCATCCATAACAGTATAAAATTGACGGATATCGCAAAAAGTATAATAATGGCTTTCCTTCGGCTCTTCATCTCGGGATCACTGTATCTCTCATCTCTATTCCTGTCCCTACTACAGTGTCCCCGCAATCTCCTGCGGGCTCGACTGGCCACCAGCATGTGCCTGACAGTCAGGGCGTTGAGCAGCAAAATCAGAACGAATGGGAGAATCGGGATTAAAATAGTGTTGAGGAGGTCATACACTGTCCATAGGATAAAAGAGAAAAAACTTGCTTTAGTTTTACATCTCCACGGTATATTATTAAATATGAACCGTGATTCATAGACAAAATACCAGGGAATGTTTTCCCCAATGAAGAACACACTCAGCCCCGCTATCATTGCAGCAACTGTTTTTCGGTGTAATAGTTAGTTTTCAGTTGTTGGCAGCAGATGGCGACATATCGATCAAAGGTGAAAGCCACAGTTAGCCAGACAGAGATTGTCGATGCTGCAGGACTCAGTGCATATAGCAGCCGGCAAACATGAGTGATGTGCACGAACGAATATGGGAATTCAAAACCAACAATCTGATAGAAAATCACCGAGAGAATTACCACCATCAAATCCGCCACTGACATGGCCACCAGATAGTGAGAGACACATTTGGATAGACCGCACCTCCCCCGAGACAGGATCACAATGGCCGCGAGGTTAGCTGCAGAGAGAGAGAGGAATGACCAGTTATAGTATTCCATTTCTACAGTTGATTTTGTGCTGATCAGATGTTTATTTTGCGCTGGATTTCCTGTTGTGTAATATTCGCTTCTCTCACACCAAGTCACTATTTTGCGGAATAAAACGGAGATGGAGAAAAGTCTGTCTGTTTGCCCATCACCAAGAAACACAGTCACACACACACACATACAGAGACAGACAGAGATTCGCAGACAGAGGGAGATGCACTGACATGCTGAGAGGGAAAAGTAGCACCAAACAAAGAAGGGACACACAGGACGATGTAGCGAAAAAGCAGATTCAGTCAGTAAGGCACAAATACACTTTTGTGAATCAACCGAAAGATGTATAACCGTTCAGAGAGAGACAGTCACAAACGTAGAGGGAATGGAAGATACAGAGATAGAACTACACAGCGAGTTATCCACAGACACAATGAGAGAGGCACGGAGATACAATGAGACAAATAGAAAATTATTATATTGCATCATGAACAAAATTAAATAATCAAAGTGCCATCGGATTCATATGATCTATTTTCTATTTTGAATAGCGCCCTACAATCTCTAATACCTAAGCAGGGAAACTGGTGGTTTCTTCCTAAGCTTTTATTCTCGCTGCCGCACTTAGGAATCCTCACATTTTACTTGATCGTCAGTGGTCAGTAACCCAGAATAGGGCAACAGGGAATTTCAAGGATTACACAAACCACCATTTCCTGATTGAAAGATGAGATTGCTAAACTGAGTCAGGCTACAAACTTTACTGCAAACTAACCTAAATACTGAATTGGATAAATCACTTGCCAGGAATTCCAAAAGCAGCGAGAATCGGGTAGTAAATGTCTGCAATTCTCCGAATTATCAGATACGACATCTTCACGGAGACAAAACGAATCCACTTCTACAAAAGGTAACTCACGCAAAAACAGTATTTCTCAAGAGCTCAAAACAGGGTCTTATTTAAAGGAAAGTGGGGATCACTCCTTTGAGCAATTTTGCCGCACAATCCTGGGAGAGTTTGTGCCGTGTGCAAACAAATCATTATCTGCCCCGAGTTACGCAATTCTCCCCAATGATGTAATTCGGGGGCAGTTGGGTGTCCATTCCCTGATGAAACCCAGGCGCACAACACCACACACGCCACCGTGTGTCAGTGCAATGTGTTGTTGTTAAAATATCTAACCCTTCAGAGAGATGCACATGTGTGTGTGTGTCCCCCACCTACACACAGTATTCCCCAGCCTGGAGTGTGTGTACATTGCCTACACAGGGGCCACTCACCAGCATTGAACTCATTACCTACAGCATTGGTCACAGCTTGGGAGGGACAAAGGCCTTTGTGACCACAGTGTGTACAGGGCGCTGAGGTCACTGCTGTAGTTTAACCCGTTAAAGGTGATAACGCTTTCCATAGATGATAATGCTGCCATACAATTCCAATATACTGCCTTACATTGTATACACCTGGCTGTGAAATGCTTATCAGCCACAAAGGAGTGAAATATTCATGGATTAAATGTACTGCTCGCTATACACGTGTGTCTGTTACTTTGTTTGTCCCTGTATGTGTGTATCTCTCCCTCTCTCTCTCTATCATTTGTGGCTCTTTCACTAACACTTTCTCTCTCTCTCTCTCTCTCTCTCTGTCTCTCTCTCTCTGTCTCTCTGTCTCTCTCTGTCACTCTCTGTCTCTCTCCCTCCCTCTCTTGGTTTGTGTGTCTGTGTATGTAGACACACGTGTATGCATCTGTCCCTCTGTAAGTGTCTCTGTGTGTGTACGTCTGTGTGTGTCTCTAACTCCCTTTCTGCGTGTCCCACTCTCCAACACCCTCTCTATCTAACTGTCTCTGTCCCTGACTGCCTCGCCCTCTCTCTAACTGTAAGTGTGTGGGAGTGTGTGTCTGTATGTTTGTGTGAGCGTGGCAGCGTGTCTAAGAATATAACAACATTAGCATTAGGAGCAGCAGTAGGACATTCGGCCACTAGAGGCCGCCCCGCCATTCGATAAGATGGTGGCTGATCTTCAGACATTACCAGCTCTATCCCCATATTCCCCAATCCCTCTATTATATATATATCTATATGAGATACATTGCATTTACTGAGTTGCTTTTAAACTGTGTTTCTGGCTGTCTTTACATGCGGATACCACAATATCCAATTTCACAATTCAAATATTACAGAAAGATTCCGTAAGTCTCCTGGCCAACAGATACAATTAATCACTCACTTTGTGGATGAAGCTCGGAATTCACTGTGCGCAAAATGTCTCTTATATTTCGAATCTACAGAAGCACCATTTCAGTAAACATGGAGTAAAGTAGTGGAACATATTCCCTAAGCAGATTGTTTAAGCACTATATGTTGATTTTCAAAAAAAAAAAAAATGTTAGGTCTATTTTAGGAATTATTGTAAGATGCTAGATATATTGTGCGCGGGCAACCATAATTGCGAACAGTATGAAGGTGAAGGGTGAACTATATTCTATTTATTGATCTAGATTTCGGTTATATACGTATGCTTCAACCAAAAATTCACAATAAGGAAATCATTGTCGGATATATACTGTGAGCGTTCGTGTGGGAGATTTGAAGATATGATAAGCAACGATATGAACTATCACGATTATTATTAGTATATCATTATTTCGAATAACATATTGAGAGTATTCGCTGAAATGGGAAGAATCCAAAGGCTGCGGTCTCCAGTAGTGGCGCTGTGATTGCTGCTGAAGTTTAAACATCTAATAGTGGCATGTGTTCCACGCCATACAATCCAATTATGACTTTCAGACATTCCAAAAGTTTGGCTATGAACTGCGGTACCATTTGCAAAGTTTCCAGTTTGGTTCATTGGGTGCACTCAATCGCCTATGTACGATACTTTGTAATTGAAATGTTTTGCTTGGGATGCATTCATTGCCGTGGTGTTTTAGATGAAAGTGTAAACTGCAGTTGTTGTTCAGCAAATTAGAATCATAGAATCATAGAATTCAAAATTGAACAACAAAATTGTATCTGTAGAGCGTCTTTTACATCGGCAGGCCGTCCCAAGGCGCTGAACACTCAGGTCTTGAACCAAGCATGCAAGATGTGCAGGGGCATTAGCGTCGAGAGAGAGTTAGGAGGTTGGGGGAGAATTGCGAGGGCAGCAGATGGCAAGGTCGAAGAGGAAGGTCTTGAGACCGTTCGTGAAGGAGGTGAGAGAGGGCGTGCTGCGAAGGTACTGTGGGCTGGAGTTCAAGAGAGTGGGGACAGAGAGATCAAAAGCCCATGCGCCAATCTAGGGGCGGGTCAGGAGGGGCATATACAGCAGATCTGAGCCTGCTAAGCAAAGGGGTGGTGAGGATTATAGTGTGACAGCAGATCGGTGAAGTAGTGGGGGAAATGCCGTGAATGGACGTGACGGCGAGGACGAGGAACGTGCATTCGACACTCTGCGGCATTGGGAGCCAATTAAGCTGGGAATGGGAGTGAGTGTAGAGTCCGTGATAGGGACACGAGCAGCGGGAGTGTGTGGGGAGGGGTGGGTGGGGGACGTCAGTTCTTGGTAGGGCGAAGTAGAAAGATGTTGGAAGTTCTTAAGAAAGGGAGGAAGCAAGGAGAAGGGATAGCGGGATAGGGTTCCACAATGTGGGGCCAGAGTGGCTGAAAGGTCGACCACCGATAATAGCGCGGTTAGGGCGGCAGACGTGCAGCAGGCCAGAGATCGCTGAACGGAAGGGACAGACAGGCTGATAGTTGGACAGCAGGTCAGAGAGATAGGTGGAGGCAATTCCGTGAAAGGCTTTCAGGATGAAGGAGGTCGTTAAGTCTATTGTATCCGTGACAGTTCGTCGAAAGTGCTACATAATCTGTCACTGTCCACGGTTCTTTACTCACAGATTTCTATTTTATTTTGATTCGCCTTTCTCTCTCTCTCTCTCTATATATATATATAGATATATATATATATACAGAGAGAGAGAATATTTATATATATGTATTATATCCATATAGATATATACACTATTCAATTCAGGTTTAATTGTTAGTATTGAATGTTATTATTCAACATCCTTTAATGTATTGCCCTGCAAGTGGTTAAGTACTTGCTGGGTGAATATCTTTCTTAATCTTTTCCTGTATCGTGCAGAACCCGGCATTCTGGTAGGCAAGACAGAAGCAGATACACTAACGTCTTCCCACTCCTTGCCAAAAGGACCATTGATGAACACATTTATACCGGTTCGCGACCACGTCGTAGGTTTGCCCCAATTCTACATTAATAGTAATGCAGTGAGAGACAACGAACCCAATTTACATGGATCATTAGAGCTCGGTTACGCATTCGGGATTACAGATTATAATTTGACCAAGTGATCCCGTGGATTCTCATCTCATCATTCGAACTTCATAAATTCTTTCAGGAATGTTATCCTTAGCGATCACTGGACTGACATCGTAAGCCTTGATGTAAATTTGCCATGCACTTTAGAAATGACATTGCAATCCACCTACACCGTAAGAACACAGAAATTAGTTGAATTCTGTTGTATATAAAGAGCTCAGCATTAATGGGCTCCACGCCAGCTGCATTGGCATGAGCCAAACTGTACCCAAACACCACCCTACCCTACACACCATCATCATTACCACAAGCAAGGATAAGGCCTCCACGCCACATCTGCTTCCCTGCCAATAACCAGACCACGGCTACATTACCTCATTTGTTTTTTACTGTCACCAATTGTTTTTTGGTCAGGATTAGAATGAGGCTAATTGGCAAACTATTGTGAAATTACTTTCTGTTGATTCCTGCAGTTAAGCGGTTTTACATCCAATAATATTCGTTTGGAAGTCAGTTCACTAAACGATCCAATGCAATCCACGAATTTGAATTCATGAAGTCGTTAATTTTTGTTGTGGCTGACGATGTCGCCAGTGGAACTTCTATACCAACTAGATTTTGTAGAATGTGGAACGAGGAGAACACAGAGGATTGTGCAGGACAATCAATCAAAAAAACAGTAAAAGATGGGAGGCTAAGATTTTCAAGTGGGTTTACCAAAAACTAAAGGCATAAACAAAGAATCACGAAAACATAAAATGAGTTTGTGAAATGCGTTTTCGATGGGAGTTTGAACAGTGTTTCTTGCAATTTGGAACACTGGAGGGTATTCAGAACTGCAGAAGTGGAGGTTAGGGGAGACTAGGGATATAGTGTGTGGCAGAATAAAATCACGAAGTACAAATGAGATGGGTGAAGAAATATAACTTGAAAACGTCAAAGGAGTACGTCGAGGGTACTATTACGGAAGAGTTGAATCAAGTGAATGTCAGCATAAACTCCAAAACGTATGCTCTGCTTTCATCACCCTTTATTGATGCACTCAATCCACATACTACAGAGACAATACGGCATCTCGGAATCCTTCTCGACCCTCAAATATCCTATCCCCCCAACATCCGCTAATATCTCAACCCTAAAGCTGCTAAAAACCTGGTCCATGCAGTTGTCATCTCTTGGCTGGAATACTCCAACCCCTCCTCGCCGGTCTACCCTCCATCACTATTCATAGTTCCAACACATACAGAACGCCGCCGCCCGCATTCTTGCCAGAACCCTATGTAGTTCCACAACTACCCCAGTCATTGACAGACTTCATTGTCTCCCTGCGATGAGCAGAGCAACTACAGGATCCTCATTGTTGTATTTAAAACTCTCCACTCCTCTGCTCCCCACATCTCTCTAACCTCCACGTTGCTCACGAGTGCCTATTGCCTCCTCTCTGTTGCATCTTATCTCTGCCTTGTTAAAGGAATCCTCCTTTCCACCGTCGGCAATCGTGTCTTCAGCCATAGCGCCCCGATATTGTGGAAACTCCTTCCCTAAACAACTCATCCCATCCGTTTCTATTTTCTCATTTTTCATGAAGACCTGTATTTTCCACCGCGCCAATGATCACCTTCCCCTGACCCCCCTCCCACCCCCACCCCACGTTTCGGCACTGGGTTCCGCTAAGTTGAAGCACTATGAGACGCCGTCTGGCGTGAACTATTTCAGAAGGCAGCAAACAGTCGATGATTTCCTCCCACGTCGTGGGTTGTTTTGGTTGTTTGAGGCCCAAGGGTCCCACAGTCTGCTCTCGTGAAGGGGCCTTCGAGCTGACAAAGGAATATTTTCAACCGGTCTTTGACGAACCTGATGGATCCAAGCATCACACAGTACCACAGAAAGGAGTTTGATGGAGTGCACAGATAAGAAGAAACACATCAAAAGAATAGCATGGTAGCCAAGGCATGAGCGATACTAAATAGTTAAGAGACCACTGAGTAATTATTAATGCAAGGACATCAGAGATGAGAGAATCGCGGAGGAGTAAATCGATTGTGGGTTAAATGTATTGCTTGGAATGTTTCGCATTTTCTAAGGTGCTGTTAAACTTATGTCCTGGCTGCCTGTTCAATAGATGGTAATATATCCCATTAACACCAAATAGTGCAAAGAGTATCTTCGTATTTCCTGGCCAAAAGTCCCGCAGATACAACTTATCAGATCACTATTCTCGAACGTTACTTTATGCAAAATAATTCCTGTGATTTGCATTTACAGAAGTACCATTTCAGTTGTCAAACAGTAAAGCTGTGGAACAGGTTCCCCAAGGGAACCGTTGGAGGACAAAAAGGTTGATTCCTTTAGAAAGAGTTCAAATACTTTTTCTTTTAGGGAATAACATAGTGGATTGGAATACATAGGTAGCTCTGGATATCTGTGCCTGTGGCAAACACAGAAGTAGTTAGCGAACTGGACAGCCATTATTGTTTAATCACCTATCGTTTCATATGTTCTAAAATTTCCCTCAAATACTACACGCAATTTCCGCCTTACATTAAATTCTGTAAGTATGTGCATTTGTAAATCTGATAAGTAACTATATCAATTGCAGTGTTTACTGTTAGTTCATGATTATTTCGAATAACGTGTTGAGTCTTTTGCATTTAGTAATAATTGTTTATGGTTTAAAATTGATTCCTACATCCTCAATCATCCCTTTATCACCTAGAGATGTTTAATCCTCAGGATACAGATTTATTTATTTTCCGATTTCCAGTTTTGTAGCAGAACAACAACCCGTGCTCACACATTGCCCACAGCACAGGGCATTCCAGCTAAACACATCTTATTGTCAGAGATCCATGGCGAGCAGTGGGGTAAACGGAGGTGACTGTCGGCAAGATCAGAGAAGATCCGATGCGTTAGTTAGAAGGGCAAAGATGCACAGGGGAGATGCCTCATAATGGGCAACACCAGATAGCGTGAAATGGAAGGAACCATTAACCATAAGTATGGACAGCAATCATGGTGTACTCCAATGTCTGGAAAGAGAAATGCACGACTACAAACACGATTCCAGGTTACACTTTTTCGCATCTGCTTGATGTGCATCGGTATTCAGCTTGGTGGGAGTACACTTACAGGAACTCTGGTCATCTGCAATCCATGTTGATATGTACCCAAGGCTGAAGTACAATTTCACATTCCAGGATTCCATGTTATTTTGTGTTTGCCCACTGTTAAACGGTTCAGGTTGCTTAAGAAAGTGTCAGTGTGATTTGACGACCTATGTCACTGCATCCATTTCCATTTGAGCAGTATAACCACAATAAACTTCTGTAAATAGCATTGATCGGAAGGAATACTTTCTGCAACTTCTTCGGTGCTCAAAATCACAAGACACAAGTGTTTCCACACATACCTTGTACACTTAAGGAGTAACTTACCCAATAAATGTGCTGCATTTGAGGAGACGAGACTGATCAGAGCGGATCTTGGTCCTTTCTCATAATGGGTTAGAATAGAGCAACGCCAAAGCAACAGTTTGCAGTTAATCGTATAAATATGCAGCAATTAATTAGGAAATCTTGCCCTTTGGAACTGCAAATAAAGTGGAAAGGGGAAAGAGATAGAGAGGTCTTTAAAATTGGAGTTAGAGAAGGAAAGTAGAGAGTTGTGGGTGGCAGTATGAGAGAATGAGATTGAGTGTGTTTTTGACTGTCTGTCTGAGAGTGTGTGTGACTGTGTGTTTACAATTTAATACATAGATATCAGTCATGCTAAAGCAAGCTTTATTACTAGATAAGAATTACACGAACTGCAGCGTTAGCCCCCAGCACCCGTCCCTTAGCCCCCCAGCCCCCAACCCCGAGCCCCCCAGCCCCGAGCCACGAGGCCCCAGCACCCAGCACAAGCCACATTCCTTCATTTCATTGAAGTGTCCCCCGCTTATATTCTAGCTGCTCTTACTAACCCTGAATCCCACAACGACACTGCTCAGTCTGTGGCATATCTGAGCAGCCGACCACTTGGTGTGATGTGCGGCCTACGAGCCTCTAACCACTCCCTCGCCTCCCGCCATGTCCATGCCCCCATGACACCCGCTAGCCCCCCACCACCTCCACGCATCACGCCATCCTTTCGCCCCCCATGACCCTCTGGCACACCGCCAACCCCTCGTCCCCCACCACCCCCTGGCCTACTACCTCTCCTTGACCCCCCACTCCACCTGACCCCCCACTCCACCCTAGCCCCCCACCAAACCCTCCCCCCACCTTAAGTCCTCGTCCCCCACGATCCCCTTTCACCGCAGAGTCACTCTCCTCCAAATAGAAGTATGGTTCTGTGCAGGGCTTGCACTGGCCGAGTCGATTCCTATTATTTTCCTCAATCTTGCAGCGCTGAATCGAGTAGCAGGCGGTATGATATTCATCGATCAGGCCATAGAAACCTGGCTTTGTCCACCCGACGTCACACAGTTCATCTTTCGGACAATACAAATCGCTGTACACAAAATACTTGTGAACTTCCGGCAAATCGCTGAACCTTGAAACTATGTCTTTGCACCCGTCACTGAAACACTGCTCCAGACACGGGGTGTTGGTGGTGTAGAACACAAGACAACCTCCGCTTCTCAGAGAAGGTCTCATAACCTTCCCCAGTTTCTCAGCCCACGAGACAGGTTTGTTGTTTTCGCCGAATAGGACCTTATGTTCCGTGCATCTCCCGGACGATGAGGGGTAGACGGCGATGTAATTGTACTTTGAGTTGTGATCAGCCGTCTGCAAATCTGCCAGGCTGAGGATTTGGGCTCTGTCTTGGTTGTTCCACTGATATTTCACCGCCGTGTTACCCTGGCACTGGTCAGCAGTCAGCAGGATGAGAAAACCCATCTGTACATCTACAGGTTTCTTTATATCGATACTACTGTGGAACCTGGGAGACAAACAACAACAATAACATTACAATTTATAGAGCAACTTTTCACATTGGGAAGACGTCCCTAGGCGCTGAACAATTAGTTCCGGACCCGAGCAGTAGGGGTGGGGTGGCGGGTAGAGGGAAGGGGAAGGATAGTAGGAGAGATGGAAAAGGTGTGAGGGGAGCAGACGGCACGGTCAAAGAGGAAGTTATTAAAACCGGCCTTCAATGAAGCAAGGGAGGAAGTGAGGCGAAGTGATGAAGGCGAGGTGATGTAACAGAATGGGTGGACGAGGGCAGCGCCGTTGCCGTGGTTTACATGGACTTTCAGAAGGCATTTGACAATGTGCCGCATGAGAGGCTTTCTAGTAAAATAGAGGCCCAGGCGTTGAAGGGACAGTGGCAGCGTGGATCCACAATTGGATGTGAGACAGAAAGCACACAGTGGTGGTGAGCGGTTGCTTTTCAGACTGGAGGGAAGTGTGCAGTGGCGTCCCCCAGGCATCAGTTTTTGGACCACTGCTCTTTTTATTGTACATTAATGATTTGGATTTGGGTTTAGGGATTACGGTTTCCAAATTTGCTAACGATACTAAGTTAGGGAGAATAGTAAGGGAGGAGGATAGCAGCCAACTACAAGAGGGTACAGATAAAATGGTAAAGTGGGCAGACACATGGCAGAGGCGGTTTAATATAGAGAATTGTGAGGTAATACACTTTGTTAGAAAAAGAGGGGAGGCAATATAGTCTAGCTAGTACAATTTTAAATGGTGTGAAGGAACAGGGAGACCTGGGGATTTGTGTTATTGACACTTTGAAAGTGGAAGGACAAGTGAACACAGCCGTTTTGAAGGTATATGGGATATTAGGCTTTATAAATGGCGGTATAGAATACAAAAGTCAGGAACTGCTGATTAACCCCTATAAGACTTTGGTTAGGCCTCAGCTGGAGTAATGTGTACAATCATGGTCACCACATTTTAGGAAGGATGTTAATGCATTGGATAGTGTGCAGAGGAGATTTGGTAGGATGGTACCCGGAATGAGGGACTTCAGCTACGAGGAAAGGCTAGATACGCTAGGTTTATTATCACTAGAACAAAGAAGATTGAGAGGAGACTTAATATAGGTTTATAAGATGATGAGAGGTTTCGACAGGGTGAATAAGGAAATACTGTTTCCAAAGGTGGAATCAATGAATGGTGGTCACAGATTTAAAATAGTTTCAAAAAGAAGCGGATGGGAGCTGAGGAGTATTTTTTTCACTCAAAGAGTTATTCGAATGCATTGCCTGAAAAGGTGGTGGAGGCAGATCCTATAACAGCTTTTAAACGCGAACTATATATTTATTTAGGAAGAGCAGGTCTGATAGGTTATGGGGAGAAAGTTGGGCAGTGTGATTGAGTTGCTCTGTTCAAACAGCCGGCACAGACTAGATGGGCTGAATGGCCTCCTTTTGTGCCGTACAGTTCTATAATTCTATGATTCTATCAACAGGTAAAAAGCACAAAATTTATTTCTTGCGAATCGTACATGTTACAACGATGACATGTTTGTACGCGAGCGACAATGCATCACTTGTCTGAACACGTCTCGATCTCTTGTCTGCCCTGTTCTACATGCGGAAGCTGCCTAATCCTGAACTGTGAGTATGTACCGACGGTGTTGATGGAAATTTACTGTGTCCCTAACAAAATGTGGATGGAGCTTTTCTGTTGGTTCAAACCTAACCACGGAATGTAGTGATACACTTGAAAGGGGAATATTTACCGGGATTCTGTCAGGGGACTGTGATTTTTGATGGTTAGTTTGAAGAAGGCTGCAATCCGTTTTTAAATAGTATAAAATGTTGCCGAAGATTAATCAAACAATGCGGCGGGTGTGTAATCAAAAAGGTTTATTTGACATCACATCAATAGCGATTAACAAATGGAAAAAGCAATTTTGGGAATCCTGTCATGCCACAGCCATAGAATAGATTGAAAATTGTATGACCCGTTCCTACTGCAGAGTCGATGTGTAATTCCCCTGTTCATGTCTCCCATTCTTGTTGGCTCAGTTCCGCATGCAAACTACGCCTGTTTTTATACTAATCTTTAAAATGAGTACGAACTGAGATTATGTTTCCTCTTTCACATCTACTGTTGTGTCATCGACTTTTCGTTCTGTGACTAGATTCTTTACAACAGCTCCTCTCCCCTTGCCTCCCCCTTCCATTTTTTTTACTTATCTCACCTAACGGTTTCATCCATGTCAACCGATCTTTCTTTGATCATTGTTTCTCATTGACGAGCGCTTTACTTTAGCATTTTCGTTTTATGCTGTTCAGTTTTTCGTTTTGGCATTGAATATACTTTAACGCATTTTGGCGCATGTTAAACAGTACTCTTTCTGGCATATCTCGCAGTCTGTACCACTGAACTTGGAGTGTGGATGAATAGTGCAGCGTTCCAGATTTTTATTCATGCAATAGGGTATCAGATTCACTGGAAACGTTTGTTAATTAAATAGTCTAGCAATTAGAATGAATGGACCTTTCACCACTTTGATGAGCTCCTCCCTGAATTTTGTCTGTGTAATCGCATACATACACGTATTTACGCAGGAACTCAAAAGCTGCAGCATGTAACCAGCTTCCCTGCTGATATTCACAGGGTGACTGGGGCCTGTTCTATACATTTTGGAAATCCTCCAGTAAAAGAAAATTCCAACATATGTCATCCATAATAATATGAAACAGACAGAAACAGCAAAGAGTAAAACAATGGATTTCCTCCTGCTGTTCATCTCTGGATCACTTTCTCTCTCACCTCTATTCCTATCCCCACCACTGTGTCCCCGCAATCTCCTGCGGGCTCGACTGGCCACCAGTATCTGACTGACAGTCAGGGCGTTGAGCAGCAAAATTAGAATGAATGGAAGAATTGGGGTTAAAATGTAATTAAGTATGCCAAACACTGTCCATGTGAGAGACGTGAAAAAGCTTATTGTAGGTTCACACCCCCATGGTATGTTGTTAACTGTGTACTTTGGTTCAGCTACAAAACCCCAGGGAACGTTTTTCACGAAGCAAAACACACTCAATACCGCTATCGCTATACCTGATGTTTTTTCTGAACAATATTTCGATTTCAGATTTTGGCAACAGATGGCGACGTATCGGTCAAATGTGAAAGCCACAGTGAACCAGACAGAAATTGCTATTGCTGAAGCAGATAGGACCATTAGTGTTCGACACACAGGTGTGATCAACACAAACGGATTGCGGAAATAAAAAGGAATAGTTTGATAGAAAATCGCCGGTATGATAATCACCATCAGATCTGCTGTTGACATGGCCACCAGATATTGAGTGATACCTTTGGACAGACCGCACCTCGCTCGAGACAGGATCACAATCGACAGGACGTTAGCTACAGTGAGAGAGATTGAGAAATGGGCATCACAATACTGCAACTATTCGCATTTACATATTGCTAACGTTGATACTGAGCCAATAAATCTATGGCAGAGGGCTTTCTTCTGGCACAGCTCTTTCTCCCGTTTCAAATCCATATTTTATGAATTCGAAGCGAGATTCAGAATAACTGCACTTCCAAGATACAAAGGCAGAGAAACTGATAGGGGCAGAGAGAGGTACACACAGTCACACATATCCATACCGAAACAAACAGAGAGTGAGATCCATGGAGATAGAGAGAGAGCGAAAGAGAGATAGAGATGGTTAGAAATGGAGAGAGATACGCACACGCAGGGAGAGAGAGAGAGAGGGTTAGAAAGTGAGAGAATGAAAAAGAGAGGGAAATAGGGAGAAAGAGACAGTTGCGGATAGACTCACACAGGAAGTTGCAAAAACAACAACAACACATTACACTTATAAAGCGCCTTTCACGTCGGGAGGACGTCCCAAGGCGCTGTAGAAAACATGAAGATATAGACACAGCTACACGGAGAGTGAATGTGTATGTGTGAGAGAGAGAGGGAGACACAATAGCAAGAACAACAACTGGCTTTTATATAGCACACATGGTGCATGTCGTGTCTTATGCCTATGCGACCCACAGAAACAGTCAATGTTCGTGTATGTAGTTCATTAACGGATTGAACCTGAGGGAAAAGGAGCACCACCAGCAGAAATTGCCAGTCTCGATCAAACCAGTATCAGTAGATCACACTCACTCAACCGCCGACAGACTTGGAGATAGATAGAGGGATAAACGCACATAAAGTGAGAGGTGAACACATATAGAGAACATAGATACACACAGACAGAGCGTGGTACACACGGACAGTAAGACAGAAATACAGAGATACAGATAGCGACGATGAGAGAGAAACAGCTACAGAAAAATACTGAGACATAGAGAGATGCAGAGATGGAGACACAGAAAGAGAGTCGGGGAGAGAATTTGCAAAGATTCTATATGTTGATTCTTCCTTTACTTACTCCATCCAGACGTATTTGCTCTATATGCAGGAAAACATTTGGTTTCAACGGAATTTTGCAACTTAATTCAATTACAGATTTTATTTGCCGCTTTTGCCAACAAACAAAGACTGTACCTGTTAGCTATGTCCATCCCCAAAAGGCTATGTGGTCAATAACCAAGTTTATCTCTGACACTGTTGCCCAAGAAAGCCAAATAAATTCCTTTCTCTTCTTAAATTGCGCCATAACATCATTAACGTGCAGTAAAACGATTCAGACCTTATTTACTAAGTTATTACTCAAATCACTGCTCCTATAGTAATGGTCAGTATCCCGATATTGGGCTGAAAGCACAACTTTCTGATACTTTGCGGCAAGTGATTCTAGTTGAATTAGCCTCGCAAATTTACTTCATAGCAAACTAATGAAACTAACGAATTAGTGGATTAACTTGCCAGGAACTCCAAATGCAGCGACAATCTGATAGTAAATACGACTTATCCAGTGTATCATCGAAATTTCCATCCCACAAGCTGAACCGATATCGCCTTCTCTCTGTACAGACACCAAAGCTCAGAATAAAAAGATGATAACCAAGAGAACAAAACAATGCCTGATTTATACCGACATTGAACGCTTCACTGAGCAGATTTACTGCCTGATCAACGTTGATTTTCAGGCGTAGGAAAACACTTAATCTGTAAGGAGTTTGTAACTTAATTCAATTGGAATTTATCTCCAGCTTGTTGTCTCACAAACGCAGAAACAAGTTGCTTTGATTTCTGCATTTGAGAGTCTACTATGGAAGGATTATATCTATATGCAATTATAAATATAATTGTTGTTAAAATAATAAAACATTAACAGTGAACCTGTCAATATAAACCTGTAACTCAGTAGTTGGAGCACTCGCATTACAATCATGAGACCTTGTTCGATTCAAGGAAGATCAGGACGGAACTTTGGGCAAGTTCCCTTACTCCACACGACTAATAATAATCCGCCCATAAATAAAACCACGGTAATCAAATTTGTATCTTTCAATCTACGACAGTTTGTGGGCCACTGCTGTGCGCAATTGGTTGCCGCATTTCGCCCACAAGTACACATAGCCAATTCATTTTACAGTACATTTTGTGAAGCGCTTTGAAACATTGATAAGAAGTCAAAAGCGCTATATCAAATGCAAGGGTTACTATTATTATCATTAACAATTTCATGCTCGTAACCGCTTCTTAACTGAGCTAGAAATCTACCTGACGCATTGATTATGTAATTTAAAATTGGGGTCAGAGGATATCTTGTTTCCATTAACTGTGTGTGCGACAATGGATGTACGTTGGATTATACATGTTTTTAGACATGTTTTATAGATCATACGGTTTGGTGCAGTGATATGCAGCCTGAGCGCATTCTCGTGTGCTGAAGGTGTTTCTTTAAGGTGATATCCATGGCGGATACGGACAACAATAAGAATCAACAAATGGAATTAATCCCGTCAACATTGCTCTCTATGTACAATCCCTTGAACATCAAAATGAGGACAATTTGGTAACTCAATCCTCGACTACTTCTGTGGTTGCCAAATTTAGACAAAAAACATGGCCAAGTGTGCACACTGAATTGGTCTTTCTGTGGGATAGACTGGTAAGTTCACAATATTAGATTCACTGGGCAGAATATGTTAATTGGATCTGAAGATTATGCTGCCGTCTTGTGTAATTCTAGGACTTTTCTACTTATCCACAACCTGATGTAGATTCATAGATTCATATAATTTTACGGCACAAAAGTAGGCCATTCGGCCCATGTAGTCTGTGCCGGCTGTTTGAAAAGAGCGATTCAATCCCACTGCCCTGCCCGCTCCCCATAGCCTAATAGACCTGTTCTCCATAAATAAAGATCTAATTCCCTTTTAAAAGTTGCTATCGAATCAGCCTCCACCACCTTTTCATGCAATGCATTCCAGATTCGAACAACTCGCTGAGTGAAAAAACATTCTCCTCAGCTCCCCACTACTTCACCTTGAAACTATTTTAAATTTGTGACCGCGAGTCACAGATTCGCCCACGAGTGGAAATAGTTTTTCTCTATTTGCCCTGTCGCTCGAAACCGCTCATGATCTTACAAACCTCTATTAGGTCTCCCCTCAATCTTCTCTGCTCCAGAGAGAATAACCCTAGCCTATCTAGACTCTCCTCATAGCTGAAGTCCCTCAATCTCTGTGGTTTCCTGTCCCAGGAACTAAACTAAAAATGTTGACTGACTGCCGACTGCTTCTCCCTCTCTCTCTCTCGCTGTTATTGTTTCTGTATAAAATGTCGGGCGATTTGCAAGTGGAGGTAGGAGAGAGACAGGGTGTGTGAGGGAGACAGAAAGAGAGAGGGAGAGAGAATGGGTGGGAAATAGTGGGCTAGAGATGAAGAGAACATGTGAGAGAGTCAGAGAGTGAAAGAGTGTGTAAGAAAGAGGGAGGCTGGAGAGCCAGGGAGAGAGAGAAATATACCGTGAGAGAGCAGTGTGTTGGGCGAGAGAGAGACAGAGACAGTATGTGTAGTGAAAACGTAGGCAAATTTCCTTACTCCGCGTGCACACAGAGACCCACACACACTCACACATAGACATAGACACACACACACTCACACATACAGACAAAGACACACACACACTCACACTTACATTCATAGACACACACACACTCACACATACAGACATAGACACACACACACTCACACATACAGACATAGACACACACACACTCACATACAGACATAGACGCACACACACTCACACATACAGACATAGACTCACACACACTCACGCATACAGACATAGACACACACACACACTCACACACACAGACATAGACACGCACACACTCACACATACAGACATAGACACACAGACTCACACTTACAGTCGTAGACACACACACACTCACACATACAGACATAGACACACACACACTCACACATACAGACATAGACACACACACACTCACACATACAGACACAGACACACACACACTCACACATATAGACACAGACACACACACACTCACACATACAGACATAGACACACACACACTCACACATACAGACATAGACACACACACACTCACACATAAAGACATAGACAGACACACAGACACATTCAAGCGTCTAATAATAATCCCTCCAAACAAACCACAATAATAAAATTGGTCCTTTCAATCCACGACTGTGTGTGTCTCTCCAAACAAGCCCCATTTCTGACGAAGGGTGGCAGACCCGAAACGTTGGCTGACTTTCCTTTCTCCATGGATGCTGCCTGACCTGCTGAGTTGACCCCGGCAGTTTCTGTTTGAGAACAGCGGTGGCGGTTGGTTTGAATGCCTTCCACGTTTGGAGGAGGCGTCAGCAGGCGCTTCACTGGATGTCCTGCACAGTGTGGTGACTGCGCGTTAACTCGGGTGGTCGCGGCTGCCAATCACACACGGCCACCTCCCCGCAAACACTCACAGGCTCCACTCACACACACACTCATACACACTCACCTGGCACACTCACACACACTCGCCTGGCACACACACTCACCTGGCACACTCAGACACACTCACCTGGCACACACACACTCACACACACTCACCTGTCACACTCACACACACTCACCTGGCACACTCACACACTCACCTGGCACTGTCTCACACACACACTCTCATTGATATGCTCCAGTCACACATATTCTCACACCCTCTGTCACACTGACCCATGTGATGGAGTGTGATCTGAGTGGGGGTGTGAGGGTGAGGGGGTGTGAGTTTGAGGGGGTGTGAGTGTGAGGGGGTGTAATTTTGAGGGGGTGTGAGTGTGAGGGTGTGTGAGTGTGAGGGGGTGTGAGTGTGATGGGGTGTGAGTGTGATGGGGTGTGAGTGTGAGGGGTTGTGAGTGTGAGGGGGTGTGAGTGTGAGGGGGTGTGAGTGTGAAGGGGTGTGAGTGTGAGGGGGTGTGAGTGTGAGGGGGTGTGAGTGTGAGGGGGTGTGAGTGTGAGGGTGTGAGTGTGAGGGGGTGTGAGTGTGAGGGGGTGTGAGTGTGAGGGGTTGTGAGTGAGGGGGTGTGAGGGGGTGTAATTGTGAGGGGGTGTGAGTGTGAGGGCTGTGATTGTGAGGGGGTGTGAGTGTGAGGGGGTGTGAGTATGAGGGGGTGTGAGTGTGAGGGTGTGTGATGGGGTGTGAGGGTGTGTGAGTGTGAGGGTGTGTGAGTGTGAGGGTGTGTGAGTGTGAGGGGGTGTGAGTGTGAGGGGGTGTGAGTGTGAGGGGGTGTGAGTGTGAGGGGGTGTGAGTGTGAGGGGGTGTGAGTGTGAGGGGGTGTGAGTATGAGGGGGTGTGAGTGAGGGGGTGTGAGTGTGAGGGGGTGTGCGTGTGAGGGGGTGTGATTGTGAGGGGGTGTGAGTGGGAGTGTGAGGGGGTGTGAGTGTGAGGGGGTGTGAGTGTGAAACTAAAAAATCGTCTCAGTACCTTGGTTGGGGTTTCTGTTCACAAATATGTGACTCGGGTGTGTGATTCAAACAAGTTTATTTAGCATTCATGAAGCGGTGCACTATGTTGCTACAGACTCTCGTCCGTCTACTACTAGTGCGCACCAACTACTAGTATACACACATCTTTATACAGTTTCAATTCTTTGTCTACCATATATGGGCATGGTTAATTACCTTTTTTGGTCAGCAATATATGGCCTTGCAGTTGTCTTACAGAAACATCATGGCCTAGGAGTTAATGATATATAGGCCAACTTCATCTTACAACAAGATAAGCATACAGACATCATGGTCTGGGAGTGAATGAGTTATAGGCCGGCTACATCTTACAACAAGATAAGCATATAGACATCATGGCCTGGGAGTGAATGAGTTATAGGTTATAGGCCGGCTACAGCTTACAAGTATAAGATAGCCTAAAAGCAAGATGATAACGAAGCCTAGAGCTTTACAATTATATCATAGCCTTGGTATGCCTGCCAGACACCCTTATGGCCCCTGTTATTCGCATCTTTCTGTAACAGGCTCACAGGTGTCGGCAAGAGGTAAAATCAAAGCGTAGTACAGGTTTGCAAGTAACTATTATGCGTAACGTACGTACAGGTTTGCAAGTAACTATTATGCGTTGCGTAGCAGACGAGCAAATAACCACTATTCGTACATGGCAGACGAGCTGACTTCTCATGAGTGGGTGTGCGTGTGAGGGGGTATGAGTGTGAGGGGGTGTGAGTGTGAGGGAGGGTAAGTGTGAAGGGGTGTGAGTATGAGGGGGTGTGAGTGTGAGGGGGTGTGAGAGTGAGTGGGTGTGAGTGTGAGGGGGTGTGAGTGAGGGCTGTACGAGTGCGTGAGGGAGGATAAGTGTGAGGGGGTGTGCGTGTGAGGGGGCCAAGGCCGTACGCAGGGGGGGTGCGACGGGTGCGTACGCACCCCCCCAAATTATAAAAGGTCCACATTTTCCCGAGTAGAGAATTGTAGTTTTTTATCAAATTTAAATACCAAGTAAATTTATTGAGCATTTGTGCAACAATCAGTTCTTCAAAACTATGTATAAATTATAAACACGCATCTTTGAATGATTTAGTATTAATATAAAATTATCGAGTCGCACACCAGAATCGGCGTCTACCCAAAACATACCGCGTCGATAGACCAGTCCATGACGCGGCGAGTCTGTGACTCGTGATTGGATAAACATAGGCGCCAAGACTCAAATCCACCCTCGTTTGGAAATCATCCCGTAAACAGCCACAAGGACAGCACCACTACTGGAAGTTAAATCATCTTTTCATCTGATCACCGTAAGTAAAAATTACTCAAGTTTTGAGAGGTGTGACTGTAATGCTAGCAAACAATGACAACATATTCACAAGCTTCTGAGAACTTAAAGCTTTTGAGAACCCAACAAAAAAGTTATATGTGTCTGGACGGGAATGCCTATCTTTAAAAAAAATACTCATGGACGTAGACCTATGCTTTAGCGCCTATTCCACGTGGTATGTCAATTGGAAATCATCCCGTATACAGTCACTACATAAAAAGGTAGCACCACTTTGTGGAAGCTGAAATCGTTTTTTAATCTGATAAATGTAAGTAAAAATGACTTAAGTTTTGATAGGCGTGTTTCTGAAATATCACGTTTCTTGTTTTGTCTTGATTATCACATTTGATTTATATTATTAAAAATGTATTCCGGTAATTAAAAATTGCTTTTAGAGACGTCCACTGGCGTGCAAAAAACATATGACCGCAAAGATAAACAGTGCTACTTTATTTCACTTTCAGTTTTGTACCCAGAGTGAAAAAACATCAATGTCGCACGAATTTGGCATGAAAATAGTTTCACCATCATCTGATCGAGCGAACTCTGGCATTGTCCATAGCACTATGGACAGTTTCCTCCCGGCTTCTCCAGCTATGTCCGCTAAACCTAAGACGCCTCTGCAGTAATGTCTGTGATACCAGTGTGGTAGTGTACCATATAGCTCACTATTTGTCAGATGCTGTCGCCAGTAAACGTTCAGGGCGTCTCTTAAAAGCCTGGTATATACCTCACGAGTCACTTAATCTCCTGGTCGAGGTTTGCCTAACTGTCCTGCATTCTGCTCCGTATAGGAGCGACTTTCAGCCCTCGCGTTAATGCACATTCATTATAATATGGAAATCGATATTGGTAGAGCGGTTGACGTATTTGCTTCAAAGCGACCGAGGCGTCTCGAATACGGAACGCTATTAAAGAATTAATTTCCCCTCCCTTATTTTTTCAAGTATTTTTTCGTCAGATCAGTATTGCTTGATGGGTCACTTCCTTTAATTTTGATTCTAAATAAATAAATAAAAACTAACTATACTATTGCTCACAGTTCAACGATATTTTCAAGATAATGCTGATAACAGGCTTGTAACACGTGTGAATTAACTGTTTGACACTGATTTTCAGTTTCTGTATATTTTCTTGTCTTTTATAAAAATTTGCCTTGCTGGAATATCTGAGCACAATATTCATACTTTACTCTTACATTATTGTTCATTACAGTCCGAAAGAAATTTAGTCTGAGGATAACAATGCAGAACAACTTATTAATTACCGTCAATCTGTAGTTTATGATCATTTTCTCTATACGCATACATTTATCAAGCATTCGTCATTGTACTGTGTTAATTGGATTGTAATTTACTTTATCGTTCGCATTCCTTACATCATCGAGTCAACAATCGTGTTGGCTTTTATCGGCGAACACATTCGACCTTCCCAATTAGACACGGACTACCGGGGAAAACAAAAACACTGAATAAATAATGATGCTCTTAAACACCGAGGGCATGAAACATTTACCGTTCATATTGGATCTTCTGAACCGATTAAATAAGACCTCAAACTGTGTAAAACGTCGGAGCCTCGAGGGGGCTTCGGGGGCAGCCCCCAAGCCCCCGGCCATTGTTGGTCCCATCACTAGCAATTCGCACCCCCCCAAAAAACATCATGCGTACGGCCCTGTTGTGGGCGACCGAATCTCCATTTCTCACTATCTGAGCTCACTGGCTGCTACATATCCCTCCCACCCTCAGGTACAACCATTGGCTTTCAGGCTTTTAGCCTTTGTACTCCCTCCAGCTATCTGGGAATCCATCCCATAGCTCCTAAGCATCGCCCGCTTAATGGCCCATCTCAAGACTTTCCTCGTGACCCTGCGAAAGCGCTTGATCAAACACATGGATTGTTATTCTTCTTCCCATTTCCCAGCCCAGGAAAATCACTGGAAGTTTAACTGGCGGCTAACGTGGGATGAAATGAATAGAGAATTGAGCCCCTCCTGTGTGTGTATGTGTGTGTGTGATTACAATACAAGTCTTTCTCCTTGTCTCCCAGACTCACATTTACATTGAGCTGAGTGCACAAGAGGAGACTAAAGGGGAGGGGTTGACAGAAAGCTGCTGAGTGACTGGGAGCCGCCCACACACGCCCACAATGAACGTGAAACCAGCTTTGGATCAGGAAGTGCTGAGGGTGAAAATGGCTTCTAGTCTCCAGGTTCAGGGTCTGACTGAGGAGCTAAACTGCCCCGTTTGTCTGGATTTCTTCACTGATCCTGTTATCCTGGATTGTGGCCACAACTACTGCCGTTACTGTATCACGCGGAGCTGGGAAAAGCAGGAGACACACTGCTGTCCGTAATGTCGGGAGGTTATTGCCGAAGGGAACTTCAGGGTGAATCTGGCCCTAGTCAGAATGGTAGAGAATGCTCGAGAATTCAGCCTGACTCCTCAGCCACAGACAGGAACCAAACCTCACTGTGAGAAACACAGCGAGGAACTCAAGCTGTTCTGTGAAACTGACAAGAAATTGCTGTGTATGGTTTGCAGAGACGCGAGAGAACACAGAAATCACAGCTTCCTGCCCATTGATGAAGCAGCTGAAATCTACAAGGTGAGAATAACGCCTCGCGAGCCCCACATTCCTGATTTTATTTTACACTTTCAATTTCACACTTTTATTCCCTGTGTTTATTCCAGGATCAAGTGAGATCCTCCTTAGCGTCTCTCACACAGCAGAAGGAAACTGCTGTACAAGCTGAAGCCAAACAGAGACAAAATATTTCACAAGTTAAGGTAAGTTGTGTCGGCGCTGATTTCTGTGTTCTCAGTGTCTGTTTACTATGTGTACACAGTCTCTCTTTACATTTTGTACACAGTGTGATGTCTGATATGTTACAGGAACAGGTGAGCAGTCTGCAGACTCATGTCACGTCTGAATTTGCTAAAATGCACCAGAGCCTGACTGACAGAGAGCAGTTGGTGATGGGAGACCTCAAACAGCGAGAGAACGAGGTTTTGCTGAAAATGAAGACAAATCTGCGGCAGATTCAGGAAAATTTAGATTCTGTTACACAAGAAATCTCAGAGTTACAGAAACAGATGGAAAAAGACACTGTGTCCTTTCTGCAGGTAAATATATTAAATTATAAGTTAATTCAGTAACAGTTATGCACAACTGTAGTCTGACTACTAGGCATGTCAGTGATTTATTTGTTATATTCTAGCGTGTGTGTGTGTTTGTAGGATGTGTTTGTAAGCAGTTCCCACTGTGTGTCGTTGTCTATGACCATTTTACTGTTGATATCTGAACTCGATTACATCTGCTGTCTGCATTGATTTATGAGCAAGTAAAGCCGCAAAAAAACTTAAATAGGTCCTTTCAACCCACAGCAGTTTGTGGGGATGCTGCTCGGTGCAACTGGTTGCTGCGTTTCACCCACAAATATACAGCCAATTTACTTCACAGTATATTCTGTGAAGCGCTTTGAGACACCGTTGAGAAGACTTGAAAAGCAGCATGTCAAATGCAAAGATTATTATTATTGTTACTACTAATGATAGCAACCTATGTGATATGGAAATTTATTTTTGTATGTCTGAGTTTACAGTGTAATGTCTCAGTGTGACTCACTGTATCTGTGTTTGATTTAATTAGGAACAAATTGAACCCAAGAGAAGGTATGGAATGTTTACTTACTAAATATCCCAGAATTTAACATTGAAGCCAAACACAATGCGTAGCTTCACTTTGTATTGTGAATGTCTGTTATTTCAGGATCAGTAGCTTGGATTTTAAGCTGTCAGTGTGTGAGATTGATCTGCCTGAGAGAGAGATCAGAGAGAGCATCGACCCAGGTAAATGTCTCTCAATTCTCAAACTGAACACCAAAGCCTCCAGCACACACAGCCCCCAACACACACAGCCCCCAGCATAGCACAGCTCACACACACAGCTTTCAGCACACACAGCCCGCAGCACACCCAGCATACCCCAGCTCACACACAGCCTCCACCGTACCCGAGCACACTACCCCAGCATACACAGCCAACCAGCATAAACACAATCTCCAGCATACCCCAGCACAGCCCCCATCACACACAGCACACAGAGTGTAGTTGAGGAAGAAAAGTGGGCCAAGGATGGATCCTTGGGGTTCTACGCAGGTGACTGGGTGGAAAGGGGAGGGCAAATATTCAGCATTTATGTGGAGCTGGCGGATTGTGAGGTGGGGCTCCAAGCAAGCAAGTGTAGTCCCACTGAGGTGGATGATGGAAGACAAGCGGTGGAGAGGAATGTGATTGTCTGATCTACTTTTCAACCTGCAGTTGACACCCAACTCTACTTTTCCACCTCTCTGCCCCCACCGATTGGAAGCCTATCCCACAATCAGTTCACCTCACTCCCTCAAACTGTGAGATGACACAGTTGTACAGGTTGCGGGTAGAGCCTGGGTCACGGAATGCTGTGAGGTGTTGTTTCCAGTCTCCTGTGTCAATGGTATTTTGTTCCTCACAGTGTTTGACACTCATAAGTAGATTGGATTTTACATGTTTCCCCTTTCCAGCCCAACGCGAGAAAATGGATCAGTTGGAGAGATTGAGGGAGCAATCTCAGGTTCACCAACAGCTGGTTGAGGAGAAGCGACTGGGAGAGGAAAAGATCCATCAACTGGAAGTGTCTGTGGAAGAATTGAGGCAGAAGTTAATGGAGGAGAAGGAAACCATGGCTCGTAAAGTACAGGAGCAGCAAAGTTCACTGAGACAGGAGATCCAGGAAACGCCAGAAGGTATGAAGTCCCAGATTAGCGTGAAGGCTGTTGTGGCTATGATGGTTGTAGGGGACGTGAGTGCTGTTGAAATATTTGGGGGAGTCTTGCGGATCAGCGGTTTGAGCTTTCGTCTTGCAACCGAGAGATCTGGGTTCAAATCCAGACAGGGCGAAATCTTGGAAAAATTGTTGACTAATTATTAATTAATTACTCCTCATACCAGATAATTTCTAAAACAAAAAAACGCTCATCCACGACTGTTTGTAGGATATTGCTGTGTGCAACTTGCTGCCGAATTGTCCTAACTTGTCTTAGCCATGTCCACAAAGCTTACCGGCTGAACCCATCCTGCTGATCACTTCTTTCGAGCGTGCGTGCGCATTTCCGCCCCGACCTGAGCCTCGCCCTCAAATCTAGATGTATTTCCTCTCACACCTTCTATCAGCTTCTCTCACTCTGCCCTACTGTCCCACCATCTCCCGCATTCTCTCTCCACTGGACGCCATCAACACTGCCCTCTGCTCAAGCCTGGGAATCCTCCGTTGGGCCCATCATGACTCCAGTTGCTGGACGTCCCAGAGTAGCCCACCCCAACTGCACCAACATTTTCACGCTCCGCACAAACCGCCGGCTTAAGGCAATCCTATCTGCTCCCTCCCTCATAGGTCGCCTCCCCATCTCTCCACCTTCCTCAGACTCCACATCCATCTCTTCTGTACACTCTCAAATCCTCTATGCACCAATCTCCCCCCACCACCTCCCAACCAGCAAACCCACCCGCATTTCCCTTCAAAATGTCCGTTCCCTCTCCAGCAAAGCTCTCACTATTCACGATCTCATCCTAGATGAGAACATTGATATTCTTGGGCTTACGCGGGGTTTCACTTAATTCTCCCAGTGAATCCCGTGTGGTACCAAACCCCAGCACTCGTTCAACTTCATCAAACAATTCTTCGTCTGTTACCCGTCGATGAAACTATTGCCAACATTTATCTTTCAGAATTGATTGAGTCTCTGAGCAGCAAACTTCCCCCGAATAGAATAGAAGCTGTGCAGACTCTCAACTTTTTTGGAATCACATTGAACCTGCCGACCTGTGCTCTGCTGTTTAAGGTGTTACATCCCCATGTCACCATAGATACGCTCAATCTCACCAACTGTCAGATCGGAGCTGAAGGGATCCAGTGCCTGGGGCCAGCACTGCACAAATGCCGACATCTCTGGTTTGTTATTGTTAATGGTCATAGTCAGAAACCTGGGGGAGATAAGACAGTCAGTCTGGGGTGTGTGAGCTGTTGTGACAAATGACTGACTGTTGACTGTTCTCATTGAGGGGGGAGATCCCTAAAGGTGCGGTCGAAGGGAAAGGTCTTTAGCTGAGACCCAAAACTGGGAACAGAGGCGAGAAGGTGCTGGGAGTGAGGAAGGGATTTCTAGATCGCCAGGTTTCTAGGAGAAAGCAACAGAGTGATAGAGAGGCTGATTGTGAGCACGAGGCAGGTAGCCTGAGTGTGTGATAGAAATGGAGTGACTGAATGAGCCTGGATGAATGGAAGAGGGGCTCAGAGAGACTGGGAGATACTGGAGAGAGCAAACGGGAGAGAGACTGAGAAACAGACAGAGTCAGCTAAAGGGAGAGACGGAATGAGTTAGTGAAAGGCAGCGAGGTAGAGAATGAGAGAGAGATTGTGGGAGTGACTGCGAGAGAGTGCGACAAATAAACACAGATAGGCGAGAGAAGCGGAGAGAATGAAAGGTGTTGGGAGAGACTGGGGAAATTTGAGTGTGTGTGCATGTGTGTGAGAGATTCAGTATGATAGAAGGATATTGTGAGAGTCTGAGATAAACTTAGACAGAGAGTGTAAGACACATTGAGAGAGCGTGAAAGCATCTGGTCTACAGTGTGTGAATTAAAGAAAGAGTAAGAGGGCTTTGATAGACACAATGAGCGCGTGTAAAGACTGAGAGAGAGACTAACGATGAGAGACAGTGAAAGCGTCGGATAACACGAGAGAGACAGGTAGAGAGTGAGAGAATGGGAAAGAGAGAATGAGCGAGTGACAAAAAAACAGTGAAATAGAGTCTGAGCGAGTGAGAGACTTTGAGGGAGACTGAGAAAGTTCAAGTGAGCGAGTGCCAGAGAGACTTGGTATGGAAAAGAGAGATGGTGAGAGTCTGCAAGAAACTGTGAGAGAGATATACATTGAGAGCGGGAGAGAGATACATTGGGAGAGGGAGAGAGAAAAGGACCGTCTGAGCTTATGTGAGAAATGAAACAGAGGCAGAGATTAGTAAGAGGCAGAGATAGAGTGAGAGAGATGAAGCATCAGACATCGTGAGAAACAACTAAGCATAAGAGAGTGAGAGATTCTGGTAGCATGTGAGAGGCTGATAGACACAGGCAGAGAGGGAGAAACAGAAACCCTAGTTGGGTGTGTGGGTGGGTGGGTGGACAGTTTGAAGTGGGACAGAAGGCACTGTCAAAGGAAAGATCTTGAGGCCGGCATTAAAGGAGGAAAGGGAGGAAACGAAGCGAGCGGATTGAGAAATAGAGTTCCACAGTGAGGGGTCAGAGAGGCCGAAAGCCAGGTCGCCGATTGTTGGCGTGGGGCACGCCAGAGCCCGCTGAATGGAGGGGATGCGCAGGCTGACAGAAAGAGAGCAGGTCGGACAGATAGGCAGGGGCAGGGCCATGAATGGCCTTGAAGTTGAGGACGAGGATCTTGAATTAGACAACGTTGCTCTCGTGAAAATAGGGTCGAATCCAATAAAACCAACACAGTCGGAAAAGGTTCAACAGACTCAGATTATTGACAAGGTATCGCGAGGCGGAGTCCTGAATGAGCTGGATTTTATCAATGGTAGCGAAGGGGAGACGGGCGAGGAGGGCATTGGAATAGTCCGAGGGCATTGGAATAGGCGATGAGGGATGACACAGGCATGGACCATGGTTTCGGCAGCTTTTGTGGTGAGGTATTGGTGGAGAAGGGCGAAGCGTAGGAGTTGGAAGAAAGCGATGCTGGTGAGGGACCGGACATGGGGGAGGAAGGACAACTGGGACCAAGCTCCACTCCCCCATTAATACAGTTATTGCCAGACTGCACTGGCTCCCTGTCTCGTAGAGGCTCACATTCAAGATCCTCATAATTGTATTTAAAATTCTCCACTCCTCTGCAACTACTACATCTAGACGTCCCAAAGCGCTTCACCGAATGAACTTTAAAGTAAATTGACTGTATATTTGTTTATACCGTATTATTATTGGTGGGTGAAATGCGGCAGGCAGTTCCGCACAGCAGCGTCTCCACAAACAGCCAACAGTGGGTTAAAATGACTAGTTTTTTTGGGCGAAGGAATAATACCAGCCATATGTGTGGAGTAAGGATTCGTGTTTCGCCCTGACCTGAATGGATGCGAACACAGGTCTCACGCTTGAAACGCGACTGCTCGAACCAGTGACCTACAGGATTCCAAACTGTGAGAAATAAAGAAAGAGGCACAGACTTGGAGAGGGTAACTCAGCTGGGGAAAGAGAGAGAGGGTTGACAGACTGACAGTGAATGATTGTGAAAGAGTGAGACTGTGAGAGACAGAAAGACTGTTTGAGAGAGACTGAGAAATGGGGAGAGAGTGAGATAGTAACGGGAGGGAGTGAATGAAAGAGAAAAAAAGAGATAGTAACTGAGAGAGAGAGAGAGTCTCAGAGATAGAGAGAGAAGCAAGTAGACAGAACAACTGGAAGAGTTGGGACTGACAGAAAGAGAAAAGGAATGACAGAGAGAAAGCGATAAACACACAGAGAGATAGAGACAGAGAAACAGAGAATAGTCAGTGAGAATGAGAGAGAGCGAGAGAAAGAGACTGAGATAACCCGATCGGATATCTCTCTCTCTAACACTCTAATCCAGTCCCTGTAACGCTCTGATACATGACCTGCTGTGACTATAATATAAATGTCAGTGTTTGTTTGAACCAACCAGGACTTAGTAACGATGTGTGTGTGTGTGTGCGTTCAGGTGTCTGGCGCTGGCCCCAGCTCCTGTATATAGATGTCAATGTGTATTGTATTGTTATACTATATTCACTGTGTCTCTGTCTCTGTGTCCAGGCTGGACGGCAATAATCTGGGAGATTCTGGAGTGAAGTCACTGTGTGAGGCTCTGAGGAACCCGGAGTGTAAAATACAGACACTGGTGTAAGTAACAGACTGTGTGAGAATATAATTTCCCGAGTGTGAATTCTCCCGATATCTCAGTGTGTTATTGACACTGGCTGATCAGTTGGTGTCAGCTGAATATTGTATCAGGAATCAGTGTGACAGTGTGAGGCCATCAGCCATCCCAGTGATCACACACTGAACTTGGATTAGCAAGGAATCTGCTCCCTCCGTCCCCCCCTCCCCCCCTCCCCCCCCTCCCTCCCTCCCCCCCTCCCTCCCGCCCCCCCTCCCCCCCTCCCTCCCTCCCTCCCTACCCCCCTCCCTCCCTCCCTCCCTCCCCCCCCCCCCTCCCTCCCTCCCTCCCTCCCTCGCTCCCTCCCTCGCTCCCTCCCTCGCTCCCTCGCTCCCTCGCTCTCTCACTCCCTCACTCCCTCACTCTCTCACTCACTCACTCACTCACTCCTTACCACCCTCCCATAGCTCGCTCCTTCTCTCCCCAGCTCTTCCCCTATTTTGCTCACCCCAGCTACCTTTCTCGCTCGCTTATTCTCTCCCTACCCCACTCCCTAACTCCTCCCTACCCCTCCTTCCCCCCTGCCCACCTGCCTGCCTCCCTCCACCATTCCCTCAATACCGCCCTCACTCTCTCCAGTGTTCCCTCCCCAGCTCACTGCCCCACGCACTACCCACCATGTTATCTCTGCCTACCCCAAGGTCTCTCCCTCGCAGTCTCTTTCCCACTTCATCCCTCTCCAGCTCCCTCCCTCATTTCGTCTATAGCTCACTCCCTGCCTCACTCACGACCATTCTCTCCCTCCATCTCACCTACAGCTCTCTCCCCCATCCTTCCTGAGCTCCCACACTCCCCAAGTTCCCACCCTCACTTTTATCACTCCTTCATTCTCCTCCGGCTCAATCCCTCCATCCTACTATCCAGCTCACTCCCCCCCTTCATCTCCCTACAATCTGCTCCCTCGCTACCTCTCTCCCCCAGCTCACTCCATCCCATACACTCTATCATTCCCTCCCTCGTTCCATCCCACCCTCTCTCCCTCCTTCCCTCGCATCTTCCCTCCCTCCCGTACTCTCACTCTCCCTCAGCTCCCTCCATACCCCATCTCCCTCACTCTCCCCCTTTAATGCTCCCTAGCTCGCTCCATCCATCATTCCCTCAATCCCTTCTTCACTCTCTCCAGCTCTCCCTCCCCCAGCTCACCCGCTCCCTCACTCCCTCACTCTCCATTTCTCCCTGCCCTCAGATCTCTCTCTCCCACACTCTTTCCCACTTCATCCCTCCAGCTGCCTCCCTCATTTCTTCCCCATCTCATGCCGTGACTCACTCATGACCATTCTCTCCCTCCATCTCTCCCACAGCTATCTCTGCCCTCCTTCCTCAGCTCCATCCCATCCCAAGCTCCCTCCCATACACTACCACTCCATCCCGTTCCTCCAGCTGAATCCTTCCCTTCTCCCACCCAGCTCCCTCACGCTCTATCATTCTCTCCCTCTCTCCCTCCCTCCCTCTCACCCACAGCTCCGTCCCTACCTCCATCCCTCCCTCCCTCCCCCACACGCTCACTCCCTCCCTCCCATTCTGTGACACATCCCTCCCCAGCTAACCCGTTCCGTTCTCCTCACTCATTTCCTCCTTCCCTTCCTCCCTCACTCTTTCCCTTCCCCTCTCTTGCCCCCATTCTCTCTCTCTCCCTAGTTCCATCTCTCGCTAACTCCCTCTCGTTTCAACACTCCCGAGCATGCTCCCTCCCAAAGTTCCCTCCCACAGTTCCTTCTCAACCACGCTCCCTCCAACACTGCCTCCCTTCTTGCCTCCCTCCCTGCCCCAATCACTCACTCCGGCAGCAGTATACCTAACCCTACTTCCACCCTCCATCCCACCATCCCTCTCTCCACCTGCTTATTCCCTCCCATTCTCTCCCTACCTCCCACTCTCTCCCAGCTGCCTTGCTCCCTCCCTCCACTAGCTACCTGCCTCTCTCACTCCCCAGCTCCCTCCACAGCTCACTGCCTTCCTACCCAGTTCTCTCCCCCTCTCCACGCCCCAGCTGACTCAGTCCGCCTCTAGTTCACTCCCTTCCCCAGCTCACTGCTTCCCTTTCCCCCTCACTCTCCACCAGCTTCCTCCCTCACTCTTCCCCTTCCAGCCTAACCCGACTCGCTACTCACTCTGTCACTCCACATCTACCTCCCTCCCCAGCTCCCTTGATATCCAACCTCTCTCCCTTCCTAGCTCGCTAGGAGAGAGGGGAGCTAGCTCGCTCCCTTCTCTCCTTCCGATAGCTCCCTCTGTCCCTAACCCAGCTCGATCCACCTACATAAATTCTCCCTTCCTCCCTCCCCATCTCGCTAACTCCCACAGCTTCTTCCCTACTGCATCTCGCTATCTCCCTCCTATTCCACCCCTCCCTCCCTCCCTCCGTCGCTCCCTGCCTCCCATTCTCTCCATCCATCCTTTTCTCACTCCCTTCCTCTCCCTCCTTTCCCCAGCTCCCACTTCCTTCCCCTTCCTCCCTCCATATCTTCTTCACCCAGCACAGACCGCCCTCCACATTTCCCTCCCTCCGTTCCTCACTCCCTCCCTTTCTCTTCCTCCATCCCATCACCCCCTGCACCACATTTCTCCCGCTCTCACCCACCCTCCCTCCCCCAGCTCCCTCCCTCCACGCCCGCCAATGGTCTCCTCTCTCACCCCCCCCCCCCCCCCCATCATAGTCTGAGACACTGCCTGCCCAGTGCATTGTGACATATCGCTTCACAGTGTATAGTGTAAATTGGATTGACTGTGTGTGTTTTTTGGGCGACATGTGGCATAGTTTTATCTACAGCAATTACCCAAAAGCATCCATGGAGTGAGTGACCAATTTTACTTGGGGGATTTGTAGAACACAACACCAGGAGAAACTCTCTTCTCTAATGGTGCTATGAGATCGTTAACGTCCACCAACATCCACTGCACTGAAATGTCAATTTAGACTTGAGATTCTAAGTCCCAAAGAAAAGTTTGAACCCACAAGCTTGTGACTTGGAGGTGATAGTTCTACCACAGCGTCAGGCTGACATGGAGTTTGCTAAATTATAACGTGTTTCACTCGAGCATTTGTCTTTAAGTGATTTGCTGCCATAGCTCTGAATGTAACAGAAAACAGAGGCCATGTCTACATGAGTTTCTAGGATAATATATAATAATCTTGGTATTTGCTTTAGTGAATTTGCATGTTATTGAGTAGTTTCAAAGGGCTTCACTTGTTTTTTCTGTGAAGTGAGGTGACTGTATTGGTAGGCAAACACGGATGATTTAGTGCTTGATCCACTGACGCTGTTTAACACCAATAATAAACCCAGTGTTTAAGAATAATAACCCATTCTGAATGTAGTATTAATACATGCAGTGCTTAACATCAATAATAAACAAATAATTGCCTGAAAGGGTGGTGGAAGCCAATTCGAAAACAACATTCCAGAGAGACGTGGATCACTATTTGGGGAGGACAGGATTGCAGGACTAGGGGGAGAGAGCAAGTGAGTGGGATTGATCTGGATAGCTGTTTAAAAGGGCCGGCACAGACATGATGGGCTGAATGGCATCCTTCTGTGCTGTGAATACTATGATTCTAAACATACAACAAGCTCAATTTCTATAGCGCCCTGCACGCCGGACGGCACCTCCCTCCCTTTGCCATCTCATTCTTTCTCTCCCTCCACCAGCTCCCTCTCTCCCCGCAGCACCCTTCCTCTCTCACACGCTTCATCCCTTCCCCTCTACCCAAGCTCCCTCCCTCCCGATCAAACCCACCATCGGTTTCCTTCCCCCCCACCCCCCTCCACAACTCCGATCACAGTCTGAGACACTGTCTGTCCAGCGCCTTGTGACGTCCTCCCCACATGTCATATTGTTGTTGTTGTTGATCCCTGTCATGTCTCTGTGTCTCTGATCTCCAGGTTGTACAGGAACAATCTGACCGATGGCTGCACTGATGATCTGGTCTCCGCTCTCAGTAAAAGCCGCTCACTGGGGCAGCTGGACCTGGGGTATAACTCCTTCACAGACGCCTCTGTCCCCGCTCTCCGTCGCCTCACACTGACCTGCACCAGCCTGAAGTGGATCTGGTCAGTGTTTAATGTGATAAACACACAGAGAACGGGGCTGGGTATCGGGATGGAGACAGTTTGAGGGGATTTATTGATTGATTAACCTGCGAGTGAAGAGTTTCCAGTTATATTGTGATCAGATGGTTATTTGCTGTTTATTGTGTTTCAGGCTGGGGGGGAATCGGTTCAGTTCATACTGACAGAGACAGCTGAGGTCACTGGGGGAATCCAGAGCTGGGCTAACAGTGACAGTGTGTGATAGTGACTGAGGCAGTGACTGTCCACACAGTGTGTGATATGTAATACATTCTGTACATTGTAGTGACTGGTTATTAAAGGTGTCATTCCTGATCCCTCTCCCATCAGCCTGTGCACTGTGTGTGTGTGTGTGAGAGAGAGACACCAAACACACAGTCACTACACTGTAGCCTCCCCGGAAACACACAGGCACTACACTTCAAGGGGGTTAAACACGCCAAAGTCTGGGATTATTATTATTATACCCGCGGCCTCTTTACCTCAGACACGATTTGGCGCCAAAACCAAAGGCGCAAACGCGTGGGAAAGTCGGGAAAGCCGTTGTCTGCGCGCGCAGCCCCAAACTGCCCCTCCCCCCCCCCCCCCCCCCCCGCGCACTGAGAGTTTGGCGCCTTTTTTTGCATTTAAAAAAAAACTTTACCCTCTCCTGTCCAAACACACAGTCACTAAACTTTACCCAGGTGTGTTGGTAAACACCTGTAGGATGAGTGGGCGTCACATTTGTTATTGTTGAGACAAGAACCACTTGCACTTGTATAGCGTCCTCCACGCAGCAACTCAGTGCTTGGAACACGACCAGTGTGAAAGAGACGTGTGGAAGAGATGTTGAGGCATCAGGCACTGGCTCATTGCAGTCTGTAAGGTAGAGACGGCTCTCTCAGCCCAGGCCAGACTTCACAAGGCTACATTACATCTCATGTCAGGCTGGCAGGTAGTCGCTGCTGATTGGGTGAGCCAGGCAGTGATCAGCATTGGCCTCTGTGGCTGGTGGAGCAGAATGGCGACTGATGGCCGGGCAAACTCAGCCACATCCTGGGCCATCACTCCCCTCGACAAGAGAGAAATAGAGAATGTAGCAAATGGACAGATTCCTTCTGCTCCAGGGCTCAGAGGAAGCTGCCGACTCGATCCATCATTCCTGGATTGTAGTTACACAAGAAAAGCAGCTCCGGTTTCCCCTCCTCCGTGTGAGCTGTGGGCGCAAGGAAAGGCAGTCAGAGAATTAGTCTGTGAGGAGGCAGAATGAATCCCAACAATCCCAGCTCTCTGCACTGTACAATAGTATTACACAAGGCTTCTCTGATTCTGGTTTTCAAAGTTCAGAAAGGCTTTGCATCAAGTAAATGGGGGGAAACTACTGACTGGTGTCAAAAGAACCAGAGAAGAGGCAAGGAGTAAATGACTTTGTCCCCCAACCCCACACTAATCCCTCCCTCCGTACCTTTCTCATGCTGGATCCACTTGCGTTCCACATAGTACTGATAGCAGCTTTCAAACTCCTTGTCACTGTAATTCTAAACTTCGATTGGAACAAAAGGGTCCAAAGTATCGAAGCCTTCCTGCAGAGGTTACAGTGTGTTGGGGGACAGAAAGCAGAGAGATAGAGGGGAACAGTGTCAGTCATGAGCAGAAGATGCAACAGCAACAAAATACACGCGCACAGTGTGTTTCATGTCCGGAGGACATCTCAAGACTCTGAAATCAGTGTATGCTCCCAAACCGGATAGCAGGGAGGGTGACCAAAGTCAGAGTCAAAGAGGAGGGTCTTGAGACGTGTCTTGAGGGAGGCGAGGCAGAGGAACTATGGGATGGAGGGAGGCGAGGCAGAGGAACTATGGGATGGAGGGAGCCAGGCAGAGGGATTGTGGGATGGAGGGAACGAGGCATAAGACCTGTGGTATGGAGGTGGCGAGGCAGAGGTTCTCCAGGATGGAGTTCCAAAGTGTAGGGCACAGGGACGGTAGTGTGACAAGAGATGAAAAACAGGGACCTGATGAGATGTAGCCCAGTGACTGGCTCCATGGCATTACCGATTAACGATGTGTGAAAGCTACTGGATTTGCAACAACAACCCTTAGGCCTCCCACTGCGAATGAGTAGCTGGGCTCTCAGGGAGGTTTGGGAGGAGCTTCCGTCAATCCGGTCACAGAATGCTCACCTTTCTAAGCAGATGGTGGGGTAGATGAGACAAGTGGGAGGAACCCAATGCCCCAGTCTTGGTCAGTGTCATCACCACAGCTCCAGCACACTGCAGCAGATAACACACGGGTTTGAACAGAATAATAAGCCTTACATTTGACACACCACCTAATCACCTTCAAACGTCTCAAAGCGCTTCACAGGATACACTGTAAAGTGATTTGCCTGTGTATTTTATGGGCAGACACACAGTGTGCCAAAATTATGTAGACACATGCATACCTACATGCGTACATACACACCACACACACACACACACGTACACACACAGAGCATTGGTGCAGGGAGTGTGTGGTGCTATAGTGAGAGGCTACTCTCTCAGACTCTCACCCAGTCATTGTTCACCAGTTTCTTCAAATTGTGCATCAGAGTCAGCTCGTGTGGAAAAATCTGTGAAAAGAGAGTGTCCTGAAACTGGGGAAGGAGGGGGTAAGTCCATCAGAGAGCGTTCAGAGGTTCAGGATGGAGTGGCTGCCACTGATGGTGGAATTTAGAGCACGAGGGACAAGTCAGTTGAGTGGAGGTAGTGGGTTGGGTGAGTAAGCAGGTCGAAGAGATGGCGAGATGCCGGGGAATGAAAACATTTCAAAACGAGGGAGATGATCGTGAAATAGATCCGTTTGATGATAGGAAACCAGTGGAGCCTGGCGAGGTCTGGAGTGATGGGGCGTTTGTTTAGTGTGTGATAGGGAGCCAGCGCAGACTGGCGATGGCTGGAGTGATGGAGGTGGGGGGTACTTTTGTGTGTGGTAGAGAGCCAGAGGAGCCTGGCGAGGGCTGGGGTGATGGAGGGGGAGAGAATTTAGTGAGTGATAGTGAGCCAGGAGTGCCTGGCGAGTGCTGGAACAAGAATGGTAATCAGGAATGTGAGGCAATACCTGGCTCCTATCCTCCTTCCTCATGGTGGTGTGTCCCCAGAGGGCATTGGCCCCGTCGATGGCCACCAGCATGCGGTAGGTGTCTGGCGAGCTCTGTCCCTTCAGCTCCTTGAACAGGACTCCGACTGCATCACTCGCACTCCTTACCCTCGTCAGTCCCTGCAGCGAGAAGTCAGCTCAACCAAAACACACACAGACACACAAACAATAACTCACTAATTTCTCCCTCCAGTGAAGGCATCTTCGAATGCATTTGATCTGATGCTTGAGAACATGAAAACATCTCAAAGTGCTTTGAAGGGAATTGCTGTCATCAGGGGGACTTTTTTTCAAATAGGCAAATGCAGCAACCAGCTGTGAAGTGAATGAGCGATTTATTTAGGGAATTGTCTGTCAGGACACGGGGAGAGAGCGAGAGACGCATCCTTTTCTTTACCGGCAGCGCCATGGGAGATCATTTAACTTCTGACAGGGTGCGAGGTTTAACAACTCATCCAAAGAGCAACCCGTCCCCCAATAAGGCTCTCTCTCCCACCAGCATCAGCCTAGGGTATGAGCTCAGAATATCCAACATTGACCTCAGAGGCCAGAGCTTAAGTGACTGAGCCAAGCAACAGGAAAATTACATTTGTAGAGCGCCTTTCATGTCGGTAGGACGTTCCAAGGCTCTGGACAGTTAGGGGTCAGGACTTGAGCATGGGGTTGGGGGGAGGGCGGGGGAAGACCTAAGGAGACCTTTTTCTAGCCACCCCCACCTTGTCCCCCCCATGCGCTTCTGATGATTCAGTGTGAAATCCCTCACCCAGTTACCTGTTCCACCACTTCATCGAGCGGCCTCCCCTCCTCCGTTGCCTCCCGCTTGCTCCAGATGTACCTTTGCCGGGTTTTTATCTGTTCAGACAAAACTTGAATTAGGTGTTGCTTCAGTTGCTTCAACGAGATGTTCAATCGTGGAGAAGTTTTTATTTCCCTGTTAATTTAGAAGCTTAAAATTTAGCATTTCATGCCACCATTGTTTGTGTTGACGCTGCTGTGGGCAAATGGCCGCTGCATATCGTCCACAAATATATAGTCAATCCATTTACAGTGCAGTCTGTGAAGCACTTTGGGACGTCGATAAAATATGAAAAGACGCTATATCAAACGCAAGCATTATTATTAATATTATTATCATGATTATTATTATTATTTCAAGCAGACTAACAGCAAATGGCTCACTGCCAACAGAGCCAGCATTCCAGACTAAGATGTATAAATACAAGACTCCATTCTTGTATTTATACATCGCCCTACACGCAGGTTAGCGAATAAGAGCGCATAAAATTTGCAGAGAAATTTCCAATCAAATTAAATATTTCTACAGCACAAGACATTCTGTGTGAACCAAGGGTTTAATGACAAATAAACACTAATTGCTTAGCTAGATTTTCTCCTTCCATCTTTTGAGATGCTACACACTTCGCTCGCCCATTACCCCAGTCCTCGCGAAACACCATTAAGCGAATATATCTTCAAATAAGAAAAAATTAAAAAACTGGAGATAGAGTCTTTGTTGGGAGACACATTTGGTCAAAATGTAGTTGTTAAAATGACCCATAATACTCGCTTTCTGTGTGTCCTTCCAGCTCGCTCGCTCGCTCGCTCGCTCACTCACTCACTCACTCACTCACTCACTCACTCACTCACTCACTCACTCACTCACTCACTCACTCACTCACGCACTCACTCACTCACGCACTCACTCACTGATAGAGGAAAGATAGTAGTTTTAACATCTTATGTTAAAACCTTTGCTTCCCTCTCCTGATTAGGTTAGCTAGTTTACGTATGTTAAACACCTTTTATTTCCCTCTCCTTTGATATGGTTAGCTAGTTTATGTTATGATAAGAACCTTTTGCTTCCCCTCTCCTTTGATATGGGATTAGTGGGTGAGGTAACCGTTTTGTTCATTTGTGTTATCTGTATAAAGGTTGAAGAAACTCTTCATCCGGGGTCTGATGTCTGACAGGGGGACATTGGACCCTATAGGTATACGGGAGTCTGTAATCCTGAATCCTGTATGCGTATAGAACAATAAACCTACTTACCTCTTGTTTTTCACTGTATTGACTGACTATTTTCTAGTTACAGTTTGTCTAAATTCTGAACATAACACTCACTCACTCACTCACTCACTCACTCACTCACTCACTCACTCACTCACTCACTCACTCACTCACTCACTCACTCACTCACTCACTCACTCACTCACTCACTCACTCACTCACTCACTCACTCAGTCACTCACTCACTCACTCACTCACTCACTCACTCACTCACTCACTCACTCACTCACTCACTCAAACACTCAAACACTCACTCACTCCATTGTAGGACGCTGATTATTTTAGATTTTTTAACACGTTATTGGGATTCCCGATCCCGAGAGTTCAAAATAAGCACCCAAGAATCCTAAATAGATGGATAGTGATATACTGTTCACAACTCATACGGAATGCAACAGTTTATCGAAACATATCAGGCAGCAATCGAAAGTATGAGGTTAGATACAATAAAACATGAATAAAATGTTAAACACAATAATATGAAGCAAACGCACAAATGAAATTTTCAGGTATTCTGCGGAAGGATGGGAAGTCCAAATATCTGTTTTCGTGGGTTCAGCATATCTCTCCAACTTTGAATACTGGCGTCTCTTCCAAAATTTCTCTAACTCTAAGGTTGGATGGTAACCCAATTATACAATTTTTCCATTTGACCTTTGCCCTGGTCAGTATCCTGTAACTAGAGAGGAGTATCACTGGGATTCATTAGTTGTTTATCCATTGTCCTTATCTTGGTATAGGCTGGTGTTGTCCTTCAGAAGTAGCTCGACAACATTTTTATTGGAAAAGTCGATTAATCGCACATTCTGTTATGTGGGTACCAAATGTTGATTCCTCTCGCAGCCCCAGATGTCTCTCATCATTCATTCCAAGACCGAAGGTGACACTCGCGGTCTCCAACTTCAATTTTAGATGTGCCCAATTCAAGTCTTTTATTGTATTTGATTCCGTTATATTTTTATTCTATTGATAATTAGTGGTGGTTTTCAAATGAAATACCGAAACGTGTGGCAGTGTGGCTCAGTGGTACCACTCCCACGGCCGTGTCTATAATATTAATCATACTAATTATAATCCATGCGTTTGAAATAGCGCTTTTCACTTATTATCAACGTCACAAAGCGCTTCACATAATATACTGTAAAGAGAATTGACTCGATATATTTGTGGGTGAATCACGGCAGACAATTGTGCACAACAGTGTCCCACAAACAGTCGTGGATTGGAATAACCAATTTCATTATAATTGTTTTTTATGGACGGATTATTATTAGGCTTGTGTGTGGAGTAAGGAACTTGAACAAGGTTTCGCCCGGACCTGCCTGGATTCAAACACAGTTCTCCCCAGCTTGCAAGACAAGTGCTCTAACCGCTGAGCCACAGTAGCTCCACGTGGTGGTGCATTGAAGCCCCACCTTGGGAGTTCGGATCATACTGTCTAAATTGACCTATTCAGTGGAGAACTCGATGCGTCACGATTACGTTTAGATGTTTAACCTTCTTCTATTTCACTTGGATGTGAACGACCAGATGGCGTTCTGGAAAACAATGAGCACACGTAGATTTTGTTAGCAAAATAAATGTTTTGCACTTTACTGGATAATTTGTGAAGCACTTCGAGCTGCCAACACCGTAACAAGGCGCGATATCAAAATGCAAGAATTTTTATTGGAGCAAATTAATTTACAGGATGAAGGAAGGCCAAGACCATGTTGTTTGCCATCCAGTCAACAGCTGCAGCAGCTCTGTGTAACAATAGCATACACTAAGAAATTATTTTTCCAGCAGAAATCTGTCGGAATCCTTATTAAAATAAACGAAATTTGTTGGTAACTCATTACTTCTGGGCAGCCAGTTACAGAACGTTTACACTTATGTTTTACCCTCATCAGCCGCAGGTCACATTCTCGGTTTCTACCTTTTGTCGGAAAAATAGTTGTTCATTTTCAAAGATTTGTATTCCACCAAGAAGCTCAAAGAGCACAGTGATATCGACAACAGCTTTCACTTACATATTAAGGGTTGCATCACAAAGCGCATGAATTGCGACTGATTCTTCTCTTCTCTAATTGCAACATGCTAATCGTAACTCCGCGTTCAGTCCCTCTATCGCACAACCATTTTTCAAATACCTTCGTGATGTTACAGGTATGAATTGTATTATTATTTCCGAAAAATATACTTGAACATTATCATGTTGTGTTCATGCTGCGGACGTCATGCTAACAGTGGCTGAGCTTGAAGGTGATTCGTACCAAAAGGGGAGATCAGTATAATGTATGGTTAGAGATTGTTCAGGAGTGTAGTGAAGATGGCGAGTAAGAAAGAAATGGAGAATAACTGGCAGCAGGCATCTTGAGTATCCAATGGGTGAAATCATGACCACTAATTTTGCAGTGATTGCGGCGATACAGAAGTCAGGTGCTCTTTGATGAAGGGTAGAGGTATGGGAAGTGAGCAGACTTGAGAGCGATACCGAAAATACTAACACGCAGGCAAAGAACATTTAAAATCGACATGGATCGGCAGAACTATTATATCGGTAGCCTGATCAACCAGGAAAGGAGGTGAGAGGATTCTGTGCTGATGACCTGCATCCAGTGATGTTTAAAAAGGTGGCTGAAGAAATAGTGTTGGATCTTCCAGAATTATCTTGAATCTGGAACAGGTTGCATTAATTGCAAGATCGCCAAAGTAACAACAACAATGAAGAAGGGTGGGGGAGAGAAGATGCAGAGCTATACACCAGTTAGAATGACATCAGTGGGAGAACAAATTCTAGAAATCTTAACTAGGGGCGTTTGTCTGTCGATTTCAGAAGACCATAACATGACAAGGTAGAGTCAAAAATGGCTTTATAAAGGAGATGTCAAGCTTGTTAAAGGAGGTAACTCGACGTGTCTATAAGGGAGAACCAGTATACGTGGTTGCTCAAATGCAAGGAATATTATGTTTTATATTTAGATTTGCAGTAGACATTCGACATGGTGCAACATAAAAGGCTGATGAACAATCTGAAAGCTCAATGCAATTAAAGGCAATATGTTGGCATGGATTGAAGAGTGGCTAACGGAAAGAAGAGTAGATAGTAGAGATAAACGGTTCATAATTATATTCGCAGGGTATGATTAATGATCTAACACAAGGATCAGTGCTTGTGCCTCAAATATTTAATACGTATATCATTGATCCGGACAAGGACATAGAACTTACAATATCTAAATTCGCGGACGATGAAAATATAGGAGGAAGCGAAAGGTCCGAGGATAACACAAACAAAATGCAATGTTATATGGGTAGGCTGTGTGAGTGGGCAAGAAGGTGGCAGATTGAATCTAATGTTGGCAAATGTGAAGCTATTCACTCAGGTAACAAAAACCCCGCAGCGAATTAATTTCTATAAAGGGGGAGACGAGACAACGATCGTGTTCAGCGGATTTTGGGTGTCCTTTACAAGGAGCAATCTAATCCTACTCCCCAGCTCTCTCCTCATAACCTCGCAAACCCGTTCACCCCAATGTCTCTTTTAAAAGATGTTACCGAATCGGCCTCCGCCAGCTTTTCAGGCAATGCATTCCAGTTTCGAGCAACCCGCTGGTGAAAAAACAATTCTCCTCACCTCTCATTTGCTTCTATTTGAAACCATTTCAAATCTGTGACAACGAGTCACTGATACACACACCAGTGGAAACAGTTTTCTTTATTCACCCTGTCGAATCGACTCATGATCTTGAAAACCTCTATTAGTTCTCCACGCTACCTTCCTTGTTCCAATTAGAACACACCTAGCCTCTCTAACCTTTCCTCATAGCCGAGGTCACGCATTCTTGGTAACATTCTAGTAAATCTCCTCGAGTAATTCAAATTGGCATCCACTACAATGTTGATCATGCAATCCAGATCTGAACAGCCCACTGTGTGAACACGATTCTCCCCACCTCTGCTCCCCTTCATCTACTAATTTAAATCAGTGTATTTTGGTTACCAACCAGACCTGCCAGTGGAATTGGATTTTCCATCGAATTTTTTCATGATTTTGAAAACCTTTATTAGCTTTCATCTTAGCTTTCTGTTATCCAATGGAAGTAATCCAGCCTCTCCTCAGCAATTAAGTCCCGCGTTCCTGTTACCATCCTGGTAAATCTTCCTTTTATGCTCTCCAATGCCTTGTGAGTTGTGCTGCTCAGAACTGAACACAGTTCTCTAGCTGGGGCCTAACCAGTCTTCTTAAATGTTTCAATGTACCTTGCTGACTGTTGTGTTCTACTACTCGAGTAGTAAAACCTAATACCTCATTCGCTTTTAGCAGCTTTATCTACCTGTTATTTCACCTTCAAAAATGTACTTATATGAAACGCCATGCCTCTCTTTTCATTCTCTCACTTTGAGATTGTTACATCCGGCTCATTTTGCCTCTTCTAACTCTTCTTTCCAAAATGCATTATTTGGTCTTGTACAAGGTGGTGATGGAACCTGTAAAAGATGGATGGATTACACCTGAACAGGGCTGGGACCAATGCTATTGCAGGGAGATTCTCTATCTCTGTAGGGGGTGGGGTTACACTACTTTTGAGGGGGGATGGAATGCGAACAGCAGTGGAGATAAGAGAGGGGTAAAACAGGGTGCAGGTGTAGTGGTAGGTCAGGAGAAAAGTAGAGAACACGTGAATTCTGTCTTGGAACACATATATGTAAATGCGCGGATTTTGACAAATAAAATTGGTGAGCTGCAGGCTCTTGCTGCTGCAAGGAGATATGATATGGTTACAGTAACAGAGACTTGGCTCAAACAACGGCAGGAATGGGAAACGAACATTCCTGGTTATAACATATTCAGGAGGGCTAGAGAAGGGATAAAAGTATGGGTGGGGGGGTGGTAATTTAACTTATGGACTGATTTGCAGCCTTATATTGGAATAAGTTGGAAGAAGGCCTCAAAACCAAATCTCTCTGGTTGTAGATAAAGAACAAAAAAGAGCAGAAATACTGTTAGGAGTATACTATACACAACCAAATAGTGGGAACGAGGTAGAATAGCAGATCGAGAAGCAGATTTCGGAAAGATGTAAAGCCAATAGAGTTGCGATATTGGGTGACTTCAATCTTCCCAACATCGATTGGCAGAATTGTAGTGTAAAGGGCAAAGGTGGGAGAATAATTCATCAAATGTTTATAGGACAACTTTCTTGATCAGTATGTTTCCAGTGCAACAAGAAAGGAAGCAGTACTGGATATAGTATTGGGGAATGAGGAGGGGCATGTTCAACCGGTTTCTGCAAGTCAGCATACAGGGAAAAGCAATCACAAAATTATTAGAATCAGAATCGTTATGGAAGTAGACAGGAACACTTAAATTCAAAGACACTTAACTGGAAGAAGACTATTTCAGTGAGTTAAAGCGGGATCTAGCCCCGGTGGACTGGAAATAAAGATTGGCAGGTGAATCAGCTGACGAGCAGTGAGCAGTCTTATGGTAAGAGATAGTTCCGAAACAGGTACAAAACTTTCCAACAAAGATAAACAGTAGTGCTTCCAAACCTCCCTGAATGTCTAGGGCAATTGGGATTAAAATAATGCAAAAAAAAGGAAGCTTATGAAGAGTGGCAGGCTGAAGATAATCAGGTCAACTAAGGTGAATAAAGGAATTGCAGGAGGGAAATAAAAAATTATATGAGAAGGGCAAAATGACTGCATGAGAAACAAATAGCATTTCACAAGAAAGGGTACCATAAGGTATTGTTCAAACATGGATGAAATATGAGTGTGGAGGCAGAGTGCATGGCTGATGTACTGAATGACTATTTTGTCTCAGATTACACAGGAGAAGAGAATAAGGTCAATGCTACAGTATTGGAGGAGAGGGTAGAAGACATGGATAGGCTTAGTATAAACAGAATGGTATTACAGAATCGGTTCACTGCGCTCAAGGTAGATAAGTCACCCAGTCTGTAAGGGTTGTATTCTAACTTACTAAGGGAAGTACCGGAGCAAATATCAGATACTCTGGCCACAATCTTTCAATCTTCCTTGGACACAGGGGTGGTACGAGAGGACTGGAAGGTTGATAATATTACTCCCCTGTATAAATGTTACTCCACTGGAAATACAGTCCATTCAGTCTAACGTCGGTAGTGGGCACAATTCTGGACTCTATAATCTGGGATACGATAAATTTTCACTTAGAAAGATATAGGGTAATGAAGCATAGTTGGCATGGATTTGCTAAAGGCAAATCTTGGCTTACAAATCTGATTGAATTTTTCGATGAGCTAACGGAATGGGTGGACGAGTGTAACACAGTTGATGTAGTTGACATCGACTTTAAAAAGGCATTTGACAAAGTGCCGCATAAGAGGCTTGTTAGGAAAGTAGACGCCCATGGCGTTAAAGGGACAAAGGCAACATGAATCCGCAACTGGCTGCGAGACAGAAAGAAGAGAGTTAATGTGAGTGGCTGTTTTTCAGACTGGAGGGAATTCTGCAGTGGCGTCCCCCAAGGATGGATTTGGGGACCACTGCTCTAAATATATATTAATGATCAGAACATGGATATAGGGAGCAAAGTTTCCAAGTTTGCAGATGATACTAAGTGAGGGAGAATAGTAAAGAGTGAGGAGGATAGCAAAGATCTGCAAGAAGAAATACATAAAATGATAAAGTAGGCAGCCAAATGGCAGATGCAGCTTAATGCAGAGAAGTGTGATGCGATATATTTGGGGAGAAGAAATGAGGGGAGGCAATGTAGGCTCGATAGTAAAAATATAAGATGTGTGAGGGAACAGAAAGATCTGGGGATTTGTGTTAGCGACTCTTTGAAAGTGGCAGGACATGTAGAGAAAGCCGTTAAGAAGGTATATGAGATACGAGGCTTTATAAATAGGGGTATTGAGTGCAAAACTCAGGAAGTGCTGACTAACCTCTATAAAACATTGGTTAGACCTCAGCTGGATTACTGTATCCAACTCTGGTCACCACACTATAGAAAGGATAGTAAGGCATTGGAAAGAGTGCAAAGAAAGTTTACAACAATGGTACCAGCATTGAGGACCTTCAGTTATGGGGAAAGGCTAGATAAGATAGGTTTATTCTCTTTGGAACAGAGAAGGTTGAGATGCAGATTTATAAAATCTAATAAATGTTTTTCAAGATCTATTTATAAAATATATATACCCAATACCGATTTATAAAATGATGAGGAGTTTCGACAGGGTGAATAAGGAAAACGTGTTCCACGAGTGGGCGAATCTGTGAATCGTGGTCACAGATTTAAAATAGTTTCAAAACGAAGCAGAAGTAAGCTGAGAAGCATTTTGTTTCACTCAGTGGGTTGTTCCAATCTGCAATTCATTGCCTGAAAAGGTGGTGGAGGCTGATTCGATAACAGCTTTTAAAAGAGAATTAGATTTTTATTTAGAGAGCAGGTTTGTTAGGTTATGGGGAGAGAGCTGGGCAGTGGGATTGAGTTGCTGTTTTGAAAGAGCCGGCACAGACTAGATGGGCCAAAAGGCTCATTGTTGCCGTAAGATTCAATGATTCTATCAAATAAATTGTTTTAAACATATTTTTTAATTTAGTATATTTTTGTCAGTTTTTTGAAGTATGGAAACTTTCCGAAGGTTTCTTCTGGCATAGAACTGAAACAAGGTCTCTCGCTTGTAAGTCGTGCGCTGTAACTGATGAACTATTTGTCAATCAAACAGAAGCCTTGGAATAGCACAAACGCTTGATGTCAAGCTGTGAAAGAATTTGGCAGGAATCTTTCAAACAATTGAAAATATAACTAGTCATCATCTTTTGTTTATTGATATACCAATAGCGTTAAACATAAACAAATATAGTGTAGCAACAAATCCAATATAAATATGGCAGAGCACCCTCACAGCTGCCGACTCACTGACAACAACTATAGTTTGAAATGCTAAGCAAATATACATCTGTTATGGGACACCAAACCGTTGGGAAAGTAGTTACACAAATATAATTTGATTGCTATTATCCTTCGAGAGATATGGCACAGGGTGGAGGAGTGTAGCATAGACAATGTGAATTTCTAATTTATATATTATTAGAAATTAAATGATGCTTTTAGAGAAATTAAATTTGGGCAATTGCCACTGCAGTTAAATTTGTAAACTGAAAAACAACTCGCCACAAAAATACGCTGAAATTGACAATGCATCTACTGCTAAACCATGAAACACCACGAGCATGAAACACGGCTTTGTAAAATTCAACGACTATTCATATTGTCAGTTTGATTCACAGAAGAACGAAAGCAATGAAAGGTTGATGTAGATACAGAGTAGTATCTATCGCATTCATTGCACTTGAAGAATACTATTAATTATACATTGGCCTGGAGAAATGCTCATATGCCGGGCTGAGGAGCAAGCTAAAGAAATTCACCACAGGGGATTGAGTTGATACTGTTATTCCATTGCTAAGCGCTTCATCTAAGATCCAGCTTAACCATGTTTACACGTTCACCCTCAGGAAATTTGTGTTCAATTACCTGGGAATTATGTTGGTGAAGTAGCAACAGAATACGTGCAGGGAATTGTGGCTGCTGGGACTTCCAACTCGTATAAATCAGAGTCTTTCTAATGGCTTAGTGTCAGTCCACTCTATTTTAAATGCACCATGAAGAGATATCACACTTTTTCAGAGAAGGTGTACCAACCAGACACAATCTTCCAGATAATGTATATTTATTATCCTATTCTAGCTGTTATTGGTGTTCCAGGTATGTCTTCACAAAATCACTGTTTCGAACATCAATTATTCAGCGTGTCGGAAAAAGTACTGAACATATATCGGTCTTTTTGTTATTGTCCTATATGGGAGATCAGTAAACTCTATTTTTCTTAGGATTTCAGTTATGGATAGCTTGGTGAAATCTTCAATTTTTGCTACATACCTTACATACATATTTGAACCAACAGACAACGAGACTCTACACCGTATCTAAATTCTACAATTTACTAAGTTCTGAACGTTATATAATAGAAAAATTGTAAACTTAGCAGAATGTACTTTACTTTAATGGTTAATTTTTATTTGAGGTTTTGACAGAATTACAGAAATGTACAGCATAAAATACAGTCTTTGGCACACCACGTTTGAACCAGCTCTCATACATTTCTGCAGCTCTACCTTATCGCTTTACCTCTTCAAACCTCTATTCCTATTGCTAGAATATAGAAATCTTAGCTTAATTATAATGGAATAATTAACAGATAATTATCTAATGTATAATTTACCGACAGTCATGGGACAAAGAGCATCTGGTTCTCTGTGGTTGAAAGGAATAACGGGAGCCTTGGAAAGGGGCACCAGAGATTCCCGTGCAAGTGACGGTTCAAGCTGCGTGTTGGTACTCGGTAGAATCGTTTATGCTGAACTCTCAATTCAACAATAACTCCTGAGATTCAGTCAGGATCTATCAAGCAAACCACAAACTGTCCTCAAAAACCCAATCAATGAGAATATTTTTAAAGTTAGAATTCATGGTAGTAGTACGAGGTATTGATAAGAGTGCAAGATCCATTTTTGGTCAAAGGATTACTAATGACTTCAGAAAGATAGCAGAGGCAGACATCAGGTCTACATAAACCTAATCAATGTCATAATTTAGACAGGACAAATGGGAATACACATCAGAATACGTGGCTTTACCAGAAGTGGGGAGGTGTCCCTCGGAAAGGAGAACTTGGAAAAAGGTTTCAACTGGTGCACATTTTGGGTAAGGGATGCAGGAAAAAGAAGGCAGAGATAGAGAGAGGAAGGTCGACAGGTCCAGAGTAGATGAAAAGGTGGTGTTCTCAGGCTGACGGCTAGAACTGTTAGAATAATTCGTTAAACATCTATGTTATTAAACTTATTTCATCTTGTACCCGCTGTGTTTACGGGATCGGGATCGGAAATCCCAACACTATGATAGGCTTATCAACGTAGCTCTAGAGCTAAATCATATCTAATTGCTTTTGCACACTTTTGTGTACTCCTTTATTTGATGGAGATTCATAATTGTATTAATTGGAACATTGTTAGGCAAAGAAGATAATGTATCATTTTGTTCCATCCCGCAAACAATCTGAAATATTTTTCCAATTATTTCTGCATTTCATTACAGTAACATCATTAGGGCAGTACAACGAGAAGTAAAAGTCAAAACAATGATGGAATTAAATAAATTGCAAAACCAATCCTACATTATTACACTCGAAAAGGTAATGAACAGTACATAAAATTACAATTATCCGGTGAATCTCTTTGAAGAAGTAGTCTAAGACATTGTGGACCGTGTTGTCTCGGTGTCAATGACGGTAGTTTTTCCTACACATTATTTAACTTTTATAGATCTCGGTTTATTTTTACAAACGAATGTGTTAAACATAACAACTGTCCTATCAGCAGGATTTCTCCACGAAATTTGGTGTATTTTCTGAAAAACCAGTCACTGTATATTTTGTAGAAGAATGCGGTAGCTGGAGAATAAATGATCGATGTTAGTAATTGGAATGCTGGCCGGGTCAACGATGTGAATTCCCGTCCTTTCTGAATAATAGTACTGTATTATTTTAAATCAACAATTAGATAGAACTTCAGTTTTATATTTCGTCAGACCACAGAAAGTACAGCAGTCACTTAGCTCTGGGTTACAATGAGTGACAAGTCTGTAAGTTCATAGCCCGACGATGTGCATTAGCGAACGCTGAGTGGACTGAATATCATATTAAGTTTATTTCTGCACAACACATTTGGTTCGCAGGGAGAGATACAGGAATTTTATTTCCAGATGACAGAATGAATTTGGAAATATTGGTTGTTAATTTTTTATCATGTATCTAAGCAAAGCGTGAAGATGTATTTTGAAAAACTAACGGGTTAATGCAAGCACTGAAAGTGAACTAATCAACTATTTGATTACATTGATTGTTTCTGAATTATTGATACGTTTGTGCTAATTTCATACATCTGAGGAACAGTGGTCACTTACTGACTTGCATCTTCTTTCCTTCCCTACAGTTAACATAGCGGCGATTGTGATCCTATCCCGGGGAAAGTGTGGTCTCTCCAGATGCATCACTCACTACCTGGTTTCCATGTCATCGGCCGATCTCCTCCTTATCATCAACAACGTGATATTGACTCGACTGAATTATCTTTATCTCCCAATTTGCTTCCTGGACCTCACCGCAATGTGTTCGCTGCTAACAATTCTGCTTTGTGGAGCTGCTGACTGCTCTGTGTGGCTCACAGTGGCCTTCACGTTTGATCGCTTTGTAGCCATTTCCTGTCAGAAGCTAAAAATAACATATTGCTGTGAGAGAACAGCGGCTGTGGTGATAGCAACAGTTTGTTCTCTGAGCTGCTTCAGAAACATTCCCTGGTATTTTACTTATGAGCCATGGTATATTATTAATAATTTACCATGGTTCTGTAAGACAAAGGAAAGTTACTATGAGTCACTTGCATGGGAAGTTTATTCCTGGTCTTACACCCTATTAACCCCTTGTGTTGCGTTCGTTCTGATTTTGTTTTTCAACACCCTAAGCATCAGACATATATTGGCAGCAAATAGAGTCCGCAGGAGACTGCTCGTCAACAACACTGAAATCAACAGTGACCCAGAGATTGTCAACAGGAGAAAATCTATCGTTATTCTGTTCGCTATATCAGGAAGCTTTATACTTTTATGGATGACCTACATAGGATATTACTTGTATAGACAAATTGCGAAATATTTTGCATATTCAGGCTATAATGATCCAGTCTATGTTCTGTATGAAACCGGATGCATGCTATCACTGCTAAGCAGCTGCACTAACACGGGTATTTACGCTGTGACCCAAGCGAAATTCAGGGAAGAATTGAAAAGAGCAGCTAAATATCCCTTAAAACTGATACGTTCACTGAAGCAACAATGACAAAATGCTGTCCCAGAACACAGCCGATTAGGCAATAGATTTCGCAGTGTTTTTGATTTGCGGCACCATCTAGGAAGCTTTATACAAACTCACGTGGTCATGTTTGGCTTGGCATACCGCCCCCCTTCCTAGACATGGTGCATTGGTTCTATCTGTTTTAGGGGATTGTGTACAAGTTTCTCACTCATTCGTCATAGTCACGCAATGATATTTTTCCAACCGATCCCTGAAACGTCATTCCCATTAACAGGTCCCGCCGTTCACTCAACCAGAGAATGGTCGATCCCGCCCCTACCCTCATATCGTTCTGCCCAATATAATTTTAGTGCTGTCAACCAATTGGGGCAAAATCTCTGCAGCTTCCTCCCTTCAATATCAATGTTATTCTAATAAAAGCGCAGGTAAATTTTTTCTGTTCGTCAGCCTCCTCAACTCCACACCCACTGGCAACTTCTCTCAGATAGATACTCAGGGCCAGAAGTATCTTCGGAATATTGACTCTTCGACAGTATCTATTGCCAAATTATGATGTGAATTTTAGTACCTTCGATCTTCAAGTATCATTCCTTTTCTGGAGTCTCACGTGTAGAATTTTGTTTTCTTTTGATGGGCAGAAATTTAGTTAAAATTCATGCTCTTACATTCTCTTCCCATAGGCGAACTTGTGAACAGTCGGATGTGGAGAGTTTGTTTTCGAGGAAACCTAAGGATGGTTCAGATTATTGCAAAGTAAATTTATTGATGCAGTGTCCTGATTTGTCATTAGCATGTGATTAGAAATAGTAGTATGTGATTATTCTACTTCCACAGCCCGTGTTTCTGAAGTTCAAATCATGTTGTATTTTCCAGTAAATGCGTCCATTTGCATGAATGCTGCTAAGCAAATACAATTTGTTGATACATTATTTTTTATCAATGACTGACTGTAAAATTTGTTTTGTCTGTAAAACTCTAATCAGATTCTTGCAATCCAACCGTTTGTCAGTCTCGGAAAGTGATGTTCCCTCATTTGTTTTCCAAAGGCACGTACATGTTACCCAGTTTTAACATTTAAGAAGATTGTGCTATGATTTTAATAATGTGCGAAAATTTTCTAATTAACAAATTAATTTCAAATCAGTTTAATTTGCCTAAACATCAGCATTTTGCAATTTTCAGTCATGTTTCTTGCCTGGAATCGAAACTAAGCTATTCGCTTATAAGGCGAGTGCTCTGACCACTAAGCTATAGGATTCCTTAACTGATTAAATAACGAAATGTATAACCAACCCAATACACCTGCACCTCGCACCCCAGATACTAAATAGTAATTCAGAGAAAATAAAGTTTCAAAATCAATATTATGAAAATAAAAGCCAACCAATTCAGGAAACTATGCTACACACACGCCAATTAACTTTTCTGCCAGACGAATACATCCTACAACATGAATTGGTTTTGTAAAATACTTTCTGTTTCTGGGTTCATTTTTTTTTTCCCACGTCACCTTACTTATTGGAGAGGTTTCATGTAGACATTTATTAGATTGTCTATTGTAGGTAACGCACAAATTTGTCCAGAAAGTTTCAAACCTGGGAAATTACGTATGTGAGTGGATTTTCGTCAACGACTCACGACAGAAATAAGTAGAGCAAAGTCTAATGAAAGGTGAAGATTGGATAAACGCACATCACGCCTTGCTGGTTTTAAATAAATGTGTACAAATAAAATATTGATTGACTGAAAAATTGTCAAGCTTGGAACTGTCCGTTGCCAATTTCTCTGTGGCCATATGGGTGTGGTTGGATGCTGTCGCTGTAGACTTGCTGAAGAAAACATTGATGCAAAATATTCAGAAAACTGGAAACGAGCATCTGCGTGTTAGTAGTTAATTATACCTTGTACATATTTCGCATATCATCGGTATATGTACAAAGGGTATCTCCCAGCAAATACAGCAAAGATATACACTGTCATTGGTCCAACTTTACTGAAGATCAGCACAGCGCCTGTTCAATTCATATTTTCCATTATTATTAGTACTTTCCTTTATAAATATGAATTCCAAAATACAATAGAGACAAACTAAACATCATAATCATTTTAATAGTTTTGGTGTGCACTACAACTTTGCCCTGATCGTGAATACATAGAGAATCAAATGTTGATTGAGCATTTCAATGCAAGTAAACGTGACGTCTCAACTCGCTTCGCAACCAATAATGCAAAGTGTCTTGTCATAACATGACAAGACAGATCATCAAAGGCTTTACAAATGAGCTTTCAAGCTTGACAAAGGATGTAATTGTAAAGGTCTATAGGTAAGAATCTGTAAATGTAATGTATTTAGATTTACATTACAAGTTAGACAAGGTTACACAGAAAAGGCTGTCAAACAATCTGAAGGGCCATGGAATTAAAGGCAATATATTGGCGTGGATTGATGAGTGGCTGACAGGAAGTAGAGTAGAGAGTAGAGATAAACGGGTCCTTCTTTTATTCGCAAGGTATGATTAGTGGAGCATCAGAATGATCAGTGCTTCCGCTTCAAATATTTAACATCTGCATCAAGAATACGGACGAAGGATTAGAAATTAAAATATCTAAATTCGCGGATGATAAAAAGGTAGGAAGGAGCGGAAGGTCCATGGATGACAAAAGCAAAATGTAACGGGTTATAGACAGGCTGTGTGAGTAGGCATGAAGATGGCAGATTGAATCAAATTTGGGAAGTGTGAAGCTATTCACCAAGGTAACAAAATCCCCAAAGCGTATTATTTTCTAGCAAGTGAGAAATTAGATAGCATCGTGTTCAACGGAATTTGGGTGTCCTTGTACAGCAGTCGGAAAAAGTTAGTTTGCACTTACAGCAAGCAACTAGGAAGGCTAATAGCATGTTTGCGTTGATTACAGAAGTGTTAGTATATAAGAGTAGGGAAGTCTTTCTGCAGCTCTGATGATTATTATAATGATTGATGATTAAATACTATGATTATATGTAGTATGCACTTTTCGTTGCTTGACTTAAGAAAGGATGTGCATCGTAGATTCACTGAGTTGGTACCTGGGATGAGGGGAATGCGATATGACGAGAGATTGTCTAATCTAGGCCTATGTTCTCTAGAATATCTAAGAATTATAGGTGATCTTATAGACACCTACAAGATTATTAAGGGCCATCACAGATTTGAGTACTGTTTTCACTGGTTGGAGAAACTATAACTGAGGTGTCATAGTTTTAGGGTTAGGGGGCGGCTTTCTAGCGCTGAGCTGAGTAAACACTTTTTCTGTCAGAGTGCACGGGATTTATGAGATTCTCTAAAAGATTTTAAATGGTCAGTCCTTGAATATATTCAAGAATGAAACTGGTACGTTACTTTTATTTTAGCATACGTCTCTGTGTCCACATCGTTCCACGTCCTTGCCAATGGCTCCCCCATCCCAAATAGAACAGAATTGAAGCCCGTTTTCGCCTTCAAATCCATTCAAGCCTTGCGCCTTCCAAAAGTGGTACTTGGCAGACGAAGACATGACAAGGCAGAGTCAACATGGCTTTAAAAATGTGAAACCATGCTTGACAAAGGCTGACAGCCGTTTAACAACCTATCGACGCTGTTCACTCAATATAATATTACCTGCTCCACGTCCACCTCCCGGATCGCCGATGAGATCGTCAGGCTTTTAGACCTCAAAATTTGGATCTCTATTCCATTAGTTTAATAATAAGAATAATAAGATTAATCACTCTTGTCATCTTTACATAACTTCTGAAAACAATGCCGTTCAATTGTTCCTTTGACTGCCTTTCAATGCCTCCTGCCCTCTACCCTGTATTAACCAAATACACGGCGTCTACCATCCCGCTGGTCACGGTCATGAGTTCTGACAGCCTTGATAGGAATTAGAATGCACTTGCTTACTGATGTTGATCCAAGATACTTGAAGTAGCAAACGATAATTTCGCCCACAAATGTACAGTTAGCTTTATTGCTCTCCTTCCCCATGCTCCGACCCCGCACCTGGCCATTTTTCCCTCACTTTTTCCCTTGGTCCCACTTTCTTGTCTGTTTGTGGGACACTGATTGCCGCAATTTGGCTGCCGTATTTCGTCCGCACATAAACAGTCACTTTTCCTACTCTTCTTCATTCTGCCCCGACCACAACCTATCGACTCCCCCACCACCTGCTGGTGTCCCTACCTAACGTTTCAGCGCCTTGGGACGTCCTTTAGATTTGAAAGGAGCTATATTATTGAAATATTTAAATGATTGATTGACAATTTCACAATAGTCTTCATTATCAACATTTTACCAATTTGAATAAGTCTAACATAATCATTATCCTTTCTCAGACCTCAATTCAGGTTTTCAGTTCTGACGAATTGTATTGCACCGAAAATCATTACTGAATTTTTAACGACAGAATAAATCTTATCTTCAGTTACTATAATCTCTCCCCTGCAACCACCATCTGGACAAAAACGAACGTGAAGATAGAGAATCAGCAAGGCTTTATGAAATATGGGGTGCATGTGCGTCTTTTGAAATTGGAACTTTTAACATTCAATGAACCCACAATGATGGTGGATCAGAGAACACCTATCATTGGCGTCGCCTTGGGCTACTGAAAGAAATTGGACATCTTTACAAACCGCTATGTAGTAGCAATATAAATAGTGCTGGGAATCGGAGGTAAAATTGCAATTGACAGTGTTTCCTGGGTGCCACGGTGAATCGCGTAGATGAGAGCACACAGATACATATTGTATTAGATAGATTAATTGAGAGTGCGAAACCGTGGGAAATGAATTCAATGTGGAGAACAGCTCATATCCACTACGAGTCCCCAAATAGCAATACAAAATATTTTCTACTTTGTGAGAAGCCTTGAGCTGTACAAGATCAAAGGCATTTGGGTGTCTACGTACACAAATCTCTCAATCAGGTTGAGAATTAGAGAATGTTACTAAAAAGCTAAGTGTCATGGTACCCATCAACTTAAACAAAACGGAATGTAAAGGAGTGAAAATGATATTTGAATTGTACAGGTGATCGTTGGATAGACTCGACCTCTTATAGTTCAATTTTAATTATCGTTCCTCAAGAAGGATATATTGCCTCTGGTGTGGGGATATCCAGTAAACAAGTAATTTGCCGAGCATATAGGTATAAATTATGAAACACATCTCTATTCCATTGAGATTAGAGTGCTGAATGGACACTGGATTAGACTTTGCAAACCTACCTTACAATTATAGCTAGCCCACATAGGAATAAAATTGGTAGGTAGCTTTTCACACAAAGTAGTTAGAGATTTGGAACCTTCTGCCCCAAAATGCTGTGGGTGCTGAAGCTGTTCACTTCTTCAGCATGGATACATATCTACAGTGCTCTCATCTCAAATATTGATTTAAGCAATTTCAGACCATAAATAGCACACTGTCCTCACCCCCTCTTCTGCGGTAATTATAACCGTTTCGGGAAACAGATTTTCTATCGCTGCTCTTCCTGGTCTTTAGCAATTTCTCCCCCATCTTCGTTTTGCATTTTCAGCAGTTCTTCTCTAAATTTATGTTACAACCTACCCACCCTCCATCCCACCACTTCCTGTTTTTTTCACAGCACAAACATCTCGCTAACCATCAACTTCTGTCCTCTCCCCAATTGTCCCCACTGCCTTCAGTGTCCTGACACCCATCACCTATCTGATTCCTCAAAAGCCTCTCGCTCCCAACCTGCCACAATTCTGACGCAATTTCATGTATCCAAAATGCTAACTCGGTTTCTTTTGTTTACAGATACTACCTGACCTGCTGGGTGTTCTCGGAGATTCCCGGTGTTTCTATTAGTGAATAGGTATGAGTTATTTAAGGGATAATAGAGAGGGTAGCTCATTAGAGTTGAGTGACAGAACAGCTTTGCAATATTAAAGGATGGGATGAGGCTCCACTATTGTGCATAGGTTTCTGTGTTTTCCTCCATGTCCTCAATTTGCCTGATTGCCAACTCAACGAGGCATTCTTCACTTTCCAAATACACCTCCTCACACTTTCTTCCAAATAACTGCATTCTCTAACGTTATTCTATATTTCTATGGATTGGACTGCCTCCGGCCTTCTGCAATGGATCGAGCTACAGTTTCCACCAATGATGGCCGCTCTTATATCGAATGAACACCGAAACTCAGAAAAATCTCTATCTATCCATCCACCATGCCCTTTCTTTATCCATCTTTATGTCATCCCCGTGTGCTACAAGTTGTTTATGTTCTGTTTGCTTCTCAAAATAATGTATTGAATCCGACAGCTCTATAATTGCAACACTCTTCTTACAAGCCAGAGAACTGAATTTGATTATCCATTAAGTTTCCTTACAATAAACGCATGTGTTTAGCTAACAGTACGTAGCAAGCATAATTTAGCGGATTGTCGGATTGCATAAGGGAGGAAAGGTTGATTAATAAATAGTACTAACAAATTAATCAATCAATCTCCGACTATTCGTGGGAAACCTGTGATGGATCGCAGGTCGTTCAAGAAAAATAATTTAATTTAATTTCACAGCACAATGTGCGAATGAAGCACTGTAAGTTGTAATGTTGATGTGAGAAAGTGCTACATTGAACTGAAGGCTTATTCGTTGGTACTATTTTAGAAGCTGTGTTCAAACAAGCGTGGTTAATGAAAATGACAATGACATAATTTACCTTGGTGTCTCCAGAGCCAAGTATATTCTCTATAAATAGTAATGCGTTTACATGTACCTTCTGATTGTCGGAGAGCGTGTGACTCAGAGCGATAGGCACACTGTTGTCACTCAAATATGGGGAATCCAGAAATTTTTGACGTTGAGGCTATTTACTATCCAATTCTCGCAGTTATTGGTGTACCTGGTAATACACACATGCATCAGATTCCTTCCCCTTTTTTCTCTTTCATCATCTTTCTCTCATGCTTTAAGGGCCGTAGTGGTTACTCGACGAGAATCTCTTGGTTACCTCTTTTGGAGCTCCTGTGGCTCATTTGTTAGGGCACTTGTTTTGCAAGCTGGGGAGACAAAGCTGGGGCGATCTGTGTTCGAATGCACGCAGGTCAGGGCAAAGCCTTGGGCAAGCTTCCTTATCCCACACGCCTAATAATAATTCCTCCGCCCAAAAAATAGCCCAATTGTAGAACTGGTCATTTCAATCCACGACTGTTTGTGGGACACTGCTGTGCTCAATTGGCTGCGATTCGCTCACAAATACATACAGAAAATCCACTTTGCAGTATATTCGATGAAGCTCTTTCGGACGTAGATAAGATGTGAAAAGCGCTGTTTCAAATGCAATGATTATTACTATTATACAATTGATCTATAATCTATTGAGTTGGAAAGTTTGATGTAAGGTCTCGTTCAGTTTGGCAAACTGTAAAGACGGTTAGTAAAATGACGAAAATCGTAAGAACAGGGGTAACATCCCGCTATTAAACGCCGGGGGGTGAATTCAAATTAAGCTGCGCAAACACTGTTACAGTGACCGAACGGTAAATGTATGGAGTAAACTATCTTGGGCGATGGAGAAACCAGGAAGTATTGATTTTTTAAAACACAAGATAAATAGTTTTATTTCAGAAAATGATATGTTATGAAGTAATATATTATTAATACTTACATGAAATGGAATGCTAGTAATCGTTGCGTTTGATACAATAATCTACCATGTAAATGTGCCATCGCTAAGCGCTCAAAGATCATCTAAACACCTAATTCCTACTTCCTGCTTGGTATGCAGAGACAAATTAAGTTACAAAATTCACTCAAGGTTCATTCCGCTCAGTGGGGTCCTCCGCTAAGTGTACACCACTGTATGAATAATGTTTTATTTGGAAGAACCAGTAGCTAAATTTTTATAGTAATCGGCTCGTAAGCGGGAGAAACATGGATCGATGCTCAGCAGTGAGAAACATTCGGCCAGTTTCCTTATTCCACGTGAACCATATTTATCTTTGCAGTAAGTAGACGCACGATTGTTAACTGATTGCCAGTCATTTTTTCTCAGACATTGGATTTCTTGAGAACATTTCAGGGAGAAAAGGAGGGAGAAGAATTTAGCAGAGGTAGATCAGGAGGACGTCGGTAGTGGCGGTTCAAGGTGTTTTGAGCAGAGTGCGAGGGGTGTAAGTTGAATGTGTGCTTGGAGGTGCGAAATATTAGTTGAATTTTGAGATATACGTTTGACGGCTGCACAAAGGAGGGAACGGTGGCAGAGTAGCAGGGTGATAGGTCAAGAGGGGCCAGGCCGTTAGGAGCTGCACTTCCTCTGTGGCGATTTGGTATTGAGGTATGAAGGAAGGTGTAGATGCCTGGTGTGGCTTCTCTCAGGTTCAAAGATGCCGTCTGGAGCGACCCAAGTTTTCGTGAGGAGGAAAATGTTCATGTTTTCATCTCAAAAAGTTCTTGGCTGCGGCGTGTTTTGTTACAGCAGGAGTGGACATATTGTAGGCTGATCCAGAGGGAACAGTTGGTGCGGAAATTTTAAACAAGTACTACAACAACAACAAAATTGCGCTGATAGATCGCCTTTCATGTTGGGGGGACGTCTCAGGAACGCAGGAGACGGTAACGTTGGATAACTAACGGTTGAGATAGTGGTGTAGCGAAAGATAAGATCAATGAGATCCTGGTGCACCAAACAATCAGGATGGGAGATGCCCTGGAAACTCATTCATTGTAACCTGGATACCGGCGAAATATTCACCTTCACATTTTACCTCTGATCGTCTGGCTCCAGTGTCCTGCTCACATACCCTGTGCCGTCCATCCGTTCTGTTGAGCACAGCTTGCAGTCAGTACACTCGTTAGCTCTGAAAGTCTCTCCCTCAATCACTCCGGTTTGCCCCTTCACTCAAATCCCACCCGAAGACTCTCCCTTTCGATCAAGTTCAAATTCACCTCCCGGTGGCTCAGTGTCAGTCTCCTCTATTATTAAGCGATCCGGGACACTACCCATGTTTACTGTGTAAAACTAGCTGTTTTAGAGCCCCCATAAATCGCTGGATAAAGTCGCCTCATTCAACAATGATAAGAATAATATTCTTTGCATTTGATGTACAGCCTTTCATGTATTCTAGATGTGGAGTCATTTTAGCTCAATCGGTTAGAGCACTCGTCTTGAAAACATGAGACCTGTGTTTCTAATTTAGGCTACTAAGGGAGCAACCTTGGGCAAGTTTCCTTTCTCCACTCGACTAATAATAGGACGACCAAAAAATAGTATAATTGATCGGTCATTTGAAATCAGGATTGTTTGAGTGGACACTGCTCTTTGCTACTGGGTGCCGCATTTCGCCCACAAGTATACAGTCGATTCACTTTGCAGTGTATTCTGTGAAACAAAGACAACGACAACAAAAGCAACTTCGATTTACGTAGAGCCCTCCACGCCGGACGACGTCTCAGACCGCTTCACAATAATAGATCCAGGAACCGAGCCAGGGGAAGACGTAGAAAGCCGATCAAAGACGGGATCGAAGAAAAAAGCACTTCTTCTGGGATCTGAAGCTGAGAAAAGAGGGGGGAGGCGAAGGTAGATAGGATGTGAATTCCAAAGTCTCGGGACATAGTGGATGAAAGCACGGCCACCGAGGGTGGAGCGAAGGACATGGAGGAATCCAGACCCGATGGAGCGAAGAAAACTAGAGCTGGTTTGTGGATGGACGAGTTTGGAGAGTTAGCGTGTTGCATAGGAGTGAAGTGATTTGAAGGCAAAGGTGAGAATCTTGAAGTCGATCCTCTCTGGGAGAGGGAGCCAGTGAATTCTGGCAAGGACTCTGGTAATTCCGGAGCGAAGTTCGTTGCAGGTGAAAATGTGGGTGGCAGAGATTTGAATGAGCTGCACTCTGCGGATTGTGGAAGAGGGGAGACCGGTGAGGAGGGCATTGGAAAAGGGGAATTGGAATCATTTTGAAATACAGTCTAGAGGATGTTAAAACGCGATATCGATTGCTAACCCAACAAGCTTCACGTAATATTCTGCAAGTTGATCTTATCTGTATATTTTTGTGCTGTGTATTAAATCGCTGAAAATCTTTCGCAGCATCCACTCCGTTAGTCGCCGGCTTGAAGAGCAAAATGTCAATGCTTGTTGTTGTGCTACAGTGGACGTGCTCGCCATACATTGAAAGTTACAACATTGACCGGATTGTGTGATACAAACCCAAGATTATTTTGATGCCTGAGCTGCGTTACATGCAGATAATCACGCTTTATATGTGTTATGCATTTCAGTACGGAGACGATAATGTGCTTTGTTAAGCCATAATATGTAATAGCTAAGAGGTCAGTCTCGCAGAAGCAAAGAATGTTTCCTTTCCGAAAACTGTGAGGCTCATTGTATCTGTGCTTATTGTTGAAAGTTGTGGAGTCCGGTAGCTCAGTGTTGACTGACACGTACACAATAACAATGGTAAAAAAAATATATATTTTTTACCAATTAATCAAACTCTCTCTCTCTCACTCTCACTCTCTCTCTCTCGCTCTCGCTCTCGCTCTCTCGCTCTCTCTCTCGCTCTCTCTCTCTCTCTCTCTCTCACATTTGAATGCAATCACATTGAATCACATTTGAAACTTATTGTGATAAGTTTTATGCATTCCAATGTGACACGGCAACTTGTACTCATGAACATGATTCGAAATCAAATCAAATAGGTGATTGACAGGTATCATTCACTAACTCGGGAGCGTTTACTCCTCCGCGGTTGCGTTGTTGCTATCAGTGTTCTGTACTCAGAGCTGAATAATATTGTTGTCACAATTGTTGTCACAATTGTTTCTCTCCCTTTTTTAGTTAATGTGCTGGCAATTGTAATCCTGTCCCGGGGAAGGTGTGGACTCTCCAAAGTCGTCACTCTCTATATGGTGGCCATGGCTGTGTCAGACGTAATGGTAATAATCAACGATGTGATACTGAATCGCATCAACAACATGCATTTACCCTTCACATTCTTGTCCTACACGCCAGTGTGCAGCTTGAGAACCGTTCTGCTGGTCTCTGCCACTCTATGTTCCATTTGGCTAACAGTCGCCTTCACCTTTGATCGCTTTGTCGCCATTTGTTGTCAGAAACTCAAGCACAGATATTGCTCTGTAAAAACGGCCACTATGGTTATTACAATACTGTGTGTGCTTAGTTGTGTGCAATGTATTCCAATTTATTTTGTTTATATTCCTATTGTCGTAGACATTATACCAAAGTATTGCATTGAAAAACCGAGTTTTCACACTTCATCGTACTGGAAGTCTTTCGAATGGTTGATCCGTGTGTTCAATCCTGTAATAGTATCCGTTCTCATTATCTTCGTCAATGCCTTGACTGTCAGACACATTATAGTGGCCAGCAGAGCCCGCAGGAGAATCCGGGGTGACAGCAGTGGGAATAACCAGAATGATCCCGAGATGGAGAAACGGAGAAAATCCATCATTTTGCTCTTCGCTATATCCGGCAGTTTTGTACTTTTGTGGATGACAAATGTTGTACATTCTTTAAAATGGTCGTTTGCAAATTACAACTATAAACCGACAGACATTAGCACTTCGTATATGGTCCAACAAACTGGATTCATGCTACAGCTACTGAGCTCCTGTACCAACTCTTGTATCTATGTGTTGACTCAGAGCAAATTTAGAGAAGAGATCAAGAAGATGCTAAAATGCCAGTTTGCTAATTAAAGTATAATTGTTCAGACAGTTTGATTGTAAATGATTTCCTCATCGCCAGTGTCATTCGCTATTGCGTTTATTTTCTCCAGACCTCAACTGTCTACTTGAGAATGGAAACCATGTCATGTTGGCATCATGCAGCTTTTTTACATCGATTGAGATTGACGATGACGACAACGTTATTAAATAAAATTATTCGAACCCGTGCGGCAGCTTGGCGTCAGGATCGATCCACAACTGTACTTCTTCCCCCACATCCGCTCCCTCATCAGCACCGCCTGCTTCCAACTCCGACGGATCGCCCGTCTCCGGCAATACCTCACAAAAAAAACTTGAGCATTTCAAGCCACCACTGTTTGTGCGGACGTTGTTGTGGGAAATTGTCTACTGCATATTGTCCACAAATATACAGTTAATTCGTTTAACAGCACAATTTGTGAAGCGCTTTGAGAAGTCAATGAAATATGAAAACTCGCAAATATGATTTTTTTTTCTTACTGTTATTATTATTATATCAAGCAGACCAACAGCAAATGGCTCACTGTCCAAAGAGCACAGTATTCCACAGACAGCAAAACTTTGTGATTACAAATTGCTCTCCACGCAGTGTAGCGACTCAGAGTGCATAGCTTTTGCAGAAAAAATTACAATCTAATTGAATCTTTCTACAATACAAATTAGTCGGTGTGAACCAAGGGTTTAACTGACAAAGGAAAACCAATTGCTTTGCTAGATTTTCTACTTCCATCTTTTGAGATACACCCAAATTCGCTCCCCAATTACCCCAGTCCTTGCTAAACTATGTCAAGCGAATACATCCCCCCATAAGACAGAATGTAAAAACTGGAGATGGATACTTTTTTGGGTCATACTCGGTCAAAATTCACTTTTTTAAAATAGTCATAATACTCGCATTCTTACCAGCTCGCTCAATGGCTCACTCAATCAATGGCTCATACAATTCCTCATTCACTCATTCATTCACTCATTGACTCATTGATTCATTGACTCATTGACTCATTGGCTCATTCACTCATTGGCTTATTGACTCATTGACTCATTGACTCATTGGCGCATTGGCTCATTGACTCATTGACACACTCACACACTCACTCATTCATTCACTCACTCACTACATTGGAGGACGCTGATTATTTTATTCTTTTAACACGTTGTTGGGATTTCCGTTAGCTGGAGTTCGAAATAGTGATCCAACAATCCTTACTAAATGTACAGTGATTAATTCTTCACAAGCGATACGAAATGCAACATTTTATCATAAACTAATAGACAACATTCCAAAATAGGAAGTTAGACATAATAAAATATAAAATATAAATATAAAATATAAATCTAAGGTTAAACACAATAATAGGAAGCAAAAGCACAAATACAACTACCCAGGTTTTCTGCGGAAGTATTGCATTTCCACGTCTCCGGTTTCGTGGGCTCAGCAACTCTCTCCATCTCAGAATACTCACGTCTTTTCACGAAAGTTCTCTAAATCTAAGTTTGGATGGTACCCCAATTTTTCCATCATTTGCCCATGTCAGTTTTCTGTAACAATAGCGGAGTATCACTGCTCAGCTGTGTGCAATGCAAACCTCGTCATCTTGGTATGCTCTGGTACTGTCCTTGAGAAGTAGCTCGACTCCATTATCATCATGTTTATTGGGAAACTCGATTAAACACATATTCTACTGTGTGATCCAGACGTAGATTCTTCTCTCAGCCCCAGATGACACTTTTCATTCATTGCAAGACAGAAGGTCACATATGTGGTCTCCAACTTAGATTTTAGATGTGCCCAATTCAAATGTTTTATTGCAATTGATTCCGTTATATAAGTATTCTACTGATAATTAATTCTGTTTTTCAAATGAAATACCCAAACTTGCGGCAGTGTGTTCACTGATACTACTCTCACGGCTGTGTCAACAATAATAATAATAATTATCATTCTTGCATTGGATATAGCGCTTTTCACATCTTATCAACGTCTCAAAGCGCTTCACAGAATATACTCTAAAGTGAATCGACTGTATATTTGTGGGTGTATCGCGGCAGCCAATTCCGCATAGCAGAGTCCCTCAAGCAGTCGTGGATTGAAATGTCCAATTTTATTATCGTGGGATTTTTTGGACGGAAATGTTTTAGTCGAGTGGAGTAAGGAGTCTTATCCAACGTTTCGCCCTGACCTGCCTGGATTCGAACACAGGTCATCCCCAGCTTGCAAGACAAATACTCTAACCAGTAAGCCACAGGATCTCCACAAGGTGGTGCTTTGAAGCCGCAGGTTGGGAATTCGGATCGTACTGTATAAATTGATCTACTCAGTAGAGAACTCGACGTGTGACGCTTACGTTTAGATGTTGAACTGTCTTCATTTTCACTTGGATGTGAACGACCAGATGGCACTCTGGAAAACAATGAGCTGACGTTGATTTTGTTAGCAAAATAAATGTTCTGCACTTTGCTGGATAATTGGTGAAGCACTTCGAGCTGTCACCAACGTAACAAGGCGCTATGTCAAAATGCAAGAATTCTTATTAGAGCAATGGAATTTACAGGATGACAGAAGTCCATTTAGCTTTCTTTCCTGGCAGAAGCTGCAGCGGCTCAGTGTCACACTCAGAAACTATTTTGCAGCAGAAATGTATAGGAATTCTACCTAAAATAATCGAAATATTTTGCTACCTCATTACTTCTCGGGAGCCAGTTGCGGAAGGTTTACAATTATGTTTTACCCCCATCAGCCGCAGGTCACTTTCCCGATTTCTACTCTCTGGGGGAAGGGAAAAACAGTTGGTCATTTTTCGAAGATTGTTATTCCGTCCAGATGCTTATTGAGCACAGTGATATCGACAAAGATATCACGTAATACGTATTCACTTACATATTAAGGGTTGCGTCTCAAAATGCATGAATTGCGACTCATCTTACTCTATTCCAGTTACCGCATGCTAATCGCTCCTGCTCGTCTAATCGCTTCATCGCCTCAACCATTTGTCCGAAACAATCATGACGACAAATTTAACAATTGTATTATTATTTCCGAAAAATATACTTGAACATTAGCATGTTGTTTTGATGCATAACAGGATGCAGCGTTTGAGCAATTAACAGTGCCTGAGCTTGTAGGTGATTCGTACCAAAAGAGGAGATCAGCATAAAGTTCGGTAAGAGACAGTTCAGGAGAATAGTAACGATGGGCAATGAAATGGAAAGGGAGAATAACCAGACGCAGGCATTGTGCACATCCATCATCTGAAATCATGTCCTCTAATGTTGCAGTGATTGCTGCATTACAGACGCCAGGAGCTTTTTGATGAATGGTAGAGATATGGGATTTGAGCAGACTTGAGATCGAGTCCGAAAACACTATGCAGGCATAGATCATTTAGAATCAACAAGGGATCGGTAGAACTATTATCATGGTAGTCTGTACACCCAGCAAAGCATAAGGGACGATTCTGTGCAAATGACCTGGATTCTCTGATTTATAAAAGGTGACTGAAGAGATTGCTTGATCTACCAGAATTCTCTTGATTCGCGAAGTGGTCGCATTGATTGGTATATTGCAAATGTAACACCAATATTTAGTAAGAGTATGGGAGGGAAGATGCATAGATATAGACCAGTTAGACTGAGATCAGTGCGAGGGAAATTTCTAGAATGCTTAAATGGGGGCATCTTTCTGTGGATCTTAGTGGACAACAACATGAAACGACAGAGACAACGAAGGCTTTACAAAGGAGATTGCAAGCTTGACAAAGTAAGCAACTAGCAGGGTCTAACAGGAGAGAACCTGTCGACGTAGTTGCTCAAATGCAAGAATGATTATGTAGTGTAGTTTGATTTTTAGCAGACGTTCGACAAGCTCCAACATAAAAGGCTGATAAGCAATCCTAAGGCCCATGGAATTAAAAGAAATACGTTGGCATGGATCGTAGTGTGGGTAATGTGAAGAAAACAGAGAGTTGGATAAATGGGTCCTCCGTATCTTTGCAGGTTGTGATTAGTGGAGCAACACAAGGATGAGTGCTAGGTCTTGAAAAAGTTAACATCTATATCAACGATCTAGACGAGTGAGTAAAACTTAAAATATCTAAATTCGTGGATGATGAAAACATAGTTGGTAGCGAAAGGTCCGAGGATCACATTAGCAAAATTCATCGGGATATCGATAGGCTGCGCGAATGGGCAAAAAGATGGCAGATTTAATCTAATTTCGGGAAGCGTGAAGCAATTTACCTAGGTAACAAAAACTCAAAAGCGGTTTATGTTCTGCAAAGCGAGAGACTAGATAACAGTTGTGTTCAGCGGGATTTGGGTGTCCTTTAATAACAGTCGCAAAATGTTAGTTTGTTGGTTCAGCAATCAACCAGGAAGGCTAAAAGCATGTTCGGTTTCATTGCAAAAGTGTTATAAAATAAGAGTAGGGAAGTATTAATGCAGCTGTATAGGGCCCCGGTGAGACCGCACCGAGAATATGCTGTGCAGTTTTCGTCTCCTTATCTAGCAAAGCATATGCCTTATATGCAGCGTATATACCTGGGAAGAGGTGGATTAGCTATCGGGATAGGTTAACTAATCTGGGCCTATATTCACTAGAATCTCTAAGAATTAGAGGTGATCTTATGGAAACTTAGATGATTATTTACGGGCATAACAGAATTGAGCACTGTTTGCACTGTTTGGAGAAACCATAACTTGATGGTAACAGTTTTAGAATTAGTGGACAGCTTTATCGGGCAATGTTGAGGAATTTTGTTTCACTCAGAGGGCAGTGAATTATCGGAATTCTCATAATCGCCTTTGCATGCTCAGTCCTTGAACGTATTCAAGACTCAATTTGGTAGGTTTCATTTTTATCATTAGGAACTGTGTCCAAATCACCCACGTCCTTGCCAATGGCACACCATCCCACATAGGATAGAGATCAATCCCGTACTCGCCTTCAAATACCTTCCAGCCTTACACCACCCTGACACAAGTGGTACTTAGAAGACCAATAGATGACAAGGCAGAGTCAACATGGCGTTACAATGAAGAATTCGTGCTTGACAAAGGCTGATAACCGCTTAGCAATCGATAGACACTGTTCACTAAGCGTACTATGGCCTGCTCACCGTCCACCTCCCAGACAGCCACAATAACGCCAATGAGACCATCAGGCTTTTAGACCATACATTTTGGATCTCTATTCCATTAGTCTCGTTATCACTCTTGCCTACTTCACGTAACTTCTCAAAGTAATACCGTTCCTTTGTTCCTTTAGCTATTTAGCAATGCTTCCTACCCTCCACCCACTATTATCCCACTACACGGCATCTACCATCCCGCAGGTCATGGTCAAGAGTTCTGACAGAGTTGGTGGGAATTGGAATGCATTTACTTACTGCTGATATTCCAAATATCTTGAAATACCAAAAGGTAATTTCGCCCACAAATGTACAGTATGCTTTCCTATTCTCCTACCCGCTGTCCCGACCCCTCCCGTTGCCCTGTTTCCCCCCACGTTTATCCTTTATACCACTTCCAAGACTGTTTGTGAGACACTGCTGTGCGCAATTTTGCCGCCGCCTTTCGCTCACAAATATACAGTCAATTTTCCTACTCTTCTTCATCCTGTCCCGAGCACATCCCGTACACTTGTCCCCACCTAACTGTACATCGCCTTGGGACGTCAAATTGACAAGATGGCGCTCCATAAATGTAAGAGTTAATTGATTCGTTGATTGACATATTCAAAATATTCTTTATTGTCAATATTCCACGGATTTCAGTATATCTTAGAGGATCACTATCCTTCGTCAGAACTCATTTTACTTTTTCAGGGCTAACGAATGGTAAAGCACCGAAAATGTTTACTAACTCTTTGACTACAGAATTAATCTGTTATCTTATCCACAGTTACTATAATCTCTCCCTTACCGCAACCAACTGGACAAATATGAACATAATCACGGAGAATCTGCAGGGATTTGTGGATTGTGGGGACAATGCGTGTCTATCCAAATTGGGACTTTTATGATTCGACGAACCCACAATGATGCTGGATAAGTGAACTACTATGGTTTGCATCGAGAGGGGCTATTGAAAGAAATTGGACGCCACTCCACACAGCTATTTACTAGCCAAAGGAATAGAGCTGGGTATCAGTGGTAAAATTGCAATTGACAGTGTTTCTCAGGTGCCACTGTGAATCTTGTAGATGAGAGCACACATATACAAAGTGTATTAGCCATTTAATTGAGTGGGCTAAATTGTGAGGAAAGGAATTAAATGTGGGGATGTGCGAGTATATCAACTACTGTCCCAAAATAGCAGTACAAAATATTTTCAACTTGGTGAGAACCAATAATCTGTGTCAAATCAATGGAATTTGGGTGTCCACCTACAGAAGTATCTCTAACAAGCTGAGAAGTAGAGAACGTTGCTAAAAAATATAATTGGCATGTTGGCCCTTCATCTCTAGCAAAATGGAATGTACGAGTGAAAAATTACGTTTAAATTCTACAGATGAGCCTTGGATAGACCCGACCTGTTATAGTTCAGATAGAGTTATCGTTCCTCATGTTATGTTGGCTTTGTAGTGTGGATATCCAATATACACCAGAATGGTAACCGAGAGAGTGGTTATGAATTTTGAAACACGTCTCTTTTCCATTGAGCTTAGAGTGCTGAGTGCTCAACTGGTTGAGATTTTGAAAACAAATGTGAAAATTATATCTAGTCCACATAGAAATTGGATTGGTAGGTAGATTTTCACGCAAACTAATGGGAGTTTTGGAACTTTCTTCCCAACATTGCTGTGGGTGTTGAAGCTGTTCACTTCTTCAACACTCTGTTGGGTACAGCCCACACATCTCAAATATTGTTTGAAACTATTTCAGACCATTACAGCTCACTATCCCAACCCCCTCTTCTGTGGTCATAAAGTCTCGGGGAAACATATTTTCTTTCTCTGTTCTGCCTGTTCGGTTGCAAATTCTCAACATTTTGTGTTGCATTTTTAGCATTTCTTCCTTAATATTTGTTACACCCCACCAAACCTGCACCAGAGAAACCCAGCCGTTTTTTCGCACCACAAACATCTCGCCAACCATCATCTTCTGTCCCCTACTCAATTGTCTTCATTGCTTTCTGTGTCATGACACCGATCACCCATTTTATTACTCAAAAGCCTCTCACTATCAAAGTGCCATAATTCTGACACCATGTCATGGATTCGAAATGCTAATTCGGTTTCATTTGTTTACAGATGCTACTTGACCTGCTGGGTGATCTCGGAGATTCCCGGTGTTTCTATTAGTGAATAGGTATTAGTTTATTAAGGGATAATAGAGAGAGTGGCTAACAAGAGTTGAGTTAGAGATCAACTCTGCAGTATTAAACAATGGGATAAGGCTCTACTCTCGCGCATAATTTTCTGTGTTTTCCTCCATGTCCTCAATTTTCCTGATTGGCACAGTGAATACTTTCTTCACTTTCGAACTAGATATCCTCAAACTTGTTTCCAAATACCTGTATGCTCTGATATTTTTCTAGAGTTCTATCGTGGTTAAAATAGACCCAGTATTCTGAACAGCTGCCTCGATTCGACTGCCTACGGCCTTCTACGGTCGCTCAGTCTACAGTAGCATATGGAGCTCATGTGGCTTAGTTGTTAGAGCACTTATCTTGCAAGCTGGGGAGACCATGCTGAGCAACCATTTTTCGAATCCAGGCAGGACATTGCGAAACCTTTGGCAAGTTTCCTTGCTCCACACGCCAAATAATAATCCCTCCAAAACAAAAACCACGTGAATAAAATTGGTCATTTCAATCCACGACTGTATGTGAGATACACTGCTGTGCGCAATTGGCTGCCGCGATTCGCCCACAAATATATACAGTCAATTTAATTTACAGTATATTCTGTGAAGAGCTTCGTGACGTTGATTTGATATGAAAACGATGTATCAAACGCAAGGATTATTATTACAATATATTATTATATTCCAAAGATTCCACTGATATTTGCCTCACTTATAGCAAATGAACAACGAAACTGTGAAAATCTCCATCAATCTATCCATCTTGTCCCTTCTCCATCATCAGGTCACCGCTTTGTGCTAGAAGTTGTTTATGTCTGTATGCTTCTCATAATAATTTGTTGAACCCCACAGCTCAATAGATGGAACACTCTCCTCACAAGCCAGAGAACTGACATTGATTCTCTGTCAACTTTCCTTACACTTACGGAAAGTGTACATTTGTTTAAGTAGCAGTAAGCAGCAAGCCTGTGTTAGTCGATTATCGGATTGCATGAGGGGGGAAATGTTTACTTAATAAATAGTAATAATAAATGAGTCAATCAATCGCCGTCTATTAGCGGGACACCTTTGATCGACATGCTGTCGCGATTCGCTCATGAAATATACAGAATATAAATTTCACAGCACAGTGTGCGAAAGAAACACTGCAAAATGTAATGTTGACTTGAGAAGGTGCTACATCAAGCAGAAGGCTTATTTTTTAATATTATTTTAGACTTCTTATTCAAACAAGTGTGGTTAATGAAAATAACAATGACATAATTTACCTAGGTGTCTCCAGAGCCAAGTATCTTCTCTATAAATAGTAATGCACTTAATGTGCCTTCGGACTGTCGGAGACCGTGCGACTCACAGCGACAGACACACTTTGCTCACTCACACATGGGGAATCCAACAATTTTAGACATTGAAGCTATTTACTGTCCAATTCTTGCAGTTATCGGAGAACCTGGTAAATATATACAGACATCAGCTTTCGTCCCCCCTTTCTCTTCGCGTTAATCATCATCTTTCTCTCACGCTTTAAAGGCCTGAGTGATTACATGACAAGAACCTATTGGTAACCTCTTGTGGAGCTCATGTGGTTCAGTGGTTAGAGCACTTGAGTTGCAAGCTGGGGAAGCTAAGCTGTAGAGATCTGTGTTCGAATGCAGGGAGGTCAGGGCGAAACCTTGGGCAAGATTTCTTACTACACACGCCTGATAATCATTCATCCGCCCAATATATACCAAGATAGTAGAATTGGTCATTTTAATCCACAACTGTTTGTGGGACACTGCTGTGTGGAAATGGCTGCTGCAACTCGCCCACAAATATATACAGTCAATTCAGTTCACCGTACATGCGGTGAAGCACTATGGGACGACGGTAAGATGTGAAAAGCGTTATATCAAATGCAATGATTATCACTATGCAGTTGAGCTATAATCTGTTTACTTGGGAAGTTTGAAGCAAGGTCTGATTCAGTTTCGCAAAATGTAAAGGCGATCAGTAAAATGACGAAAAACGAAAGACCAGGGGTAACAACCTACTATTAAACGCCGGGGGGCGAGTTCAAATATAATCCGCGGAAACACTGTTACAGTGACCGAGTGGTAAATGTATGGAATAAATTAACTTGGGCGATGGAAATACCAGGAAGTATTGATTTGTTCAAACACAAGATAAATAGTTTTGTTTTAGACACTAATATTTTACGAAGTATTGCACTATGAATATATATGAAACGGAATGCCAATAATCGGTGCGTTTGATACAACAAGTTACCATGTGATTGTAGCATCGCTAACCGCTCAAAGTTCATCTAACCACCCAATTCCTATTTCCTTCTGGGTAGACAGAGGCAAATTCACTTTGAAAATTTATGAAAGATTCTTTGTGTTGAGGATTTGTACTCACATCGTCCCGTCTGTCAGCTGAACGAGCCATATACTCCGATAGAGGACCCCACTGTAGGAAAAATATTATATGGGGAAGAGCTAGTAGCTAGGTTATTTTAGCACGCATTTCTGCTGGGATCTGAAGCTGAGAATACAGGGGGGGAGGCGAAGGTAGTGACGAAGGGAATTCCAAATACTCGGAGCATATCGACTCAAGGCACGGCAACAGATGATGGAGCGGAGGATTCCGGAGACATGGGGGAGGCCAGACGAGATGGAGCGAACGCAACGGGAGCTGGATGGAGGAGCGAGGAGGTTGGATAGTTAGGTGGTTGCAGAGGAGTGGAGTGATTTGAAGACAGGTTTGAGGATTTTGAATTCGATCCTCTCTGGGACAGCGAGCCAGTGAAGTCTGGCAAAAACTTGCGTAATGGGGGAGCGAAATGTTATGCGTGTGAGAATGTGGTTGGCTGAGTTCTGAATGCGCTGGAATCTGTGGATTGTGAAAGAGGGGAGAGCGGCGAGGAGGGAATTAGAAAAGGTGAATTGGAATCACTTTAAGACACAATGCAGAAGATGTTCAAACGGGATATCAAATGATAACCCTAATGTTTCGTATTATTGCGTCTCAAAGCGCTCACATAATACACTACAAAGTGAAAAGTCTGTTAATTTTTGGGCAGTGTATTAAATCCCTGAATAAATATCACAGCCTCCACTCTATTAGCCGCCGGCCTGACGAGCACAATATCGATGCTTGATGTTGTTTTACAGTTGACCTGCTCGCCATTGATTGGAAGTTACGACATTACCCTATCCATAACCCTAATCCTAAGGATGGATTAAATTGATGACTGAACGGCGTTGCATACAGATAATCACACCCGGTGAAAACATTTCAGCATAGAGACGGTGATGTGCTGTATTAAGCCATCACATATAATAGCTAAACGGTCAGTCTCGGAGAAACATAGAATATTGCCTTCCAGAAAGCTTTGATGCTCACTGTATCTGTGGTTATTGGTGAGTGTTTTGGAGTCCCGTAGCTCAGTGTTTACCGACAGGTAGCCAACAACAGCGTGGGGAAATAAAATTTGTTTTCTGAACAGGATATCAATTAATCAACATCAATATTTATATCTATTGATACGAGTATATACGTATGTATATACATGGATATATATGGTATATATAAATGGATATAATTGAACCTTTTGATCTCCAGGGAAATCTGATGAATTGACACACAGCTTTATGCATCCAAACGTGACGTGGCTATCTATATTCATGAACATGATTCGAATGGTTTGACGCGAACCTGCTCATCTATGAATCTGTTATGTTTTAGGTTCGGAAAAGAGTCCAAGACCACATGGTTGATCAGTTAGTGGATTGACAGGTATCACCCATTAACTCAGGAGCCTTTAGTCCTACGCTCTTTTCTTATTGCTATCAGTGTTCTTTAATCAGAGCTGAATGATATTGATGTCACAATGATTTTCACATTGTTCCTCTCTCTTTTTTTAGTAAATGTGCTGGCAATTGTAATCCTGTCCCGGGGACGGTGTGGCCTCTCCAAAGTCGTAACTCTCTATATGGAGAGCATGGCCGTGTCAGATCTAATGGTTATTATCAACGATGTAGTACGGAATCGCACCAACAACAAATATCGGCCTTTCAGCTTCTTGTCCTTCACCCCAGTTTGCAGCTTCAGATCCGTTCTGCTGATATCTGCCTCCATATGTTCCATGTGGCTAACAGTCGCCTTCACCTTTGATCGCTATGTCGCCATTTGTTGTCAGAAAATAAAACACAGATATTGCTCTCTAAAAACGGCCAGTTTGGTTATTACAACAGTGTGTGTGATCAGCTGTGTGCAATGAATTCCGATTTATTTTACTTTTGTTCCGCTTGTCATAGATAATATACCAAAATATTGCATTACAAAACCCAGTATTCACACTTCACTGTTCTGGAAATATTTCCAATGTTGGATCCGTGTGTTAAATCCTGTAATAGTATCCGTTCTCATTACCATCGTCAACGCCCTGACTGTTAGACACATTTTTGGGGCCAGCAGAGCCCGCAGGAGAATCCGGGGTTACAGCAGTGGGAATAACCAGAATGATCCCGAGATGGAGAAACGGAGAAAATCAATCAGTTTGCTTTTCGCTTTATTCGGCAGTTTTGTATTTTTGTGGATGACAAGTGTTGTACATTCTTTGAAATGGTCAGTTTCAGACTACCCTACATACCCAAATACATGAGTACTTCGTATATCATCCAACAAAGTGGATTCATGCTTCAGCTACTGAGCTCCTGTACCAACTTTTGTATCTATATGTTGACTCAGAGCAAATTGAGAGAAGAGATCATGAAGATTCTAAAATGCCCGTTTGCTAATTAAAGTATTATTCATGAGACAGTTTTATTGTAAATCATTTCCACATCGCCAGTGTCAGTTGCTATTGCCCTTATTTTATCCGGTTCCTAACTCACTACTTGAGAATGGAAACCATGTATTGTTGGCAGCATGCAGCTTTTATATTAGCTTGAGATTGACGATGAAGACAAACGATATCAACTAAAACTCTCCGAACACGTGCGCCAGCCCGGCGTCTGTTTCAATCCCAATTTTTCTTCATCCCTCACATCCAGTCCCTCACCAGCACCGCCTTCTTCAAAGTCCTACGGATCGCAGGTCGGCAATACCTCACCCCCCCAAAATGGAGCATCAGGTTTGTGGGGACGCTGCAATTTTGGACAATTTGATGCTATATATTTAGTCCACAACCATACAGTCAATTCATTTGGTCTACATTCTGTGAAGCGCTTTGAAACGTCGATAAAATATGAAAAGTCTCTAGATCAAAAGCCAGAATTATTATTATTACTGTTATTATTATTATTATATCAAGCAGAGCAACAGCAAATGGATTCGACAGACAGCAAACCCTTGTATTTATACATCACCGTCCACCCAGGTTAGCGAAACAGAGCGCAAAGCATTTGCAGAAAAATGTACAACCAAATTAAATCTTTCCACAACACAAGCTAGTCGGCGTGAACCATGGGTTGAAATGATAAATAGACACCAAATGCTTTGCTAGATTTTCTACTTCCATCTTTTGAGATGCATTAAACTTCGCTCCTCCGTTACCCCAGTCATTGCCAAACAAGGTTAAGCGAATACATCCTGCCATAAGAAAGAATGTAAAAACTGGAGATAGTTTATTTTTTGAGGACATACGTGTTCAAAATTTACTTTTAAAGATACCCATAATACTCGCTCTCTGACTGTCTTTGTATCTCGCTTGGTCGCTCACTCACTCGCTCGCTCGCTCGCTCGCTCACTTACTCACTCACTCATTCACTCACTCACTCACTCACTCACTCACTCACTCACTCACTCACTCACCCACACACTCACTCACTGGGAGAATGAGAGGGAGGAACTTACACAGGGATCGACAGATTCTAAACCCCTCCTCACCCTGAGGCACCCCATTCCCCTCAAACTGACTCCCTCCCTCCTCTCTATCGGCAGCGCTAACACTTTGGCGCCCTCATGCTCCGCAACAACATACAAGCACCATCATGTGGCCTCAATCCTGCACCTCGACCAACCAGCGGCCCGATTCCCTACCAATTGACACTCTAGCATCCGCTCCACCCCCACGTGACAGAACCACAGACGCCTTCGCTTACTGCGCGGTTCTGGACAATTTTTCGCGTTTTAAAAACCGTTTCCTCTCAAATCATCCACGCGTTGATGACTCCCGGCCACCGCGACACACCTGTTACATTCATCGGTGTCCGGACCTCGACGTTTTCATTGAATGTTTGCCTTTCCCTGTGGAGCCCGTTTGGCAGAACAAGTGGCGAGCATTGGCGCCAAGGTGTCTGCGAGAAGCCGCTCGCGAGGAGGCGACGGTTTTGCCACCCAAACTGCCTGAGTTCTAGTAGGCTTGAAATATAATAATAATAACAATAATAATATGCCTGGCGTTTGAAGCACCCAATCACGTCTCCCAGACGCCATAGATCCCTTCATCGGAAAGGCTGACTGTCACGTTTGACGACTTTACCCTCCACCCCCTCCCCAAACATACAATCAGTACACTTGATAGTCAGAATGTCCGATGAAGGGACTTGCGGCGGCTGGAAGATGTGATGGCGTCAGTATCACATCAAGCACCAGGATTTCATTATTATTATTATTATTCTTGTTCATATTGCATCCCTCCCTCCCTCCCTCCCTCCCTCATTCCCTCACTCCCTCACTCCCTTCCTCTCCACCTCCCTCCCTCCTTTCCTCCCTCCCTCCTTCCCTCCCTCCCTCCCTCCCTCCATTCCTCCGTCCCTCCCTACGTCCCTCCCTCCCTCCCTCCATCCCTCCATTCTTTCACGCCCTCCCTCCATCCCTCCGTAATTCCCTCCCGCCCTCCCTCCGTCCCTCCGTCTCTCCCTCCCCCCTTCCTTCCCGCCCCTCTTTTAAAAGTTATTATCGAATCAGCCTCCACCATCTTTTCAGGCAATGCATTCCAGATTTAAACAACTCGCTGAGTGAAACAATTTCTCCTCACCTGACCTCTCCTTTATTTTGAAACTATTTTAATTCTGTCATACACTGATACGCCCACCAGTGGAGACACGTTTGCTTTATTCACGCTGTCAAATGTTCTCCAGATCTTAAAAAACCTCTATTAGGTCTCCTCGCAAACTCCGTCTTTCAATGAGAATAAACCTGGCCTTTCTAGCCGTACATCATAGCTGAGGTACCTCATTACTGATACAATCCTCTTAAATCTCCTCTGCCGTCTTTCCGATGCCTAAACATCCTTCCTAATGTGCGGTGACCAGAATTGTAACAAGTGCTCTAGCTTATGCCTAACCAAAATTTGTTAAGTTTAATCAGAACCTCTAACATACCACTGGCACAGACAAAGCTATCCCCCACACACATCAACAAACCTTACCCCCCCTCAACACACACACTCAAACCTACGCAAGCCTTTCCCGACTCACAAAGCTAAATGCCCCCCACACAATCGTACACAACCTAGCTCTCCCGTAAACACAAAACTACTCAGCCCGACACACACAAAGTTACACCGACGAACACACTCTCAGACCCACACGTTACACACTGAAACGTTTCCATCCCACAGTCACATAAAAGTCTACCCACCAACAAAAACAAACCTATCCTACACACGCACACAAACCTAACTTCCGAAAATACACAAAACATACCGCTCAATACATTAACAAACCTACACCCTTACACAAACATATCTGACCACACATACAAACGCCACTACACCCACAAAACGTATCCGACCACCACACCGAAACGTACCGCCCTCACTCACTTGCCTAGACCCCCATCACAAACACAAACAGACCCACCACTCCCCAATACACACAAAAACCTACCCTACACAGAGAACAAAACTCGACCCCACAAATACAAACCTATCTCCCACCCACAAAACGTAAACAAACGCACACAAACCTACCACCACAAAACACAAATTTATTCCTTCCCCCACACACAAACACTCCCCCATTTCTCACAACAATCCTACCACACTACAAACACAAACATACCCTCACCCAATCCCCACATACAAGCCTACAGCAGCCCACCCCACACAAAGCTACACCGCCCGCAAACACATAGGAACCTACCCCCACACACAAATACGTAACACACCCAACCCACAGACATAAAAACCGTAAACTACCAATCACCGCATACACATAAAACCTTCCCCCACAGGCAAACAAAGAAACCTACCTCTCACACACACAAACCTACCCACACACAAATCTACCCCCATCCCACACAAAAACATACCGCCCGACACACACAAACCTACACCGCCCTCACAAAGCAACCACCCACACAATCATCTACCATACACTCACACAAAACTATCCCCCACACACCCACACAAACTTATCCCCCACATACACACAAACCGTCCCGCGCCACACAAAAACCGCCCCCACCACATACATACCACCACACTCAGAAAGATGCACATGCCTCGCCGAGCCACTCACTACCGTCCCTCTCCCTTCGTCTATCAAATATCTCTCTCTCCTCCTCGCTCCCTTCTACTCGCCCCCTCTTCCTCCTTCCCCATCCCTTTCTCTGTCCCCCGTCTCTCTCTCTCTGCCTCCCTCACTCCCTTAGCCTCTCCCCTTGTCTCTCCCCCTCCCTCTCTCCCTCACTTACTTTGCCTCCTTCTCTCTGTCCTTCATCTGCCTCCGTCTGTGCACTCATTCTCTCTCCCTCACTCACCACGTTACGTCCCCTCCCTCCTTCCCTCCATCTGTCCCACTCCATCCGTGGATCTCTCCCCCTTCCTCACTCCCTTCGCCTCTTCCGCCTCTCCTCACAGTTGCTGGTCCAAGCTAAAGACTTTTCTGTTTGACCCAGTATTTGGTGACCTTTCTCCCCGTGCCCCAGGTTTGCCCCTGGGTTCTGTTATTATGAAACCCTCTGAAAAACCGTGTAGGGCACTATAGAACTCGAATTTGTTTCATTTGTGTTGTTCAATCCACAAGCTTCTAATTCAGAGGCGAGAGTGCTACCACTCAGCCGGATTAACAGTTTCGTGGGTGAAACCGCAATTCTTGTCCAGATGTGTGGAACGTAAGTAAGCCATATTGGAAATGGGGAAAGGGCAGTTAATCAGTAGAGGTTCGTGAGAAGATCAGCTGTGATACTATTGAATGGCGGAACAGGCTCGAAGGGGCGAATGGCCTAGTACTCCTCGCGATTCTGATGAAATGCAGGGATTATTATTCTCCGCGAGAGAACCATTTCAGCTGGTTCCATTTCAACAGGAACCTCAGGACGTACACTGCGGTCACAAAGCCTTGGTCCTGCAGTGTCCCTCTGCACACTCTCTGTAATTAGATAAGATGGGATATTGACGCTTTGAAGCGACGTTGCCTTAATTTACACTCTGGGGAATTAAATGGGTAACTGGAAATAATCAAAATAATAATCCTTGCATTTGAAATAGCGCTTTTGGCATCTTACCAACGTCTCAAAGCGCTTCATAGAATACACTGTAAAGTGAATTGACGGTCTATTTGTGGGCAAAACACGGCAGTTAATAGAGCACAGCGGTTTCACCACAAACAGTCGTGGGTTGGCAAGATCAACTTTATCATTGTGTTTTATTTGAAGGGATTACACTTAGCCGTGTGGAGCAAGGAAATTGCCCAAGGCTTCACACTGATCTTCCTGGATTCGAACACAGGTCTTTCACTAGAATGGCGCGTGCTCCAACCACTGAGCTACAGGCGCATCACATGGATGGGATACGACTGGCATGGGATACAGCATTGATGAAACAATGTTCTGCCCCCCACACCCTCCCCCAATATTACAGCCGCAGGGAAATGACATAAAACATGTTGAGTAACTGTTTTGCACACGGCTCAAATTGATCGACGACCCCGTGCTAACATTGCTCAACAAAGCGCTCCCTGTTGATTTATATAAGAATTCTTTTGAAACTCTCCAGCATCATCGTTAGGCCGTCAGCTACTGTCTCTACCGAGAGAAGACGTAATACTTTCATATTTGAAGATGACAACTCCGATTATCTTTAGGATAGAAGATATTTACTACCCGATTCTCGCTGCGTTTGGGGTTCCCGGCAAGTGTTTTACCAAATTTGATTTCTATATTAGTATGCAGTAAGGCTTGCAGCTCAACTCAGTTCACCACTGTCCCTCTGATTTAGGAAGCTGTTGTTTCTAGCCCTATGTACGGATAGTTACTGGCGACTGCCAATCAAGTAAATTGTGTGGGCATTAATTCTACGTTGTCAGAAAGGTATTTGGAATACGAAGGTGATAAGAAAATTCTGGCTGCCTCTTTATCTATTACATGTAGTGTAGCACTACATAAGGAGATAGGATATATACAGTGGTCAGTTCAATGCCTTTTATTTGCATAACACGTTTGTTAAAATAAAACTCTGTCTTTGTTACGTGTCTCTCTCTCTCTCTGTCTTTCTGTATACCCCTTGTTCTCCGGTAACGTGAACATATTTCTATGTGTCTAATAGTGTATCTTTGTCTTCACACCGCTAACGAAAGTGTGTGTTGCTTTCTCTTTGTATATGTGTCTCTCGCTCTGTATTTCCCTCCGTTTCTGTGTGTATCGTTCTCTCACTGTGTGTTACCTGTCACTGTTTCCATATCTATGTCTTTATGTCTGCTTGTGTCGTGCAATTTCTTCTTCTGCTGTCTATAACTCCATCTGTCTAACTGTGTGTGTCTGTCTCTCTCTTTCGCTATAGATATATAGGCGTGAATGTCTCTCCTTAAACTTGTGTGTGTGTGTATTTGCCTTTCCTGATCCACTTCCATCTCTCTCTCTATCTCAATCTTTGCCGCTGTGTATCTGTCGCTGTCTCTTCGATTATTTATATTTCCCCATCTCCTGTATATCCCCATCCACCGTAGCTGTTACAGCTCTCGACTTACCTGGAAGAGATATGTGTTCAAATCCTTCTGGGTTCGGACGAAACCTTGGGCAGGTTTCCTTACTCTAAGCGCCAAATAAAAATCCCGAAAACATTTGTTGATTTCAATCCAGCTCTGTTTGTGTGACACTGCTTTGCTCCGTTTCGCTCACAAATAGACAGTCAGTGCACTTATATTCAGCATTTTCTGTGAAGCACTTTCCGACTTCTGGAAGACGTGTAAAGCGGTATATCAAACGCAAGATTTATTATTATTATCTCTGTGTGCTTGCATCTGTTGCTCACTCTGTATCTCTTCCACGTGATCGGTGTCTGACCTCTCTCTCTGTACCCTGTGTAACATTTTCTCTGTGTGTGTCTGTGCCTCATTCTCTCTCGCTCCCTCTGGTTGAGAGTTTGCAAGTTTTTCGATATGCATCTCGCGCTGTGTCTCAGAATATCGCTCCATTTCTCTATCTGTGCAATTCGCTCTATTGTTCTGTGTATTGCTATTTATATATCGATGTGTATCTATATCTGTCAGTGCCCGTCACTCTGTCTGTATATGAATACGTTAGCTGATTCTCTCTGTGACTGTGATAGCATCTGTCAAAGTCTGTGTTTATCTGCCTTTGTGTATCTTTCTCTATATCAATGCGTGTCTTGCTCTCTCTCTCTCTCAGTCAGTCTGTGGAACCCCCTTGCTCTTTCTATGCGTTTATATATATTTGCCTCCTTGTACCTTGTCCTATTCCCCATTTGTGAGTGTGTGGCTATATGGGTATTTATGTCTGTTTCTGTCTTTGCATCTCTACTTCTCTTTTTATGTTTTGCCTCTCTCTGTGTATCTTTTTGTCTTTCTTTCCTTTTCGGTATATTTGTCGCTCTCAGAATCAATGTATATGTATCTTCTTGTTTCTCTATTTGTATCACTCTGCGGCTTTTCTCTCTCTTTCTCTTCCTCCATTCCTGTTTCTTGTTCTGGGCCCAAGAAGTTTCTTTTCGACCGCGATTTCGGTCACCTTACTTCTCCTCCCCCAGGACGCGGCGCCAAGATCCGTTTTTCGGATGCCCTCGTAAACGTCGTTGATTGTGGAGTACAGTATATATCTCCTTGTTGTTGTTATGTGCATCTGCCAATGTCTCGCAATGTCCCTCTCTCCCTCACTCTGTGGGTGTGTGTTTCTATCTTCATGCCGAATTTTGATGGCCAGTGAGACAGTTCTTGGTTCATCGCCATCTTGGATTGGGAACTGAAGTAGTGTTTATCCAACAGATGTTCAAATTTTCGCATTATTGTTGATAATCATAATTGCAATTTTAGTGTCCTCTAAACGTCTCAAATTGCTTCTCAGATTAAACTGTCAATTCAATTGACTGTACATTTGTGAAACAAACGCGGCAGCGTGTTGCACAAACTGTCGTTGATTTAGATGACAAATTTATTTTTGTTTTGTTTCTGAGGGATTATTATGAGGTGCGTGAATAAAGTAAAGTTGCGATTGCTTTACCGAGCTCTGGCCCTGGAATTGAATCTCAGTTGCAAGATTATTGACAGCAAATCCACTGTAGGAATAAATCAATGTGATTGGTAATTTCCCTTTCTCTCTCTCTCTCTCTCTCTCTCTCTCTGTAGCTAATCTAGTGGCCATTGTGATCCTTTCCCGAAGTAGGTGCGGTCTCTCCAAATCTGTCTCTCACTATCTGCTGGCCATGTCGGTGGCTGATCTGATGGTGGTAATTTTCTCGGTGATTTTCTATCGCATTGCAAATTATTACTTTCCATATTCATTCGTGTCCATCAATCCTGTTTGCCGTCTGCTACCTGTACTGAGTGGTGCAGCAGCGGCAATCTCTGTCTGGCTAACTGTGGCTTTCACCTTTGATCGATATGTCGCCATCTGCTGCCAACAACTGAAAACTAAATATTGCACCGAACAAACAGCTGCTGCAGTGATAGCGGGGCTGAGTGTTCTCTTCATTGGGGAAAAAATTCCCTGGTATTTTATCGTTGAAACACTATTCATATTTAACAATATACCTCGGGGATGTGTTATTAAAGCAAGCTTTTACTCGTTTATTCCATGGACAGTGTTTGACATCCTCGACCTTATTTTAATCCCGATTCTCCCATTCGTTGTGATTTTGCTGCTCAATGCCCTGACTGTCAGGCACATACTCTTGGCCAGTCGAGCCCGCAAGAGGTTGCGGGGACACAGTGATGGGGATAAGAATAGAGGTGAGAGAGACAGTGACCCAGAGATGAAGAGCCGAAGGAAAGCCATTATTTTACTCTCAGCGATATCCGGCAATTTTCTACTGTTATGGATGACATATGTTTTATTTTTCTTATACTGGAGAATGTCACAGAGAATTTATTTCTCAGGCTTCAATGATCCTTGGTACATTACTCGGAAAACTGGCTACATGCTGCAAATTTTAAGCTCCTGTACTAACACGTGCATTTACGCGATTACCCAGACTCAATTCAGAGAGGAGATTACAAGAGCGGTGACATTTCCTTTTATAGTAATTGTTAAATTATTTTATTAGCGATACATGAAAGTCTATTTTAAAGACAGGGAACAGCTCCAGCTTCAAGTTCTATTGGTAATCTCATGTCAGGAATAGATACAGAATAAAGCACCCTCAACAATAACAGGAAAAGTTCCGTGTTTAGTGCCTATTGATTAGCAAGGACGTCGAAATGGCTGCTTGTTGACGCACACAACAACAACAACAACAACATCAATTTACATTGTTGCTGAACTGCTGGTCATATTCCTGAGGAAGACATTTCAGCTCCGCCTGCCGCACTTCCCTTTGTTCCTGACCCACGTGTGCCGAGTGCACATTGTACTGCGCTTCTTCGTCATTGATATTTCTGTCTGGCTGACCATGGCCTCACCTTCGACGGCTTCATTGCCATCTGCTGCCCAAAGCTCAAACCCAAATACTGCACCGAGAGGACAGCGAGTCTGGTGATCTGGACAATCTGTGCACTTCTAGGCGCACAAAATGTCCCCATTTATTTTGTATTCCACCCCGCTGATGACGATGAATGGGCAGCCCTGGTTCTGCAACAACAACAACAACAATTTACATTTATAGAGCGCCTTTCACGTCCGGAGGACGTCCCAAGGCGCTGAACAAGAGGCGTGTGAACCGAGCTGGGAGGGGAGAGTTTGGGAAGGGGTGAAACACGAAGGGGAGGTAAAAGATTTCGGGGTGGAACAAAAGGCACGATCGAAGAGGAAAGTCTTCAAATCGGCCTTGAAAGAGGAAAGGGAAGAGGCGAAACGGAGGGATTGAGGGATGGCATTCCATACGGTGGGAGCGGAGAAACTGAAGGCCCGGCGTCCGATGGTAGGGCGGTTCGTGCGGGGGGCTTGGAGCAGGCCAAGTCCTGTTGAACGTAGGGTCCGGGTGGGCGTGCAGCGGGAGAGTAGATCGGTTAGGTAGGATGGGGCAAGGCCGTGTAAGGCCTTGTAGGTGAGGACGAGGATCTTAAATTCGATCCTCTGGAGCATGAGGAGCCAGTGGAGACGGGCGAGGGTGGGAGTTATGTGGTCACGGAGGCGGGTGCGGGATAGTACACGGCCTGCAGAGTTTTGGATGGCCTGCAGCCTATGAATGGAGGAACTGGGGATGCCGACTAAGGGAGAATTTCCGTAATCCATCCGTGAGGTGATGTATGCGTGCACGAGTGTTTCGGCAGCGCGGGGGTTAAGATAGTTGCGGAGCCTGGCAATGTTGCGCAGGTGGAAATAAGTGGTGCCGGTCAAGGTGCGGATGTGGGGGAGGAAGGAAAGTTTTTGATCGAACATGATGCCGATGTTCCTGATTGGCTTCGTCAGGTGCAGAGTGCAGTCTTGGATATTGAGGCGGGCAGCTCCCGATGGGCGGAGGCGCTGGCTTGAGCCAATCAGGAGGGCCTCACTCTTACTCACGTTCAATTGCAAAAAGTTGTCCCTCGTCCAGGACTCGATGTCGAACAGACATGCTGTCAGAACATCGATGGTCTGGGCGTTGAGGGATGAGGCAGAAAGGTACAACTGGGTGTCGTCCGCATACATGTGGAAATTTACCCAATGTTTGTGGATGACGTCGCACAGAGGGAGCGTGTAAATGGTGAAAATGAGGGGACCTAAAACAGAGCCCTGAGGAACGCCGTGAGAAACTGTGCGGGGCTTTGAAGAAAAACCGTTGGAAGAAATAAAATGTAAACGGTGGGTCAAGTAAGAATGGAACCAGTCAAGGACTGTGCCTTGAAGGTTGAGGTGGGAGGAAAGACGTTGAAGGAGGATGGTGTGATCGACTGTGTCGAACGCAGCAGGCAGGTCAAGGAGGACGAGGAGGCAGAGGGAGCCCTGGTCACAGGCGGTTAGGATGTAATTTGTGACCTTAACCAGGGCAGATTCTGTACTGTGGATAGGGCGGAAACCTGATTGGAGGGGTTCAAGAAGTGAGTGATTTGAAAGGAAAGAGCGGAGCTGGGAGGCAGCCACTATTTTAAGGACCTTGGATAGAAACGGGAGGTTGGAGATGGGTCGATAACTTGATGGTTGCGACGCATCAAGGGAGGGTTTCTTCAGGATAGGGGTGATGGTGTCTGTTTTAAGGGAGGTAGGGACGGTTCCTGAGGAGAGGGAAAGGTTAATGGTGTCCGAAATGAGCGGGGCTAACAAATGGAGCTGGGTGCGGAGGAGGGGAGTGGGGATGGGGTCCATTGTGCACGTGGTGGGTTTCATGGAGGTCATTTTTTTTGTGACTGAAAGCGAGGTGGTGGGGATGAAAGTGTGAAATGTGGGGTGAGTAGGGGATGAGCTAGCTAATGAGGGCGCGGAGGTGGAGGCGTGGTGGGGTGACGAAACCGCAGAGCGGATCTTCTAAATTTTGGACTCGAGGAAATCCATCATCTCCTCGCAACGAACGTTTGAGGAGAGGATCTGCGAGGTGAGGCGGGGGGGGGGGGGGGGGGGGGGCGGAGGATCTGGTTGGGGGTGGCGAAGAGGAGGCGGTGGTTGTCCTTCGCTTCCAGCATTATCCTGGAGTAGAAGGCTGATTTGGCGGTGGCTAGGGCGGAGCGGTAAAATTTGAAGCAATCCAGCCAGATTTGCCGGTGGACCGTGAGGCCAGATTTGAGCCAGGTGCGTTCAACTGCTCTCCCTTGGCTTTTGAGGGAACGGAGGTGAGATGTGTACCACGGTGATGATCGGGAAAGGGAGACGGTTTGGGAGGTGAGGGGGGCCAGGGTGTCAAGGGTAGTGGAGAGGGTGTTGTGGAGGGCGGTGGAGGCGGAGGATGGGTCAGTACAAAAAAATGCCATTGTGGGAGGAGGTCGGAGGTTTCTAGGGAGAGGTGAAAGTTTGATGGGGAATCTTCTTCCAGGGCCGGTAGAACATTGTGGTGGGTTTGGAAGTGGAGGGTGGAGGGATTGAGGTGTTGCAGGAAATGAAAAAACGGTCAGAAATGGCCTTGTCTGTAATGGTGACGCCAGAGACGTTGAGGACTCGGATGATCACTAGATCGAGAGGATGGCCGTGAGTGTGGGTGGCAGTGTTGATATGAAGGGAAATGTTGAAAGACGAAAGTAAAGAGGCAAATTCTGAGGAAATGGGGCAGGAGGGGAGGAAATGGAGGTTGAAATCGCCAAGAATAATAAGTCGATCAGAGGAGGCACAAAGGGTCGATAAAAGTGAAGAAAAGTCTGAAATGAAAGTGGGGGAGGGTTTGGGGGGGCGATAAACTAGTAGGATTTTGAAAGAACTGTGGGAGGAGTGAGAGAGGGTGAGCTGTTCAAAAGAGGGGAAGGAGCCGGAGGAATAGGGGGATAGGGCGAGGGATGTCTTTGAGATGAGGGCCACGCCACCGCCACGACGGTTGGGTCGAGGAGCATGGTGGAATGAGCATTTGCGTGTTGTGGCTTAAACAAGGGGGAATGTGTCGCCTGGGGTTATCCAAGTCTCCGTCAGGGCCATGATGTCAACGTTCTCACCAAGGATGAGATCGTTGATGGCCAGTGCCTTGTTGCAGACATAGCGGACATTTTGGAGGCCGATGCGGAAAAAGCAGTTGGCCGAGGGGTGTGAGGGGGGGCTGGGATGGTCGGCGGGGAGGGTGGGGATCTGAATAAGGGAGGAGAGGGTTTGTGTCCGGTGGGGCTGGCGGGGATGGTGGGGGACAGGGCACTTGGTGTGACTGCTATTGGACAGCCAGCGCCGAGTGCCACGGTGAGCCCGACGGAGGATTCCAATACTGGAACAAAGGGAAGCGGTGGGAGGGTCGAGCAGGGACAGTAAACGAGGAGGGCGAAGAGAAAGCAGGGTAGAGAAAAAATTAACGGAGAGGGTGGTTTGGGGGGAAAAGCTTGAATAGGGGGAGGGAAGCTCGGGTCATGGCGGCAGCCATATTGCGCACGCGGGGGACCAGGAGCGAGGGTCAATGGGGCGGCATCATTCCAAGGGATGTGAGGCCGCGGCTGGGGGTTGCAGAGGCGTTGCGGTCTGAAGCCTGACCGGGGCTGCGGCCGAGGCTGGGGTTGTGGGTTTTAGGGCCAGTTGCCGGTGCTGCGTTTGTCCGTGCTTTGGGTCGCCGCGTCGAGGCTGGAGCCGGGACCAGGGCCGTGAGTCTCGTGGCTGTGGGTCTTGGAGCCGGGGCTGTGTGTCGCGGGGCTGGTCTTCAAGCCGGGGCAGTATGTCACGAAGCCTTTGGTCGCGGAGCTGGTCTTGAAGCCGGGGCAGTGTGTTACGAAGCCGTTGGTTGCGGGGCTGGTCTTGAAGCCGGGGCAGTGTGTTACGAAGCCGTTGGTCGCGGGGCTGGTCTAGAAGCCGGGCAGTGTGTCACGAAGCCGTTGGTCGCGGGGCTGGTCCTGGAGCCAGGGCTGTGTGTTACGAAGCCGTTGGTCGTGGGGCTGGTCTTGGAGCCGGGGCTGTGTGTTACGGAGCTGGAGCCGGGGGTGCGGGTTCTGGGGATGTGTCTGTGGCTGTGGCTGGGTCTGGGTCTGGAGCCGGGGGATCTGGGACTGTGGCCGGAGCCGGGGCAGTGTGTCTCGGGGCTGGAGCCACGTCTGTGGCTGTGGGTCTTGGGGCTGGGGATGGTGCCGGGGCTGCGGGTCGAAGGGCTGTGGGTCAGGTCAGGTCGAGCAATCTCTGCCATATGGTCTTAATGCACAGAGACAGAGACAGCTCTAGACAGCTCTAGACCCGTGTGTCCCTCTCGCCGCCATTTTCCTCTCTTACAAGTGTAATTTTGTTAATGTTATACGTTTCTACATTACCAATTAAATGAAACTGAATTAAGTAATTAATTAACTAATTCCCCAGTGTGTTGTTTGTCAGTGTATGAAAGAGATATAATTGTAGCTCGATGTGTAGAGGCGTATCTATTGGCGGGGCAGGCTATAGTGGCCGAATGGCCTACTCCAACTCCTGATTCTTAGGTTCTTATATATTTACCCAGTAACTCCATGCGTACCTGCAGCACATCACAGCCCAGTCTGTGAAGCGCTTCGAGACTTGTCGATGACGATATCAAACACAATAGATATGCAAGGATTATTCATAGTACTAAAATTATTTGCCTCGCCCCGTCCCCCCCATCCCCCATCCCAAGCTTTTCCAAGTCTCGCCTCAAGACTCTTCCCTTCGATGTCCACATCGGCACTTCCGAATCCCCACCTTTTCTCTACCTCCACCTGTCCTCAAGTCAGCTTTGAGACAGTAAACGTCCTTCGGTTTGGGTCGTCCTCCTGACGGGAAAGGCGCTTTACCCCTGTCATTTTGCTATTGTTGTGGTTGTCTCGTCTCATGCCTTCGAAATGTATTGGATGCGATTCACGGGATACAGAGTGAAGTGAACTGACTCCATATTGTGTGGACGTCACAAGTCCACGTGTAGCTCAATGGATCAACGTATGTGCTTTCTACTTTTCTACAAAACAAGTGAATTCAACTGTCAATCAACTATTTGATTAATTTCACAGTGTTGATTACGAATCACGTTTGTACACGGAGTTCAAATTATCGCTTCATTTGAGTTTGGATGTGTGAAGAACGGAGTGATGAGAGGTAAATTGTCTCATTCTTGGAATGGAAAAAATATTAATGAAATTATTAATAATAATGCTTACGATCGATAAATTCATTATTCAATATATATGAGCTCTATCGGAGTGTCAATTGTTGCTGTTATACGTTTCTGCATCACCAAGTAAATTTAACTGTAAATTAATTAATTGAGAATCATTTTACGAACTATAAGGACAGAGCTAAAATAATAACTGAATGTGGAGACCCGTGGATTCACTAGGTTCGTGCCTGTGATGAGGGAGTTCAATGGTGAAGATACGTTGAATATACTAGGCCAGTATTCTCTCGAATTTAGAAGAATGAGTGGTGATGTCAGGTAATCGTAAAAGATTATGAAGGGGCATGGCAGAGATGACAGTGGGAAATTGTTTCCCCTTGTTGGAGAATCTAAAACCAGAGGTAAAAATCTTAAAATTAGGGGTCAGCCCTTTCGCAATGAGTTGAGAATAAACGTCTTCACTCAGAAGTTAGTGAATTTTTGGAGTTCTCTACTCAAAAAGCTGTGGATTCTCAGTGATTGAACAGATTCAAGAATGACACTGATATATTGATTGTGGATAAAAGGGTTATGGGAATAAGGCGGGGTTGGTGGAGTTAGGTTAGAATATCAGAGATTAAGTTATTTATTGGCGGGTAGGCTCGATCGGCCGAATGACCTCCTGATACTTATATATTTACCCAGTAAATCCACATGTACCTGTGGCACATTCAGCACAGTATGCGAAGCGCTTGGAGATGATAACGTCACGCGTGAATCGCGTGACGTTATCAAATGCAATAAAATATGCAAGAATTCTTCTCATTAAAATTGCACTTTATTCGAAGGTCTCCCAGGACGTTTATAAATGATCCCCAAGATCCTGTGCTGGACTTTTGTTTGAGTTTGATGCAGTGTCTCACATTTGCAGCCCCGCCCAAAATCGACCTTCTCTACATCCGTGTCCTGCTATCCCTTTACCAACATTTCCGCCACCTCCGCTCAGCAGGCCAGTCTCCCGACATACCCACCCGCCCCGCCATTGGAGGCCGAGCCTTCAGCCACTTTGCCCCCAACATCTGGAACTCCATCCTCCAGTCGCTCTTCTTCGCCCACTCCATTCCCTATCCCTGACCTTCTGCAATTCTCGCCTCAATACTTTCCTCTTCGATGTTCCCATCGGCAACTCCGAGTCCCCACCTTCTCTCTCCCCCCACATATATCCTCATCTCGGCATTTTGGCAGTAACTGTCCATCGCCTTGGGACGTCTTCCGGACATGAAAGGCACTTTGGCACTGCCATTTTGTTATTGTAGTGGTTGTCTCGTCTCATGCCTTCGAAATGTATTGGAAGCGATTCACAGGATACACTGTGAAATGAACTGACGCCATATTGTGTGGACGATCTGCCGTTAGACAGGTGTTGTCATGATTGCTTATTGAATGGACCTAATTCAACATGCAGCTCAAGTGTTAAATGTTTATGCTTTATACGTTTGTACATCACCAAGCAAATTAAACCGTCAATCAAATATTGATTAATTTTGCAGTGTGTTGACTGCGAATTGTGTTTGAAGACAGAGTTAAAATGATCGCTTGATGTGCGGTGGGATGTGTGAAGAACGGAGTGAGGAGAGGTAACTTGTTTTATTCTTGGAATGGGGAAAATGTTAATAATATAAATAATAAGAACGCTTCTAATCGATCAAGTCATAATTCCACATGTAAATCAAAGCTTCAATCTATGAGCTCTATGGAAGTTTAATTTTGTTTTTGTTATAAGCTTTTACTTTACAAAGTAATTTAAATTGTGAAATAAGTACGGTAATTAAATAGCTCCTAAATGTGTTGGTTGAGAAACACTGCACAAACTGTAAGGGAAGATTTAGCATTATATATCAATGTGGAGAGTGTTGTGTGAGAAACGGTAACCTGAAAGGAACTATGGCTTATACTTGGAATGGGTAATTTCTTCTCAATATGTAATAGTAATCCATAGATTCGATATAGTGCCGTAAGATTTTATCAAGATGACTTAAAGCACTTCAAAGGAAATATTTTAAAACCAATTGACGATGGAATGTGTGGGACAAACGCGGCGGCTAATTGTGCACAAGTTCACTCACTCAAACCTTTATCTGCGTCTTATTTTCCGCAATCCCACTATCACTTGTGGCTGGACCTCCCACGAAAATGTTGCTGACTCTCACAAGGTTGGCCAGGAAAATCAGAGTGAATGGAGACTCGGGAGTGTCATAATATCGAACAGGTTAAATGATTGCCATGCGTAAGAAGCGAGATGAATTTTGTTATATCGACAACTCATTGTATATTGTACAACCCCCCAAAATAGCGAATGTATTACACGCACAAAATCACACGCAAAACATCCGAAGCATTCTTTGCAAAATATATTTGTTGTCAACTCAAACCCTCCAATTTACATAGAAAACAGCATCCGGTCTCTCACTGCCAGATTCTGTTTCTACTTTCTGTGTTAGTCTAATTAGCTCATTCTGAACTCGTTTTTACTTGTTAATAATAATCTTTGCATTCGATAGAGCAGTATTGGAATCTTCTAAACTGTGTCTCAAACCGCTTCAAAAAATATACAGTAAAGTGAATTGAAAGTATATGTGTGGGCAATACACGGCATCCAATTTCGCACAGCAGTTCCCCACAAACAGTCATTGATTGAAATGACCAATATCTTAAAGTATTTTTTTAAGGATTATAATTCGACTTGTTTAGTAAGGAAACTTTACCAAGGTTCCGCGCTGACATGCCAGGATTCGTACACACGTCTCACGCTTTTATGGCGAGTGCTACAACCACTGAGCTGCAGGACTTTACAAAGCGATGTCTTGACCGGCATCGCTTATTTCTACCTGCGCATGATTGCCAGGCTCCGTAACTATCTTACCCCCCCGCGCTGTCGAAACACTCGTGCACGCGTACATCACCTCAAGGCTGGACTACGGAAATTCTATCCTCGTCGGCCTCCCCAGCACTTCTATTCATGGGCTGCAGGCCATCCAAAACTCTGCAGCCCGTGTATTATCCCGCACCCGCCTACGCGACAATATAACACCAACCCTCGCCCATCTCCACTGGCTCCCCATCCACAAGAGGATCCAAATCAAGATCATCGTCCTCACCTTCAAGGCCTTACACGGCCTTTCCCCGCCCTACTTAACCAATCTACTCTCCCCCTACAAGCCCACCCAGACCCTCCGTTCAGCAGGACTTGGCCGGCTCCAAGCCCCCCGCCCGAACCGACCCACCATCGGAGGCCGGGCCTTCAGTTTTTCCGCTCCCACCCTATGGAATTCCATCCCCCAATCCCTCTGTCTCGTTTCTTCCCTTTTCTCTTTCAAGGCCGGTTTGATGACTTTCCTCTTCGACCGTGCTTTTTTGTTCCACCCAGAGTTTTTCGACCTCCCCTACGTCCTTCACCCCTCCCCGTACACTTCCCTCCCAGGTCGGGTCACAAGCCTCCTGAGCAGCGCACTGGGACGTCCTCCCGACGTGAAAGGCGCTTTATAAGTGTAATTTGATGTTGTTGTTGTTGTTGAAATGCATCTTTTGAAACGTATGATCGATGTGATATGCACTGAGCGAATGTATGAAAACTCATTATAGTTTGCTGCCAAGCGCAATCAATCATCAGATAGTTAAATGTATGATTGTGTTTGTGACTTTCCTTCAGCGATTGTTGATTACAATTGTCGTCCTGGCCCAGGGAAATTGTGGACTCTCCAAATGTATCACCCGCTACCTGGTCGCCATGGCTGTTGCTGATCTGCTGGTCATATTCATTGTTGTGATCCTGAGGAAGACATTTCTGCTCCACCTACCGCACTTCCCTTTGTTCCGGACACCCGTGTGCAGATTGCGCATTGTGCTGCGCATCTTCCACATTGATATCTCTGACTGGCTGACCATGGCCTTCACCTTCGACCGCTTCATTGCCATCTGCTGCCCAAAGCTCAAACCCAAATACTGCACAGAGCGGACAGCGGGCCTGGTGCTCTGGACAATCTGTGTATTTTTAAGCGCAGAAAATATCCCCATTGATTTTATCTACCAGCCGCTGATGATTATCAATGGGCAGACCTGGTACTGCATTCTCAAGCCCATCAGTGGAACTGCTATTGGCTGGATGGCAATTTCCTTTATTCATATGAGTGTAAATCCAATGCTTCCCTTCATCCTCATCCTCCTCTTCAAATCTCTGACCATCAGGCAGGTTATATTGGCCAGTGCTGTGCGCCATCGTCTGCGGGAATCAGTGAATGGGAGGGACGAGGAGATGGAGAGTCTGAAGAAATCCATTATCCTGCTCTTTACCATCTCGGGGACATTTGTTTTGCTGTGGCTCACCTACTTGGTAATCTTCATGTTTGCACTGATTACAGAGTCCAAACACGATCAGACTGACTACAGCAGCCATTTCACAATCGCTGAGCATGCCAAAACACTCGTGCATGCATACATCACCTCACGGCTGGACTACGGAAATTCTCTCCTAGTCGGCCTCCCCAGTTCCTGAATTCATAGGCTGCAGGCCATCCAAAACTCTGCAGCCCGTGTACTATCCAGCACCCGCCTCCGCGACCACATAAACCCCACCCTCGCCCGTCTCCACTGGCTGCCCATCCTCCAGAGGATCGAGTTTAAGATACTCGTCCTCACCTACAAGGCCTTACACGGCCTTGCCACATCCTACTTAACCGATCTACTCTCCCCCTACACGCCCACGCGGACCCTCCGTTCAACAGGACTTGGCCTGCTCCAAGCCCCCCGCCCGAACCGCCCCACCATCCGAGGCCGGGCCTTCATTTTCTTTCCTCCCACCTTATGGAATACCATCCCTCAACCCCTCCGTTTCGTCTCTTCCCTTTCCGCTTTCAAGGCCGGTTTGAAGACTTTCCTCTTCGATCATGCCTTTTGTTACAGCCCGAAATCTTTTACCTCCCCTTCGTGTTTCACCTCTTCCCAAACACTCCCCTACCAGCTCGGGTCACACGCCTCCTATGCAGCGCCTTGGGACGTCCTCCCGACGTGAAATGCGCTCTATAAATGTAAATTGTTGTTGTTGTTCTTGTTATTGTTGTTGTTGCAATTCCTCAGCTCCTGCTCCAACACTGTCTTCTATGGTGTGACCCAGACCCAATTCAGGCAGCGACTGAAATCCAACTTGACTTACCCCATCTTTTGCTTGTTGGTCCTCTCACATAACCGTTTAACTGCTGCTCTAGTTAATTTTCATATCATTACAGATTCCAACAACTTCTATGTTAGAAATGTTCAGTTATGTGTTTGATATGGTAACACCTAGATTAGATAAAGAGCTCTTGTATTTGAACATGTATTTTATTCTTTCATATGACATTGTTTATAGTTAGGTATCAATCACTCTATTCCAATCATTAACGTTTTTTGGAACAATAAAAGATTGGAACGCATTGAGGTATTATAAACTCCACAAATAAAAATATTCCTTATAGCCGAATGACACGTTGCTCTTTTCACCCGTTCCTGTGTTCCATTAGCTGCCAGGTTGTCTGCATATTGAGAAACAACTTCTTTACATCTTTAAATCGAATACAGACAAACAGACAGATACAGACACACTGTCAAACAGACATATAAACACACAACCACACATGCATACACAGTCAACTTGACAAAAATTCACAAATACTGTCACTGCTATGGCACTACGAAAAAAGATAGAAGGGAGTCTTGAAACACGTGAATCGTGTTTCTTAGTGGCGTAAAGAACAACTCCGCAGTCGACAAACGGGTCGACGCACACGACATAGTTCAATCCGTGTAGATATTAAGTGGAATGTGAACAAGTAAGTCGCCCAGCAGCAGGACGCAAGTAATCGACCATCGGGGAACTGGGAATTGGCGATTGTAGCTACTATTATTGAGAGAAACGTTGCGAGGACCGAGGATGCCTGGCTGCCAGGCCGCGTGATAAAGAACATTGGGCCAATCTCCCATGTCGTCGAGATCGACGTTGTTGAGGTCTGCATCCAGTGGATGCATGTCGACGATCTATGAGAGCCAGTTGACAATCGTTCTTCACACACATCACTGAGAGCGACGACGATGGCGCTTGCTTCCCTGGGATGGATGGACATGAGGAAAATGATGACATCAACGACATCGACCAGGGTGATGCACTGGATGAAAGCAATGACCTCAACGAGGACCATGCAAACCAAACTGTAGCGTCTAACCGCACCGACACATCGAGTGAGAGGAAGACGCACAAACATCTCGTCAAAATAAGGGACGCTTTTCCGATTTAAAATTAAGTTCTGGTCATTTGAAATAAATGTTAACTCACTGGATATGGATGAAGGACATTTTAGAATAGTGGTGCAAACACACATGGACACAGAACATTAATATTTCAATATGACTGAAATTAACAGTTTAGATCAAAGTTAAAATCATTCAGGTTAAGGAATGAAAAATGGACTTAATTAGTTAACTCAGAAGTTGGGCTATTGTATGTTTTAACTAAGGGGGGAGGAATGCCATATATGTAAGCGCATCTAAGCATGCGCGAAATGCGAATGACATATTACACAACTTTTGGGAATTGTAACTCTGTTCGGTTGCACGTGTATTCTGTAAATCCTGATCATCAACGTAATCTGTCGTAATCCATTGCATTAACAGCAACTTTACTTGTTGATACACTACACCTGTCCTCCCCAAATAAATGTCTGCCTCTCTTTTAAAAATTGTCATCGAATCGGCCTCCACCACCTTTTCAGGCAATGCATTCCAGATTCAAACAATTCTCTGCGTGAACGCATTTCTCCTCACCTCCCCCATACTTTTTGAAACTAAAGCAAATAAACAGGAGCTGTAATTGCCAAAGAATAAGTAGATTATATGGTCACAGATTGGTGGGGTGGGGGCTGAGCTGTTATGGCTTCAAATTGTTAAAAATCAATATTAAGACAAGAGGGCTTTGAGGAACCCAATAGAGGGATAAGTACTGTTCCACAATTTTGCGCTGAGGTTCATTGGAACAGCGTAGGCGTCCATGGATGGAGAGGTGAGACTGCGGATGGAAAAGAGAGTTAAATTGGCATGAAACCGGTATGTCAGGGTTATATTTCATGAAAGTACGGAGGTGTTCGGTAAAGCGGTCAACCAATCTGCGTTTGGTCTCCTCGATGTAGAGAAGACTGCATCGTGAGCAGTGGATGCATTCAACTACATTGGTGGTAGTACATGTAAAACGCTACCTTCCATAAAAACTGTGCTTGGGGCCTTGAATGTTGTATACATTGTATACCTTAGCATTTAACTCTTCCAAGACTGCATGGATTGCGTGAAAAATTTGAAGACAACTGCACAAAGCACTGCCCTACAAAGAGTCATAGATTGAGTGATTAATTTATTCTTTGTTCAAAACATTATTCCTCCCAGAAAAGTGACATGCTACTATCATATTGAACATAAAACATCTATTGTTGATAGTTCATTTTAATTCTTCAACTGTAATCCTATACCACGGGCACAGTGCAGCGGAAACTGCCCGAGAGCAATGATTTAACAAAACACGTGACCAACTTTCCATCCATCGGTTGTGTTTGAAAAACTTTATTGGAAACTGAAACGTTACAGGTGAGGTGATATAAATACAAACGGTCACAATTTAAAAAGCTCCCATATTGATCACCAAACACAAAATGATCCTCAAACCACCACCAACAACAACAACACTACACATGCAAATTCTGTAACGATGACGGGAAATGAAATACTTTCAATATGTGTGGTAACAGAAACCCAATCCTCTCTCTGTGTTGTGACGTTTTACACATCATTTCAATAATAGATTCAATAGAATACAGCAACAGCAACTTATGTTTATATGGCGCCATGCTCACATCTCACAGCGCTCGGAGGAAAGTATTCGTAAAATCAAAGCTACTGGATTAAAATAAACAAACCATGAAATAGAACCCACCTTTGGCACAGCATTGGGGTAAAGCTAAGATCTAAGGTGTTGTCTCACCTCTATCGACTCAAACAACACGATGCAGAAGGTCCAGATTTTACAGCGCGCTCTAAAGCCAGGAATGAGGCAGCAACTGGTGAAATTACAAGACAAAAACTGTGCCCATGGCAGTGACAGCCTTTGCTTATCCAAGGCACCTAATGCCTCAGGTAGTCTTGCCAGCGAATCATTTCTTCTCCTTCACTCTCTTGAAATTCAGATCCGGGAATTTTGCCTGCAGCCGCACCAGCAACTGAACAAAGTAATCGATTAGCAAGAAGATTAGAGCAGCACAGAGCACAGGCTGGATAGAGAGGATCACTTGCACACAGACGGTGGTTTTCTGAATTGGACCACTTCACAGATATTTGATTGGAATAAATTCACAGATAGTATGGTATTTGTAATATAAAATTGGAAAGGCTATTGCGTCATGCGCATTCATTTGGTCGTAACAAACTGCTTCCCAGAAATTACTGTAATGGATATCTTGTAGGCTAAGTTCGCCAGCCAATCTGCACACAGCAACAACTCGTACAACTTTTTTTTATAAAACACCGCACTTGTATAGTGTGTTTCGTGTCAGGAGGACGTTTCTAGGTACTGAGGGGATAAACTGGAATTGAGCGAACAATTTTAGTTGGACGATTGCTGGGCAGAACACTGAGAGAAACTCTCTTCTCTGTAGCGGCTGTGCCATGTGATCACTGATGTCCACCTCTGCAGGCAGAGACGGCAACTTGGTGCAAACACTCATCCCCCGTGGAGAAAGTATTCTCCTGAAAACAGCAATTAGTGGAAGGCTACAGGAAGCTGCAGTTCAGTGCGTACTCAGTCAGTGCTGGAGCCTTGGTTTTCACACTGTGGAATGTCGCTTTAATGCAGTGACGTACCTGCTCCCAAACCGCCGCCTTCAATTCCTCCTCGTCATCAGGAGGGAGAGAACCATCCGTGGACGTTACGTGGAGCTTCAAAGGCACCACATGGCAATCTACACAACAAAAAGCTTCTTAACATCAGCATTAGACACTGGTTCATCAATTGCTGACGCACTGCTGGCAGAATTTAGTAGGAGACAAGCCTGAGTGTAGCGGCATTGCACCACCACGGCAAACTGCATGTGTATAGTTTAATGCAGGATAGAAGCCGGGGGCTCCTGGCAGTGATGGGGCACGATGCCAAGGAGGAGGAGCGTGTAGGAGAGCAGAGGTGACCGTAAACACAGTCAAAGAGGAAGATGTGCAGGCGTAATTTGAAGATGGGCCCGGGAGGTGGTGAGGCGGAAGAGGATGAGTGTTCCAGAGTTTCCTGACATTGTAGTTGACAGCTCGGGCACTGCGGAGTGTGCGACGTATCAACCCGAGGCTGGAGCCAGTCTAGGGGAGGCAATGGGTACTGGAATGGGGGTGGGGTTAGGCGGCTGGGATCGTTAGGCAGTTGTCAGGGCCTGAAGGGGTTTGAAAGTGTGTGCGAAGGGATGAGGCCAAGGTAGAAAGAAGACTGAGTTCAGGAAGGAGGGCAGCGGGGGAATTGTGACACGTCGATACGTGACAGAGTGCTTGTGACACAGGAGATATATTGTAAGAAGCTGTGGACTTGCTGAGAAGTAGTGAAACAAAAGGTTCACTGACCAGAGTCAACATCACAGGAGGCCTGTTCCTCGAGGTCCACTGGCAGAGGAGAGGGCGGTGGCTGTCGATCTGTAGAGACAGAGAAAGCATTACCTCGGGATTCCCTGCTCATACTCCAGTTCTGACTTCAATCTAACTGCTCGATGTCAAGCCCCAGGTTCCATCAGCCAAGCGCCAGGTTACGTTATCCTTCATTTTCTTTTCAATCAAGTAGGACTCTGGTCATATATGAATCGTTCATTTTAACACAGCGCCTTATGATGTATTTGAGATGTCAGAGGATATCGTGTAAAGGGCAGCGACTATATTTAGTTTGTGAAATTTGGCAAATAATTGCACACGATGAAGGTGCTGAAACAGTTTTGGTAAAAGTGTCGAAATTATTATTGTTATTATTACACGAAAACAATTTTATATTGACCAAATTACACCTGGAAAATTGATCTTTCAATCGACGACCAACTGGGTGCTTAGGTGCTCCTATGTAAATAGAAGTCTCTGTGTGTGTGTAGATTGAGAAAACTTGCCCAACGTGTTTCATTGAACTGCCTGGGAATCAAACCTTAGTCATTGTGCTTGAAAGATGTACACTCTAACCACTAAGCTGTAGGACACCAGAAAAAGCTACAGCACCCAACATTAAGTTAGAGGAAAGAGCAGAAACCGACTACATCGCCATTGATTTTAAGGCTAGGAGTTCTGTTAGACAGCTCATTCCGAATTGGCGAAAAGCCACTGGCGTCGAACAGAAGTCCCAGTTTGTGAGTTGTCACCATCAGCAACACAGCACTTAATGGACATCCCAGAGACACCGACCTGGATAACGATAACCACCATAATGAGAGTAATATTTACATTTTGATATAGTGCTTTTCACACATTATCCAGACCTCAACGTGTTTCACAGAATATACTGTAAATTGATTGACTCCAGATTTGTCAATTGCGCACAGCAATGTCACGCAAACAGTCATGGATTGAAATTATCAATTGTTATTCATTTGTTTTTGGAGGGATTATTATTAGTCATGTGTATGTGGAGTAAGGACACTTGCGCAAAGTTTCGCTCTGACCTGCCTGCCGTCGAACTCAGGTCTCAGGATTGTAAGGCGAGTACTCTAGCCACTGAGCTACAGGAGCTGCACAATCTAGGTGTGTGACAGGTTGAGTTGTTGGTAACTGCTCCACACCCACCTGGAACTATTGTCCGATCCACTAACTGGTTGGTAATAAACAGCATGACAGACTGGTGGAGAGGTACTTTACCTGTGACACGGGAAGTTCCAGTAAAGATGTTCTCGGGAGTCACTCTTGGTACCTCAGTGTTAAGAGGAAGGAAACTGGAAGGTGGAGGAGGAGAGTCCGAGCTTTGGGGAAGGGCGGGTGGATCTGAAATACCAGAAATGTGAATGAACGGGAGAGTTTACGGTCACGGACGAGATGTGGTGGTAGCCACAGTCAGAAAAATAGCTTCTAATGGGCAGCACATCAACACTGACCTGTTGCTGAGTGGGAGATGGGTTCCGAGGCTGGGTCCTGTGATGGGGTGAAGGTGACTCTGGTGGCTGTGGATGGGGAGGTTTCAGGAGCTGCGGTGGATGGAGATGTTGTTGATTGCGTTCTCTCTGTAAATAAACATGTGAGATTTATTGGCACTGTGCAGGATTCAATGCCAATCTCTTACCCCATTCTCATACAATATAGTCGCCAGCCGCAAAGAAAGAAACTGGTCTAACCTCTAGATTATCCTGTATAGTGGCTGCGGATATTTCAGTCCCACCCGGAGCTGACAACGTCCAGTTACATTCGTTTCTGTTGCTTGAGGATTGGGGATAAAACCAAGGTCACAGGCTGTGTCAATTCACAATAAATAGAGCCAATCTCAAATCATTCAGAATAATATAACAATCCTTGCCATTCATATAACGCCTTTTCCATGTCTTTCACGGGTCTCACAGCGCATCACATGAGCTAATATGAAGTGGAATTACTTTGGAGTTTCTAGGTGTAAACTGTATAGAACATACAATGTTCAATAATTCCATTCCAGTTAACACAGCGCTTACACTGACGTTGTCCTGTAGCTCAGTGTTTAGAGCACACACACCCGCATTGGATTGGATATCTGTTTGAATCCTCTTCAGAGCACATTGTTGGGTATTTTCCCTTACGCCAAACAAAGGATTCTTCTTAATTGTTATTGTAATTCGTCCCTCAAACAAGCAGTGCATCATTGCGATTTGTGTTTCACCCACAATCTATGGAATCAATTTGATTGTCAATACCCTGTGAGGCACTTTGAGTCGCCCTGAAGACTTGAGAATGAACTATATATAGCACAAGGATTATTATAGTATTATGACCAACAATGCAGTTGAGATGGTTTGGGGGAATCCTCCGGTCACTGGCGGTGTCTGTGATATCAGGTTCCCGGCTCTCCTCTCAGGTCTCCCGCTAGTGTCAGTAACTGACTGGACCTCAGTGACCCAGCCCCACACCCACAGCAATCGATTTCACAGCAGTGAGACGCTGCCGAGATCACACTTCACACTGTCGTGCTAGCCACACACTCATTACCTGTGTAACAGATGAAATAGAATGTTTCGAAGCATAGATAGTCATGCCACAAAGAAGCAGCTTTGCTCACACAGACACAGACTGGTTCGGTTGTGTACTCCCCCGGCTGATCAGCATCCCAGTTTGTGTAGCTGACGGAGTCTCCACTTGACCATTTCCAGCCGGCACTGTTCTTATCGCTATTGTACAGCCCGATCCAGACACATTCATTCAGAACAACCAGCTGATCAATCAGACTCTGTTCGTCTGGGCTCCTGATGCTGACCAGATCTATGTATTGCACGCGGCAGTGATCCCGGGCTTCAGTCCAGTTTCTGTTCATGTTGACCATATGATACTCTCTCTCCAGGGATCGAATGTTCTGTACAGCTGGAAACAGGAGAGAACATCAATCGTTGTGTTTGTTGCAGCAAATGGGAGGATGGTGAGGGTCAGAATTAACTACTTGGGACCAGCCGGCTCCACTGCTCCCCAACAACCCTCCCAACCCTGAGAGCTGAAAGTGAGAGAATGACTGTCTGAGTGAAGGTATGACAGTGTATGTGTGTGCGCTTGTGTATCAGTCAGTCAGTGACCAGATCTGTGCAGTGAGCGCGGCAGTGATCCCGCGCTTCAGTCTAGCTTCTCTTTATGTTGATCCTGTGATAAACTCTGTCTGAAAATTCGATGGTCTGAACAGCTGGGAAGAGCAGAGAGCATCAGCGCTTGTGTATGTTTGAGCAAATGACAGGATGGTGAGGTTCAAAACTAACCATTGGTGACCAGCTGCCTCCACCGCTCCACCCACCCGAGAGTTGAGATTTAGTGCGTGAGTGAGTGAGTGAGTGTTTGAGTGAGTGAGTGAGTGAGTGAGCGCGCGAGCGAGAGAGTGGGGACACCAAGCTGTGTACAACAAGAACAACAACTTCGATTGATATAGAGCCCGCCACGACAGACGGCGTCTCAGAGCGCTTACACCTGTGTTCGACCTGTGTTCGAACGCAAATAGGTCAGGGCGAAACCTTGGGCAAGTTTCCTTGCTCCACACGCCTAATGAAAATCCCTCCCAAAAAAAATACAATAATAAAATTGGTAATTTCAATCCATGACTGTTTGTGGGTACGCTCTTTACGCAATTGGCTTCTGCGATTCACCCACAAATAGATACAGTCAATTTACTTCAATATATTCTGTCAAGCGCTTTGGGACGTCGATAAAATGGGAAAAGCGCTGTACTAAATGCAATGATTATAACTTGGAAACCCATCCTCCCAAAATAAAATGTCTGCTTTTATTTCAAAGTTTGTAATCGAATTGGCATCCACAAGTTTTCCAGTCAATGCATTCCAGTTTGGAACAAATCGCTGAGAGAAAGCATTTCTCTTCAGCTTTGGAGGACCCCAAATGGGTGTATGTCGGGTGTGGGCAGGTATGCTGTGTGGGGTGGGATCAGATGTGATGTGCGTGTTGTGGATAGATGTGCTGTGAAGCCCGTGCACGGAAAAGCAGTAGCCATATACAGGGGTAGGAGATAAAGTGTGATACAAACAGAGAAATAACTCTGAAAATTCTGTGAGCGAGGAACTAACTGACCTGGAACCAATAGCAACAGTAGAATGAACAGGTCTTTCATTGTAGCCAACCACAGCATCTGTAACACAAGCGGCAATATTACCAGAGATTGTGAGGATGAGAGAGAGACGGGAGAGTTGGTGGTAGATAGAGAGTGAAAGAGAGAGTGACAGGGAGAGGTCGGGAAATAGAATTTGAGCTAAACTAATGTGTGAGTGAGTGAGTGAGTGAGTGAGTGAGTGAGTGAGTGAGTGAAGGACGGAGGTTGGGAGGGAGGGAGTGAGGGATGGAGCGAGGGTGGGAGGGATGGAGGGAGGGAGGGAGGGAGCGATGGAGGGAGCGAGGGAGGGAGGGTGGCAGCGAGGGAGGGAGCGAGGGAGCGAGGGAGGGAGGGAGGGAGGGAGGGAGGGTGACAAAGATAGAGGGGAAGAATGCATGTATCAGAGACTTAGTGAAAAATAGAAATTGTGGAAGTGAAAGTTTGAGAAAGAGGGGCAGAGCAAGAGCGAGGTAGACACTGGGTCTGAGAGCGAGGGAGACTGAGAACGAGAAGATGAGGGATAGAACAGAAGAGAATGAGAGTTTATGGGAGACTGTAAGAGAGAATATGAGGTAGATAGAAAATGTTTAAGAGCATTGGACAAATAGAGGGAGAGATAGCGACAGAGCATGTTTGTGAAAGAGAATGAGTGAGATACAGAGAATGACAGCAGGTGACAGGCAGGTTGAGACAGAGGGTGACAAAACAAACGTGAGAGAGAGTTTCACATTCAGAGGGAGGCAGAGAATTAGACGGAGAGTTTGAGTGAGAGATCAAGAAAGTGTGAAAGACAGAATGGGGGTGGGGGTATTGGGTTTTGTGTGTGGGGTAGACAGAGGGGGGGAAAGTAACAGAGAGCGAGTGTGTGAGAGTCACAGGGAGAGGGAGAGAGACAGAGTGCCATTGAGTGAAAGAGCGATACAGAAATTGTACGAGAAGTTATGTCTTGAAATGGAGAATTAATTCCAGGTGTAAAGTGGCACAAAGCTATTTGCAGATTTTCACTATCAACTGCAGTGACTAAACAAACACAACATTTACTTGTACAGAACAAAATCAACAACAGACCACATGCGTATATAAAGCCTTTCACTTTCGGTGGACGTCCCAAGGCGGGTGATACCATAATGTCGACCTCTAAGCCGTGAGCTGGAAAACCATTTGATATGGAGAATTGTTGGGGACAGGATATTCGGAGAAATTCTCTTCCCCAATTTTGCTGCAGGATGTTCAGTTCTCACCTCATCGGGCAGACAATACCTTAGTTTAATACTAATAATATTAATAACGATATTCCTTCCATTTGTTACAGCGGTTTTCCCATCTTTTTGATGTCTCCAAATTGCTCCACCGAACATGGTGTAACGTGGATTGACTGTATATTTGTGGGCGAAACGGGGCTGGGATTTGCGCGCAGCGGCCGCGTCCCCCACAAACAGCGAATGGTGGGTTGATGTGACCAGAGGTTGGAAATCCAACTATAGACTAACGCGTTCAAGCCAATTGGAGACGGCATCCCATCTCCAGGGTTAAAACAATCAGAGATGGCGGCTCGCCTCCTCCATAGCCACGGGTTAAGCCAATCAGAGATGGCGTATTGCGTCCAAAGCCAAGGGGTTAATCCAATTAAGCCAAATCCCTGCTGGGAATTGAATACATGTCAATCATTTGTATGGTTCTTTTACTGACCATTGAGCTATAGTCCAACTCCTTACCTGAAAGACAGAATCCATTAATAATGCAGAGCTCCCCCCAGAACATTGCTGGGTTTCCAACCAAGACTGGGAGCAAATGCCTCTAAATTAGGTCTTGAACTGACAGCACCGTCTTTCACTCACGCAAGATTACAACTAACTGAGCCAAGACAACACCACAGACATCTCCACAAACGCAACTGTCAGTGAATCCCCAATCAAAGAACATCAACAACAAGAAATTGGACATACTGCTAGTTCGAACCAATACTAGAGTAGAGTGAGGGAGAGGTTAGGTGAAACATTTATTTTCACATGGAAAGTAATTGCAAGAGGAACAACAACGAATTGAAAACAATAATTTGACATCATCTATATATCATCAACAATAATAAAATAATAATAATAGTCGTTGCATGTGATACTGCGTCTGATCACATTTTTGAAATGACTCAAATCGCCTAACAGAATGTAACATCAAGTGAATTGACTGCAGATTTTGTGGGCGAAACGCAGCAGCCACTTGTGCACAGAAATGTCACACAAGCAGTCGTGGGATTGAGTGATCAAATTATTGTTATTAGTTTGCAGAAGTTTGTTAACCTAAGAAAAATCATCCATCAATCTACGAGGACGGAAAACTGTGCCAGAGTACGTGAGAAGTGCACTCTGCAGGTTATTGAGACTGAACATAGAGAGCATAAACAGTGTCAACATGTCACCATGGCTTGAATGGCCACTATCTCGACTGATAGACTCTGATTTTGTTCAGCGCTCGCCTCCCATCACAGACTCACCTTCCAGACGTCCTCACACTCCTCAGACTCACTGACAGTGTGGTTCCTGCTGTGAAGTTTGTGAGGTACACGGCACTGGGATGACAATCACAATAACTCTGACACCATCGGTCTCTAACTATACTTACACTAAACACCAGCAGTTTGTTTACTTGTAAGCAAATCATCAGTACTTGTTTCCTGGTGTGGGACTGAGCGCCTTTGTCTTTCTTATCTGCAATGCAAATCCCCCCTCACCACACACTCCCCCACCATCAGTGGTTGCGTATTCAGACACTCTGCACCTACCCTCTGATTATCCATTCCACAATCCATCCACCTCCCTTCATTGGCTCCTTCAAGGCACATCTCAAGAAAACTCTCTTTGTCTGTACTGTCAGCCAACCTCCTATCCCCATCTTCCCAGCCCTTCACCCTTCTTTATTCCAATCCATGGCTTTGGTCTCTGACTGTCCAGCGCCTCGGATTGGAAAAGTTGGGTGGTGTCTGATAAATATTTTTGGAATGTTGGAGGAGATCACCGCCCTGGTGGTAATATTGTGTCTATAGATATGTTCTAGATGGATATTCAGAAGACATTTGATAAATCCAGAACTACAGCATCGACAGCATTAACCTTACCAAGTGTCATTGTCATACCATCAAAAGCAACCAGTGAATGAGATTGGCAAGTTCTTCATGAACCCATATTTACGGTTCAGTTCCTTCCAGTATTGAATTCTACTTATTTCTATGCCGTATTCCTTGATGGCCTTCTTTGGCATTTTTCCCTCTATATGAATTCCTATGGAGCGTCGTCCAACTAACCTGGATTGTCTTCAAGTTTGTTAATTTTGTCTTCCATGGGTACACAGTATATTTCATAATCACCTCTTTGAAGGAACTTCACTGGTTCCCTGTCCCGGAACGGATCGACTTCAAGATCCTCACTCTTGTTTTGAAGTCTCTCCTCTCCTCTGCAACCCCTAACTCTCTGACCTCCTCTCTCCTCAACACATCACCAGTTGCCTTCGCTTCACAGGGTCTGGTCTCCACCTTATTCCACGAGTCCTCTGCTCCATTATCGTCGGCAGTGTCTTCAGCAACTATGCCCGAGGCTCTGGAACACCCATCCTCACTCCCTTCTCCTTGCCCGCCCCTCTCTTCTTAGATTCAGGTCTTAGCTGAAGACGTTTCGTTTCAGCCGCGCCTTCGGTCACCTTTTCCCCCCCTCCCCCTGCCTCGCGTCTCGGTTCCGTTTTTGTGAAGCGCTCTGAGACGCTATCCGGCATGGAGAGCAATTTATAATTCGAAGTTATTGTTGTTGTTATTCCGTAGAATCTCTACTCTCATTGCCATACCAAAGACTTCAAGGCACACTCCGACATTTGATTTGCACTAAGTGAGTCCTCTTGAATTGCGGCAGTTTTGGGGTTAGTTAAACTCGCCAACTCTTATGATGTCAAACGTAACGGCATTGTGATTGCTGTTTGCTTATTGCGTCTCCCACGTTTACGTTGGTCATTTGTTGCTATTTATCTATCAAGTATAAAACATTTCCCATTGTTGGCTATTTTACTATGTGCCCGTTAGCGCATTAATAACCATATAAACTTTGGTCTCCAATCACTATGATTGCTCCCTAATCAGTTGATTGCTGTATCTCCAGCGACTATGTTTCTGTGTTTCTATAAAGTTGGCCCTCGCTGAACGCGGGGATTATGTGCCTGGAAAATAGTGCACTAGGTAAAATCGCGTTGGGCAAGCTTACGAAGTAATGCGATAAAAAGGGGTTAGGGGAATGCATCCACAGGCCTCCAGGCACATCGACACACGACCAAAGCAAGCTACGTACTAAAGTCGCTCTGCTCGCTTATCACCCTCCCCGCTCTCACTGATTCACTGAATATAAAAACAACATCTTACACTACCGCAACTTGGATAAATTATTCTCCCTTTGGTCCTGGAAGAGGTAGGCTATATGAATAGAGTAACTACAAATGAAACAAACTTGATTGTACTTTACCAATGAATGATGATGTTGATGAGGATGGTGAACTACGAGAGGGGTGAACAGTTGGAGACTGAAGAATCACCAGATTGATGTGGGAGATGGCAGCATCCACTGAAGTGCTTATGCACGTGGGGCCAGCCCGTACGCATAGTCAGATTTTACTCGGGTTCCGCAAAAAACAAAAACAAAAAAATTAGTTCTTCGCTATAGTCGAATTCGCACTCGAGAAAATCGTGTTCGGCAAGGGTTGAATGTACATCCGTATTTCCATGTTTCTTTGTTTCTATGTTGCTCTAGTCACGTGTCCCGCTATCAGCCTGCCCGACCTCTCAACTCAGCAGACTGGTCTGCTGCATTTCCACCACCCTAACCGCCCAACCATCAGTGGCTGGGCTTTCAGCCTCTCTGTTCCCACTGTGAAACTCCATCCCGCAATTGCTTCACCTCGCTTCCTCCCTTTCCGCCTTCAAGGTCGGTCTCAAGACCTTCCGCTTCGACCATGCCTTCTGCTCCGCTCCTCACTCTCCCAACTCCCCTACCCCGAACCTTCCTCCCCGTGCTCGGATCCCAACGGGACTGTTCTGCAATTTGGGACGTCCTTCCGACGTGAAGGGCTCTCTATAAATGTAACATTGTTGTTTCTGTCATTCAATGTTTCTGGGTTTCTATGTGTCTATATAGACATTTATTTGGGGAGCTATTTATTTCGGGAGGATGGGTTTGCGATGTTATGAGGAGGGAGCTGGGGAGTGGGAGTAAACTGCTATTTCTAAAGAGCTCGCACAGAACTCGATGGGCCAAATGGCCTACCTTTGTGCCGTAAGATACCCTGATTCTATATTGGTATCTTTTTGCATTTCTGTATCTCTATATTTCCATGTCTTTATTTTCCGATGCTACGTGTCAGTATAATGTAGTGAGGATCAGATTTCACTCTCATAGAAAAGTCAATGCAGACATTGATGGAGAAGTTCCTTACACCATATACACACATCTCAGTTCCCCACGCAAATTAGCGGCTCAACAAGGATGAAGAATATATTTTTGGAAACATGCAAAATACATGGTGTGACAATCAGATGGAGAACAATTGAAGCTTTCTCTGCCATCTCACAGAGCAGAGCGCATACCAACCAGGAAACTAAACAGAATTTTTTTTCTATCAACTCAATTGAACAGATTATGAGGATCCCTGTATAGATGTAATTTGTTGTTGTTGTAGTAGTTTAGGATCAGAGAAGGGAATTTATCTGCTTGGCGCCTGGGCGGCAATGATTCATAGGCTGTTCTTACTCACATCACAGGTGTGTGTGTGTCTGTTTGTATGTGTCTCTGTATGTGAAAGCAAAATGGTCTCCATGTTTGCGTACAATAGACAGTTATTTGAAACGCTCCGAGACGCCGTCCGGCGTGCACGGCACTATATGAATCGAAGTTGTTGTTGTTATTTCCTGAGAAATGCTTTGTGGTCTTTGGTGGGATGGATGGCAATTAAAATGGAGTTTTATTGTGCGTCTAATCTGTTAATCTGGGAGGAGGGTGGGGAGGAACGAAGAAGTGTGGGGCAGAAAAGTTATTTGGCTGTCTATGTACAGTAATCACTATAAACAAACTCACAGTTCCACAACTTTATTGAAAACCCTAATAATATTTATAATAATCCTTCCGTTTTTATAGCGCTTTCCTCATCTTATTGACGTCTCAAAGCACTTCACAGAGTACAACAACCTTGCAAGGTAGGGAGCAGAGCAAATGGTAGCGGTCACGGGAGGGTGAAGAAAAAAGAGAGATGGGATGCTGGCCTTCATGTCAATCGATTGGATTATAATGGTGAGGAAATGATTCTTCAACTACAGTATGTAGTTTCTTGGACAGACCCCGTCTGGAGACTGTTCAGTTTTGAGGTGATATTCCTGACGTTGTTCATCAACAATAAACAATACAAAAATTGTCATTTCAATCCACGACTGTTTGTGGGTTGCTTTGCACAATTAACTGCCACGTTAAATTATCTAGGGACACAAGGCAAAAGGTGAGTGATTGTTGTTGAGGTGCAGATCAGTCATGACATTATGGAATGGTGGAATAGGCTTGAATGCGCAACTCCTGTGCCTATGTTTCTCTGCAGCTTTGTTTCTGTATTTCAATGTGTCTAAATGTGTCTTCATTTCAATGTGTCTTTCCACGTTTTGTTACTTCCAGTGGTTTGGGTTTCTATGCTTTCGTGTTTCTTTGATGCTATGTGTCAATATTGTTTTAGTGTAGTAAAGTCGTGATTTCACTGTCATAGAAATGTTATTGTGAACATTGAATGAGACGATCTTTAAAAGAAATACATACATCTCAGAACACTATACACAACCTCAACAGAGAAGTAGAATATATTTTTGTAAGTATGCAAATATGTCATATCAATGAGATGGAGGAACAATCAAACCTTTCTCTGCCATCTCACAGAGCAGTAGGCACACCAATCAGAAAATGAATCATTATATTTTGTGGCAATTCCATTCATCAGATTTAAAGGACCCCTCCACCAAACGCCAGTGAGATTCATATAATATTGATAACTAATAATCCTTACATTTATATAGCGCTTTCCATGTCATATCGATGTCTCAAAGCGCTTCACAGAAAACAACAACATCCCAAGGTTGGGACCAGCGCAAGGGGGGAGGGAGAAGACAAGAGGGAAGAAAGGGGGGGAAAGAGGTAGGGATCAGAGCAGGGGTGGAATGTTACTAGTTGGGGGAGGAAATAAGGAAAATTGACTGTATATTTGTGGGAGAAACACGGCACCCAAATTGCGCACAACTGTTTCCAACCAACAGTCGTGGAAGTGGAGCCAGGGACGAAACTGGAAAAGAGGGCAATGGGTGAAGCTGGATAGGGGGAAAGAGAAGATAGGAGAAGCGGGAAGGAGAGCAGAGAAATAGAATGTATATTTGTGGGTGAAATAGATCTTAGCATCGTAATGCACGAAGGCACAGAGGGAGGCCATTTGGTCCTTCGAGTCTGTGCCAGCTGTTTGAAAAGAGCAACTGAATCCCACTCCGCAGCTCACTATCTCTCTCTCTCTCTCCCCCCATAACCGTGTAAAACCGTCCTCCGCAAATAAACATCTACCTCTCTTTTAAAAGTTATTATCGAATCGGCCTCCACTACGTTTTCAGGCAACGTATTTCCAGATTCGAACAACTCACTGAGTGAAACTATTTATTGTGCCCTCCCCTCCCCTTCTTTTAGGAATCTGGATCTCCCTCTGCCAAAAGGCCGTGGATTGTTGCTAAATCCATTCACTTTTTTCAGACTGAATTAGACAGATATTTGTCAGGTCAGGGGATTAAGAGATAAGGAGTAATCACACGTATTTGAAGATCTGGAGGTCACCAGAAAAGAGGAATAGCATGACGCGTAAAATATTTTCTCTTGATAATAATAGTTTTCGTCTTATGGCCGTTGAGCGTATTCAGATGAGATGGATCAGGTTCGACATACACACCAAATGTAACCACGGATCAGGTAATATCACAATTTCTTCTGAGGCTCCAATCCCACCGTGAATTGATCTACAGTGTTTGAGTGGATTGCAACTATAGCACAGAGTCAGTCAGCGATGATATGTTTTTGTTGATAGATTTTTTTGATAGATTGTGTATCTGATACACAATCTAGAAAATTGATGATTCAAGTTCCACCAATAGATTCTTCGAAAAAGCTGTAGAAACTCTCGCCAAGCCTGTGTCATCTGCAGCAAGTTTTATCTCTCTTTTTGATCTTTCTCTGCAGCTTTCGCTGTCAGTCCCGTACACCAATCACTGTGGCCCATTTAAACCTTAGAGTTCAATGTGCTTTCACCTGAGTCCTTGTCTCACCCCACATATCTGTCCACCAGCGTCACCCAATCTAAATAAACATAACAAACAGCTGACCACAAGTAATATGATTTTTCTACCGACCAGTAGCTCATTAGCCAATTATTAAACTATGTTTACAATGCTTACCTAAATTATTGTAAACATTAACTGATCATAACGTGTTTGATAGGCGTGTAGTGATAACACAGAATCCCTCAGGAATAATCTTTCAACTATTCCCAATTCCTGCCTCCACAGGCTGCAAGCAATCCAGAAATGTTTGGCCTGTGCACTCTACCGTTCCATACTCCATGACCCCATCTCCGCTATCCCCGCCATTGTCTCCCCAGCATCCAGAGGATCTAATTCAACTGGTGCAGTTTCTTAGAACAGGTTGAATGTTGTACATCATATCCTGCTTAAATATGAAAACGCCTGCTTTGGAACTGGCTGATGTTAGGATTTTGGATGATTGTTTGGTTGTTTCCGGTATTGTAGTTTTTTGGTTCCTCGGTGCCTCTTTGATGAACGAAGGCACATGTCGCTGGTGAGAAACCTGGCTGTATTGGCACGTATAACATCGTCGATTTGTTTGACACAAGAAACCCAGTCATCACCCTGCAATACCTGCTCAAACCATTGGTGCAGTAAAGAGTCCTAGCTACCAAGACAGCCATTCATTTATAATCTAACAAATACTGACGTTGCAGTTCTGTTGCAAAGGAAGCTGTCATAATCTTGTCATAATATGTTTCTTACTTATTCAATCTACCTTGTTTGTGGGACACTGCAGTGCACAATTCGCTTCCATGTTTCACCCACAAATATACAGTCAATTCACTTTACAGTACATCTGTGAAGCCCTTTGAAACATCTAGAAGACGTCAACAGCGCTATATCAAATCGAAGGATTATGATTATCATCTGTTGATAAACACGTAAACAACCAAATCAATTCCCTTTGATTTCCAGTCGTTGTTACAAATTGAAACTTTCATAATATTACATTAATTTGTTTGAACATTGTTCTCACACGTCCCTACATACAATCGAAATAGCTTTACCTTTCATTTGTCCATAATTATTGCAGTGGCTTGCAGCTCGATAGATGGACCAGTCACCTTGAATATGAGTGACTTGGGTTTATTTCCAGGCAGGTCGAAACCTTGAAAAAGGTTACTTATTTGACATGCCTGACACTAACCCAGGACAAAAACAATAATAAATTGGTGATTGCAATCCCGGCTATTTGTAGGACACTGCTGTTGCAATTGGCTGCCATATGTTTCCCATAAGGAGGCAGTTATTTCACTTGGTAACATATTTTATACAGGGTATGGAGGCATCCAGAGGATGAGAAAAGTGCTATATCAAATGCAGTGCTTTCATATGTTTTAAAGCAGTTCATATGATACTTCTCAAAAAGAAATCATCATTAGAAACATGAAGATGCCTAGTTATTTTGGCATGTAACGCTGGTATCAATGTCCTTTAGATAACTTGACGTCTTTATAAAGAATCTCGGCCAGCATGAACCGCTTTGTTCCAAGTTGTACGCAGTACACAACATTGATCACCCTTGTTTAACAGTCCCAGAATCTATATATTAGTCCCAGTCTCTGTATATCAGGGCCGGTCTCTGTATTCTGGGATCTCGTTCTGTATTGCGAGAGCAACTGAATCTCCTCAGATTTGGAATTAAGCAATATTCAGGCCTAGTTACATGACGGGAGATCACCTTCCAGAATGCGTTGAGGAGTAGTACTATTATGGTGCTATTTTCTCAAGTCAATATCAGAAGGAGATTTTTCTGGGAAGAGCACAATCTGAGGAGTAACTGAAAAGAACAGTTACCACACTTGAGCCGAATGAGTTTGGTTACTGTACATCAAACCAAACATAATATAGCAGAGATACTGGAAATCTGAAGCAAAAACAGAATTTGCTGGGAATACTCAGCAGGTCAGGCATTATCCATGAAGAAAGGAAATTGAGACAAAGTTTGGGTCCACGACACTTCGTCACATATTCTGTTTTTTGTTTTTGGTTACTATACTTGCCGGATACTCTCCATCTCGTTGATTGGCTTCACCTTTGAACAGGAATTCGGTTGCTTCCTCTTATTGGTAGCAGTCTGCGCTGATTCTCCCTATGGTTGACAAGGTCTGTGATTAGTCACTGGATGGTGCGCAGCAATATGGGGAAATAGGCACAGCTCTCCATGTTGCCAGCAATTTATCACCTGTAGTCAGCAGCTTCCAGTAACAGTTACAGATCTATGATTGAGAGGGGTGCAACCTAACTCCCAGGCGTGGAGATGGTGGTGGGAGTATTTGTGTCGATATCCTTTGCCACAGTCGAGATATTGTCGCTAATCATGTCAGCGTAGATGCCATCCAGCGTGTGGGGCGCTGTATTAATCCAAGTTATTGTTGATGTTGTTGAAGTATATAGCAAAAGTTGAAGCTTTTTTTTATCCCTGTGAATTACCCAGAGATTTCAGTAATAATCCGATCTATCCCATGTGGTTGCCTTTTCATTCTTTGCGCTACAGATTTATGCTGTATTTGGCATCTTTGGTTAAATCATTGCAAAACTACACAACTGAAGATAAAGTTGCACCAATTGTTGTTCAGATATAATAGCAGTTTATCATACAGTTTTCGTCCGCATTTTAGTAGGAAAGTCAGTGTCACAGTGAGTGTGCAGAAGACATTTTATTGAGTATTCGTGTGGATAAATGTTTTAACCTATTATCAAGGAGTGAAAAAAATGGCAAAGTTTTATTTCAGTGAAGGTTTTGGGCCTGACTATATAGATATATTTATATGAACGCGTTTTTAGTGTCCTTACCAACATATGGTTTCAAGTGGTCTGTGGATCAGTCACTAGAGGACAGAGAATTCTAAAACATCACAGCACAGATTGAGGCCTATTGGCCCAGCGTCACAGAGTCTGAACCGACAACATCAACAGTAAAATTACATTGATAGAGGACATTTCATACCGGGAGCATGTCCCAAGGTGCTGAACAGCCAGCAAGGAACCGAGCAAGCGAGAGGGTCAAGGTAGGGGGGAGAGGCGGGAGAGAGTTAAGAGGGAAGGGAGTGAGTTCGAAGGGCTGCAGAAGGTACGGTCGAACAGGAGAGTCTTGAGTCCGGCCTTGAAGGAGGCGAGGGAGGAGTGATCGGAAGGGACTGTGGGATTGAGCTCCACATTGTGGGGGCACAGAGCGTGAAAGCCCGTCCTACAGTGGTAGGGCGGGTCGCGGACGGCACATGGAGCCGGCTAGAGGTCACTGAATAGAGAGGTTGGGGAGGTTCACAGGGGACCAGCAAAGGAGTTCTCCAAGAAGATACACTCTACTGTTCCAGTTCAGGCGGGTTGGTTAAAGTAGGAACCATCTGAGGTTTCTAGAGGGAATGTTATGAATGTCTGAAGAGAACTAAGATATATTGATACGGCAAGAGGCAGGTTAACGTTTCGTTTTTAAAGATGCTATGATTGAAAGGCTTTCTGTTGCCCCATAAATTCCTTTGGCACTGTGATAACTCTTTAAGGATTAAAGAGTTAATTTTGCAACAGATCTCTGATAACATCTGTGCTCCCTGCTTGTTCTAGCTTCAAACCGTGAGTGTATGTGTTTGTGTGATTGTGTGTGTGTATGAGAGAGAGAGAGAGAGACAGAGAGAAACAGAGTTTATGTGTGTGTTTGTTTATGTGCGTGGGAGAGAGAAATGTAAGGAGGGAGAGAGAGAATGAGGTGGGAGAGTGGGGGAGCGGGGGGAGTGGAATTGACTATGAAAGCTGTAGAGCCAGATCACACAAATAGATAAAATATATCTGATGTTGGAACCCGTCTCATTGAAATAATCACCGGCCTAATTAATTGATGATATTGAGCTTTTAAATCCATTATTACTGAAGTGAAAATTGTGACCCTTGACACCAGTACATTTACCAGCAATAAGTACAATTAATAGCAACAAATAGATGATGCACAAGAGTTTTTTGGTCTTATTACAGTCCTGCTAATAACTGTAGGATCAAATTACCGTGGTCCATTTAAATCAACGAGTCCAATGTGCTGTCATCTGAGTCCTGGTCTCAATCCACATGTCTGTCCACCAGAACTTCCTCATCCAAATAAGCATAACAAACAGTTAATCACAAATATTAAGCTTTCTCTGCCGACCAGTGGCTGATCAAACCATTTTTACTTCATGTTTAAAAAAGTTTACCTGATTTAATTTGACCATTATGCGCTATATATTTGTAAGTTCCATTCTTCCTTGCTCAGAAGTTGGCACTCTCGCCTCTGATTCAGCATATTGTGGTTGACTTCCAAACTTAGGATGTTTTGCAGGTTTGCTCGTCGTCAATTCTCCAGTATTGGGGCTGCCATCCTTGGAAAAGGAACTTTAAACCCAGGCCGTGTCTCCCTCTCCATCTAGAAAATCAACTACTTCAGACCTGTTTGGAAGCCAAATGGACCTACCATTTTGTTTACACATTTGATTGATGAGAAAATCCAGAAAGTGCTAAATTATCAGCGAGCCAGTTTTCAAATATACAGTTTGCAGATTTACAGCATCGTATGCCAATCAACCAGTCTGGCAGTAAGTCAATTCCAAAATTATTTTTGTTATTCAACCGAGCATATTCGGAACCAGAGGCGAGAGAGAGGGAGAGGGAGAGGGAGCGAGAGAGAGAGAGAGAGTTATCAAATACCCCAGAATGAAAGTGTCAACATACAAAGACATTCGGTTGAAGGACGAAATGATCTCATTGCCTTTGTTGACACGTAAAAGTGATTTTTTAATAATTCCTGCCAATGCGTTTTATAATGGACACATTAACGTTAAAATTAATATGGTTATTTGAATTACAGCTGAATATTTATTTGTTGGTTTGCGTTAAACAATCACTCATCGCAGGATAAATTTTAGAAATTATCTAAAGTTTCAGATTCATTTTAAGTGTAACAAGTACCAAGAGTCTTGTGAGAATATTGATCTAGTAAATTTCTGTAAATATTACAAACATTTGAACTAATAATTTGGTTAATTCTCCACTGGTCTGTAGAATAACACTAGTCTGTGTGACCCAATTAATTATGAATGGGTTACTGAGCCACTGATCAGCATACCAGGCCTAATTGTTGACATCTTATATCCGTTTTGCTTAATCAGGTGAGATGGTTAAGTTGGGAAGAAATATCAAATGTGACCATGGCTCAGGTGACATGACAAAGACTTGAAGTTAAGTTGTCATAGTAATAATACTGAATCCAGATACTCGATCTATTGAATTAATCAGGCTATTGTTTGCTTCAAGTTCCACATATGGATTATTTGACAAAGCACCAGAAACACTGGAGCAGCCTGTGTCAACTACTGCAAGTTTTATCTCTCTCTTGATCTATCGCTGTCAATCATGTACACTTTCTAACACACATAAGCTGACACGCAAAATCGCAGAGACTTTCTCTCTCTCTCTAACTCTTTATCTGACACAGACACACACAAACTCACAGAGACTCTCTCTTAACTCAAACTCAAACAGACATATATTGTATCTCTCTCTCTCTTTCTCTCACCCACCCAGATGAGTAAATCGACAAAGATTCTCTCTCTACCTTTCTCTCACATACACATACATACTCATAAATACCGTCTCTTTGGCACACAAAGAACGACAGAGACTGTATTTCTCCCTCTCTCTCACACATAAACACAAACTCACAGAGACTGTATTGCTATCTCTCTCTCACTCACACACACATATCTTGATTAATAGATGAACTAAGGAACTAACGATAGGGAACAATTTAAGGAAATTTAGATCAGCAAAGAATTGCTACTTGGGAAGTTGTTGGCATTTAAACGAGGCAAGCCCCTGGACATGGTGGTTTGCATCCTAGTGTTTCGAAAAAGGTGGCTCATGAGATAGTGGAGGCTTTGTGTCTGATATTACAAAAACAATTGGATTCTGGAACGGTCCCCATTGATTGGAAGATTGCAATTGTCACACCACTATTTAAGAAGAAAGAAAAGATGGTGAACTATAGACCAATTAGAATGACATCGGTGGTAGGGAAAATTCTAGAATCCTTGATTAAGGATGTCGTAGTGGGATACTTAGAGGACCACAATGTTACAAAAAAGAAGTCATGCTTAACGAAACTTTTAGATGTTTTTTGAGGACATATCAAGCAGATTAGATAAGGAGAAACCTGAAGTTGTAGTGAATTTAGATTTCCAAAAGGCATTCGATAAGATGCCGCATAAAAGCTTAATGACCAGATAAGGGCCCATGGAATTAAGGGAAATATATCAGCATGGATTGAAGAATGGCTAAAGGAAAGAACACAGAGAGTAGGGATAAACGTATCCTTCTAAGATAGGCAGGATGCCACAATGAACAGTGATTGTTCCTCAGCGATTTACAAACTATATCATCGACCTAGATGTGGACATCGAACTTAAAATATCCAAATTCGCTAAACTAGGAGGGAAACTAACCACAGAGAATGAAATTTTAAAAATGCAACACAATATAGATAGGCTAGGTGAGTGGTCAATTTAGTGACAGATGACGTATGATGCAGGGAAGTGTTAAGTCATCTACCTAGGTGGTAAAAACAGTAGAGAAGACTTTTTTTTATAATGGGAAATACTAGACAGTGTTAGCGATCAGAGGGAATTGGTTGTCATTATACACCAATCATAAAAAGTTAGTTTGAAGGTACAGCAAGCAAATAGGAATGCTCATGTTACTTTGGCATTTGTTACAAATTGGTTAGAATATAAGAGTAGGGAAGTCTTCATGCAAATGCATAGAGCCCTGGTGAGAGCACATTTTTGGTCTCCGTATTTAAGAAAGGATGTACTCGTCTTGAATGTACAACGTAGATACACTACCTGGGATAAAGGGGGTGAGCTATGTGGACATGTTGAGGAATCCAGGCCTATATTCTGCAGAACATAGAAGAATCAGAGGTGATTTGAAGAAAACTGTCATATTATTAAGGGGTATGACAGAGTAGATAGAGGGAGACTGTTTCCCCTGGTTGAAGAAATTATAACCAGTGGTCACAGTCTTCAAATTAGGGGTCAGCCCCAAGTTCTTCACTCTGCGGATGGTAAATTTATGGATTTCTCTAATGTTACGGAGCGTAGATACTCAGTCCATGAACATATTCAAGAGTAAGATTGATCGATTTCTTGTACATGAAGGGATTATGGAATATGGGGATAAGGCGAGTAGGTGGAGTTAGATTCGAAGATCAGCCATTAACTGATTGAATGGCAGAGCAGGATTGAGGGACCGAATGTCCTACTCCTGCTCCTAATTCTTTTGTTGTTGTGTTCACACACAAAAAACCCAAGAGACTGTTTCTCTCTGTCTCCTGCACACAAACACACAAACACACAAAGTGACAGAGACTCTATCTCTATCTCTGTCACATACCAACATACACACAAACTCACAGTCTCTCTCTATCTCCCCCTCACACACACACAAACTCACAGAGACACTCTCTCTCACTCACACACATTCACGCACACAAATACTCACAGAGAGATCCACACACACGGTTAGAAGACAGGAAACTAGCAGCAGCTCAGATGGTATCTGACAACAGCTGCCAATGCAACTGTTTGCTATCTAAAGTGAAGTCATAGAGCCTTAGCATTTTATAGCACAGAAGAGAAGTCATTGGTAAGTATGTGTGTTAGACTGGGACAGGTCAGGGCAGACAATGTGGGGTGTGGAGCTCCGGTAGCTCAGTGATTAGAGGCCTCGCCTTACAAGACCTTGAGACCTGCGTTTCGATTTAAGGCAGAACAGGGCAAAACCTTGGGTAACTTTCCTTACTCCACACGCATGCCTAATAATAATCCCTCAAAAGAAACCTACACTAATTAAATTGAGTCATTTTCAATCCACAACTGTTGGTAGCAACGCTGCTGTGCGCAAATTTGAAGCACTTTCAGATGTCGATAAGACGTGAAAAGGGCTGTATCAAATGCAATTCTTATTATATCACACTGTGAATTACTCTACTGTGTTTGAGAGGCCTGTGAGTATAGCACATAAACACTCAGTAATGATCTGATGGCTCTGATGTATTTTATTGATTGGTATGGGTTGTGTTAGGGTTATTTTTCTTATATATTTTAGTCGTAATATTGGATCAAGTTGCTCAATCTAAATTACTAATTATTCCGGTATTTTCTACAAATTCCACATCCAGATCCTGCAGCATACCACAAACTCTGTCAACTAACACAAATACTAACACAGGTTACATCTATCTTAATGATCTGACTGTAGCTTTCGCTGTCAGGCCCGCTTTTTCCAGCACGCACACACAGAGAACCCCAACCCCCAACTCCACCCCCTCACCTCAACCCTTCCTACACCACATACATACATAAGCAAACGCATAGAGAGCCACACACTTTGGCCTCTGAGTTTCAATTTCACAGTGAATGCCCAGCTAGCTCCGCACACACAAACACACAGACCAACCCAGCCACCCCCACCACATTCATGTACACAAAAACACAACGAGAACCCAACATACACAGGGACACACGCAAGCTGAGCCCCCGCCCCACCCCCCACCCCCCCACTGCCCCCATCCCACTGAGACCTACCCCCACTGTGACCGCCTCCCCATCTGCTCAGATATAAGCACATTGTTCTCTAAGGTTAGATGAGCAGGAGAAACTATGAGGATAGGTTGAACAATCTAGGCCTATATTCTCTAGATTATAGAAGAATGAGAGTTAATTTTATAGAAACCTACAAGATTATTTAACGACACGAATGAATAGATAGGAAGATACTTTTTTCCCCTGGTTGGAGAAACTTTAACCAGGGGTCACAGTATTAAATGAGGATTCAGCCCTTTCGCAATGAGTTGAGAAAAAAAGTTTTTCCCTCAGAGGATAGTAAACTTACAGTACTCTCTACCACCAAAGGTCTGTTGATACTCAGTGCTTGAACATGTTAAAGAGTGAGAATGATAGATTTCTTGTGGATGACGGGATTAAGGGTTATGAGGAAAAGGCGGCTAGGAAGAGATCGAATAGATCAACCATGACTTATTGAGGAGGCTCGAGGGGCAGAATGGCCTACTTCTAAAGGAGGTTGCTCAGATGGTATAGGACGTTAACCATGAACTTTATTAGAGGCGAGAGAAAGAGAAAACGCTATCAAAAGCTCCAGAATGAAAGTACCAATTATAATGACCTTCATTTGGATCATGAATTGATCTCATTGATATGTGGAAAAACTAAGGCAAAGTACATCTTTCAATTCCTGCCAAAGCATTTAAAAATGCCACTTTACTGTTAAAACTAATGTTCTGATTAGCATGCTGCTAAATTGTAATTGATTGGTTCGTGTTAACTATTAAATTTAAGAACATAAGAATTATAAGCAGGCATAGGACATTCGGCCCCTTGAGCGTGGTCTGCTAATCAATAAAATCATTAATTTATCCCAGGATAATGAGTGTAAACGATCAAAAATCAAAGGAGCAGTTTAATTGGGACAATTATCGAGACTCCTGTTGAGAATAATATTCCACGAATTTAAGTGAATATTGTAAACATTTGAATTAATAAATTGTTAATGGGAGACTGATCTGTAGAATAGGCCTAACCTGTGTGAACAAATCCATTGTTACACTTATTTAGATTAAATATTTCAGGTGGGCAGACAGGTCACGTGTGAACACGCCTCATATCTTAAAACACTAGTTGAATGTGATGTGCAGTGTTTGAGAGGCCTGTGAGTATGGCATAGAAACGCTTGGCAATGAACTATATTTGATCATACACAGGCAGAACTCGCTTAGCGTCGCTTCGGCGGATGTTGTTTCTCCATTATTTCATCAATACTCTTTGATGTTCAATGTGTTGGTGTCGTTTCTCATCATTTCTGTCAGTAACTACAGTGGGGCCAGATAACCAAAGTACCAATTAGACCTGTATCACCGCTAGCTGTGAAATCACCGCTGTCAGTGACATCATCGCTCTCAGTGACATCACCGCTCTCGGTGACATCACCACTCTCAGTGACATCACCACTCTCAGTGACATCACCACTCTCAGTGACATCACCACTCTCAGTGACATCACCACTCTCAGTGGCATCACCAGACAATCAATGGAAAGTATCGATTAGGCCTGAATTTACTGCAGAACCTGCAGCAAAGCAGCAGACACTCTGTGGTGCCGCCTGCCTCAACTGACACGTTTTGTCTGTCTTCTTGATCCGCTCCGTTACTTTTCACTGCCAGTCCTGCTCAAACTATCGCACACGTACACGCACACACACACACACACACACAGACAGATCCTCCTGGCACAGACAGACACACCTCCCCACACGTAAGTACACAGACCAACCACAAATCCCCTCACAGACATACATAGAGACTCCCCACCCCCCAAACCAACAAACACACACACACACAAACAAACAGAGACCCCTCCCCCACACAAACATACACAGAAAACCACTGCCCTCCTCCCCCTCTCTCTCTCACACACACACATACAGACTCCCTCATTCATTCACATACAGACGCAGTTTGAAGCAGGAAACAAGCAGCAGCTCAGATCTTATCTGACAGGCTGTGGTGAATTTAACACTTTACTCTCCAAAGTGACGTTACAGAGGCTTAGAATTCTGTAGCACAGAACAAAGTCATCGGTGATACGTGTGGTCAATTGATTGTGACGCATCTTCAGATGAGCCAATCCTGGAGGGGCAGATCTGCGGGTGTGAGCACGACACAGGTGTCAGCTCACACACACCTCTGAGGTTTGCATCCCACAGGGAGATGGTTAACTCCCACAGGCAATTGATACTAACATGTTTAATTGTCCGGTAATTGTAACACAGAAACCCTCGGGATTGATCTGTTTATCTGACACCTCGTGTTAGTTTCTATTCAGTGTACTGCAAACATGGTTAGTAATATTTTACTAATTGCAGTGGATTTTGATAATCAATCTCATGTATTCATTTTGCCGTTACTTCAGTAACACATTTTGTTTCGCAAAGCATCAGAATATCTGTGGTGCAACCAATGTCGACTAAAATACATTTATCTCTCTGTCTGATCATGCTCTGTAGGTTGTGCTGCTAGTTCCCCCCACCCTCCACTCCCACACACACCCCAAACTTCCCACTGCTCTTCCGTCGTTGCTGACATCACACTCCAACCGTGCACTATTCCTCTCTCTCCCTCTTCCTATCTCTCTCTAACACACAAACACACGATTTAAAGCAGGAATCCAGCATGCTGCTCCGATGTCAGTTAAAATGACTTTCACTTCTCAAAGAGGCAATATAGAGTCTTCGAAATTTTAGGACATCTAAGAATACAAACATTAATACAATCATAATGTTACAGGGTGAAGCTAACGTCAATGGCAAGTATAGAGGATACGGGATGCTACAGAGGCAAGAACAATTTTTGTTAATAGATAGGGGGAGCGGTGGAAGTATTTCCCTTTCATATCAGTAAATTTCGCAAGTCTTCTAAAGAAAGCAAATAGGTGAGATATCCCATGAATTCGTACATAATATGTTTTTTTACCAAATGCAACAACAACAAAATTACATTAAGATCGCGCCTTTCACGTCAGGAGGACGTCCCAAGGCGTTGGTCAGTTACTGCTTCAGACCAGCGCTGAGGACAGGGAAGTGAAGTAGAGAATTAGGAATTGCTAATGGGTCCATCGAAGAGAAGAGGCTGGAGGCGAGACTAAGGAGGCCAGGGAGGCGGCGAGGAGAATGGACTTAGGAGCTTCAGAGTTTGTGTGCAGAGTGGCTGAAGGCTTGTCCGCCACTATATGGGCAGGTGGGTCGGGGGACATGGAGCAGGCCATAACCTGCTGAAGGGAGGTAGTGGGCAGGTTGGTTAGGGGATAGGAAGTCAGGGATGTATGGTGGGTCGAGGTTGTGGAGGGCTTTAAATGTAAGCATTATTATTACGTTTGATATTGCATGCAAGGAAAGCTGAAGGAACTACTACGATTTTCAAACAATCTGGAGGAAGTTCAGTGTCCAACTCCCATCAAGGAAACAAGAGTGATATGGGGGCCTTGAACAGGTTAATAATTATAATAATCTTTGCATTTGATAAAGTGAGTTTCACATGTGATCGACGTCCCAAAGCGCTTCCCAGAATACACTTTACAGTGAATTGATTGCATATTTGTGGGCGAATCTCGCCAGCCAATTGCGCACAGCAGTGTCCCAAAGCAGTCGTGGAATGAAATGACCAATTCTGTTATTGTAGTTTTTTTGACGGATTATGATTAGGCGTGTGGAATAAGGAAACTTGCCGAGGGATTCACGCTGACCTGCCTGGATGCGAACACAGGACTCCCCAGCTTGTTCTCCCCAGCTTGCAAGACACGTGCTCTAACCACTAAGTCACAGGAGCCCCAGAGATTGGCTGCTTATTGATAGCCAATAGACTCTCACGTTCCCCCCAAGACATGTAATCCTGCATCAGACACAGGCAAGGCTCAGGCTCTGTCTGATTTCATGGGCCACGTTTCACGATGAAAGAGAAAACACGAGCAAATATATCCATGTATGGTAACATCGCAGCGGATTGGTTAATCTGATCAGGATGCAAAAAATATATTTTCTACATATCAGCAATCTATTAATGATATGGCCGGAGACGTTGGTTTGTGGGGACCTGTTGAGTGGGGCTGGACGATAAGGAATTTAATGACTGACAGCACTGGCTTGATGTCCATCAAATCACGTTTCCACTTTCCAGGGGCGATAGTGCGGTCTCTTGTGATTTGCCTTGTCCTGCACACTCTCACATGTAAGTTAATGGTTACTGAACTATCTTCATCATAACCACAATCATAATCTTTTGCTTTGTACGTATTAATAGTAACCGTAGGTGATTAATGGCAGTTAATTCCGAATATTTTATACACTAACAATATAATAGATGGAATTCCTCTCCACCATATCACTCAGATTTATCTCAATTTCCACAGTGCTTGCGTTTTATTTAGTGTCCCAAATAAATATAATTAATGATTCTCAATATCATTTGTGAATCAATAGAGTTGATGGCTATCCAGGTTTTATAGTTGGCGATTGTATGATAAGAATTAAATATATATTAATCATTCCTTTGAACTACGAATACATTAGATACCATTTTCAAAAAATTAAGAGAAGTGATAATTTTCCCCCCAATCAGTCACGAAGAAGAAAAACATATTGGTTTGCAAATGAGATGGATGTACAGATCTATAAAGACTTTTCATGAAGTGGGGAAAAAACGTTGTTGAAAGTGTTCAACTGAATGCATTGAAAACGGTACAGGACCTTGTGTCATCAAGGGCAATGTGTATATTTGCTTTGTGTCTGGCGTGCTCCGCATCCCCCACCCGAACCGCCCAACCATTGCTGGCCGGGCTGTTAGCCTCTCTGCCACCCACACACTCTGGAACTCCATCCCGCCATCCCTTTGCTTCGTTGCCTCCCTTTCTTTCCTCCTTGAAGTCTGGCCTCAATGACTTCCTTTGTGACCAAGCTCTTTTGCTGCCATACTGACTCCCCTCCCCGCTTTTCTACTCTCCTTCCCGCTGCCACTACCCCGACCCTTCTTCTCCTGCTCGAGTCCCCGCCTAAATCTTCACCCCCTCCCGACTTGCAAGGCGCTCTATCATTCTAGTTTTGCTGTTTTGTTGTTGTACTTCGGAGCAGATTGTGGGTCATGTGAACATTGCAATGTTTGTTTCAGCGTTTTATATTAATTAGTAACTAATATTCTGCTTTGTTTGTTGGTGCACATAATGTTCAAATTGAAACACGAAGAGTTTATCATTGTAACTAGTGTGGTTTGAGGTGAATTATCTGCTGCTGTGAGAGGCTGTATCTCCAGTTGTTAAAGCTGAACATTTTATATCATTTAGTTTATGTTGAGTGACTGTTTAATTGAATATCACTGGTGTTTAAAGCGATGGTACAAAGCAAACAGTACTTTATGTGCCGGGTACTGTTGCTCTTCATTCTCCAGTTTCTACAAATCAACATAATTGATATTGATATAGCGACTTGCCTGCCAGCCGGGCGACCGGACGCTTTTAAGTTTGATTTAAATATATATATATTCCCATCTGGATATCAATATTTTACTTTGAATTTGATTGAGCTAAAATCAATCGATGGACTGTTACTGGCCAAGAGGCGACAATTGACAGTGAAGGACAGACACAGACAGGACACGGTGCTGTTTCAGTGGAGCTGTTTCTGAGCCGGTGTCTTCTGTTCTGCACCTGCTCTGCTTTGAGCGATATTAACAGATTTGTTTCCTGTGAGACGGGGAATTAAAAAACTGCAGCGATTTGATACGAACTTCAATGTAAAATCTACAAATATAACATTGATAGTGTAGTAATGATAATAGTGCTAATTGCTTCATTTGATATAGTGCATTTCGTGTTTTCTAAATGTCCCAAAGCACTTCACAAAATATACTGAAAACTGAGTTGTATGTGGGCATAATGTGGCAGATAATTACGCACAGCAGCGTCCCAACAAACAGTCGTGGATTGCGTAACCAATTGATTACTGTGTTTTGAAAGATTATAATTAAGCGTATGGAGTAAGGAACCTGGCCCAAGGTTTCGCCCGTTTGGAATGGAACCCAGGTAATGACACTAGTAAGGAAATGCAATAGTCAGGCTTTTAAATATTCGGCAAATTAAAACTATATGTTAATTAGACTCAAAGAAGCGATGAAACGTTGAATTTTACACGCAGTAAATGTCCCGTTGCAGCTACATAATACTGACTGATTGATATCCTCAGCGCTCTCTCCACATTGACTGACAAACAGATTAAAGATAAAGTCTTTGAAATCGTCCGCAAAGTAACTAACTTTAAAAATAAATTGGTTTGTACGAAGAAGCAAGCAACTGTTAAGTAACACATAGCCGAAAATGCGCACTGTACTTATTTTTTATCATTTCTCTTTATTAAAGGAGCCTTACGCACTCTTAGTCATTTACCATAGTAAATGGGTCATTCGTAGACAATTTTCCTCACAGGTGTGCGAGTCCAGGGTATCAGCTATGATGTGGAGTTGTTAACGTGATGGTAAAGAAAACACATTAAGACTCGTTGATTGAATCGAAAACTATCTTGATGTGATATTATATTCTGCCAAATTTTGTAGTGAGGTTACAATGCAACAATCATGCTTTTGCCTCAAAACTCATTTAGGGAAGAAACTTACTGGAGATAACGCATTCAGGTTCATGAAATTCTAAATTAAAACACAAAGTGATTACCTTCATTGTATTTGTAATGAAATTTTATTGATATGTTGATCAGTTGTGGAAACCTTGAAATACAGAGAAATTCATTTGCATGAATAATTTACGCTTCGGCTTTTAAAACTAGAAGTGTGCTTAATGTGATCAAAACCCAAACCTTTATTTGGAACATCTCTGCGAAACGTTCACCAACAACACATTTGGGAGAATAGTTTGAAATGCAGTTAGATATTTACGGGTTATTTAGACGCCCACATATATACAGACAATTCACTTCAGAGTATGATCTGTGAAGCACTTTAGGACTTTGATAAGATTTGAAAAGTGCTACATCAAATGCAAGGATAACTATTTTTTAAAATTTATTATAGATCACCATCAGCGTTATGGTAGATAACCGTCAGCTTTAGCAATCAGAAAGATTTCACTGTGACAATGATTTTGAGTAATGTTCACCATATTTTCTGTTCCCAATTTCATCAGTTACATTTGCAGATATATGTTAGTTATCTGGCTCTTTGGTCTTTGGTTACGATTAAACTGGCTGGTATTAACCTTATATTGATGGTACTCTATCTGTGATTCCAGCATTCACTCAAAAACCAACAACCAGCCATTTGGCCGTCCTTCCTAAATAACAGGCGCTAAACACACAGCATTTCATGTTATTGTTGAGGGAGCTTTATTCTGTATATATTGCTCACGTGGGAGTACAAACGGACAGTGAAGCTGGAGCTCTCCTGTGTCTTTCAAATAGACTTTCGTGTATTGCTAATGGAGTAACTTAAGAATTAGTACAAAAGGAAATGTCACCGCTCTCTTAATCTCCTCTCTGAATTGAGTCTGGGTAACAGCGTATATGCACGTGTTAGTACAGGAGCACAAAAGCTGCAGCATGTAGCCAGTTACCTCAATAATGTACCAAGGATCAGTGTAGCCTGAGAAGTTACTTGACTGTGAAATTCTCCGGTATAAGAAAAATAAAACGTATGTCATCCATAACACTATAAAATTGCCTGATATTGCAAATAGTAAAATAATGGCTTTCCTTCGGCTCTTCATCTCTGGATCACTGTCTCTCTCACCTCTAATCCTGTCCCCAACACTGTGTCCCCGCAATCTCCTGCGAGCTCGAATGGCCACCAGGATGTGCCTGACAGTCAAGGCGTTGAGCAGCAGAATCACAACGAATGGGAGAATCGGGGTTAAGATAAGGTCGAGGAGGTCAAAAACTGTCCATGGGAGAAACGAGAAAAAGATTGCTTTGGTAGCACAAAACCACGGTATATTGTTAAGTATGAACTCTGTTTCATAGATAAAATACCAGGGAACGTTTTCCCCAATGAAAAGCACACCCAGCACCGCTATCACTGCAGCAGCTGTTTTTTCGGTGCAATATTTAGTTTTCAGTTGTTGGCAGCAGATGGCGACATATCGATCAAAGGTGAAAGCCACAGTTAGCCAGACAGAGGTAGCCTGTGTTGCACCACACATTACAGCTAGCAGCGCGCAAACAGGAGTGATGTGCATGAATGAATATGGGAAGTAGTAACGAACAATGCGATATAAAATCACCGAGAAAATTACCACCATCAGATCAGCCACTGACATGGCCAGCAGATAGTGAGAGACACATTTGGAGAGACCGCACCTCCCCCGAGACAGGATCAGAATGGCCGCGAGGTTAGCTACAGAGAGAGAGTGAGAAATGACCAGTTAAAACAATCAATTTCTACAGTTGATTTTGTGCTGATAAAGTATATATTTTGTGCTGGACTTGCTGTTTCGTAATATTCGCTTCTCTCACATTAAGTCGTTATTTAAGGTAAATGGACAAAAGTCTGTCTCGCTGCCCATCACCGTGTGGCACAGTCACACACACACACAGAAACAGGCAGACGTTCACAGAGAGGGGGAGATGTAATGCCGTGCAGAGAGAGAAGAGGAGCAACCAGCAAAGGCGGGACACCAGGACGATGTAGAGAAAAATAGATGGAATCAGAAAGGCACAGTTACCCTTTTTTAAAAATCGGCAGATAAATCTAGACCCGTTCAGAGATAGACAGTCATAGACATAGAGGGAATGGAAGATGCAGAGATACAACTACACAGATAGTTATACATGTACACAATGAGAGAGGCACAGAGATACAATGAGACAGATAGATCCACTCAAGCAGACAGATACAGGGTTCTTCAGAGACAGAGGGAGAGAATCACTGATACGAAGACAAATGAACAGAGACATATACACACAGATATATATGCACACAGGCAGAGAGAGAGAGACACATCACCCAAATATACACACACACCTGCAGAAAATTTGGACAGATATACAGACAGTGAGAGAAACAAATAAACACATGGTGAGAAAGACGGATAGAAAAAATAGAGAAAATTTCACACACAGAGAAAGCGAGTAAATACTTGAAACAGAGCGAAATGTATCCATGCCTACATAGACATACACAGTCATCCAGAGAATGAAACATTCAGTCGGGGAGGGACTCACAGACAGAAGAACAGCCGCATGCAGATAGGCAGACACAAGTACACAGAAGTACAGAAAATCACAGGGAGATTGTGGGGTTAGCCTTGTGGGGTTAGCCTACTGCAGGACACAAGCAAAAAAGGTTCACCTGCACAGCAGTAAACAAACCCAATTAAGACATCCATGCATCTCAATTATGCATGTAAATCCCAGAGATAGATTGTTGGAAAATAGTTTAGAGAACAACTATCTCTACTTATGTTTGTTAGTCTGTTTGTCCTTTCGTGGCTCCCCCTCTCTCTCTCCCTCTCTCTCTCTCTCTCTCTCTCCCTCACCCTCTCTGTGTGAAATTCGCTTTTTTTTGCATATTCGTATTGATGGTGATAGGATTTGCAAAGTACGCAAACCACCGGCTGACGAAAGTAAATCTGTGTAAACAGAGATGTGTGGAGTAAATAAACTTGGATTAGGTTTCGCATTACTGCATAATCAATCGCGGTCCTCCGGCTTGACAGTCCACTACACTACATCAGATACAAAATATTAAGAGAGATACACGCAGCGAGAGAGGGGAATACAGATAATGGAAAAACAGCGCACAAAATACACGGAGAAAGAGACTGGAATCAATGGAGAGTGAGAGCGAGAGGGACACACATGCATAGACAAATATGTACTCACAGTCACAAATAGAGCGAGAGATATAGACACAGATCAAGAGATTAAGAGAAAGCTAGGCGTACACCGGGACAAACGTTGATGAACAATGCGTAATAAACACTAATTTTATCACTGGTTGGGATAAAACACTCAGGGAGAATGAGTTTGGAACAGGAGAGAAAAGCAACAGTTAGCTAGAAAGATAGTCGCGGTGCTGCAGCACACAGTGCGTCTATCAACGGGCAATCATGAGTGATGAACAGGAATGAAAATGGGCAGTAATAATCAACAATGCGATACAAAATCACCAAGAGAATGACCACCATAAGATCAGCCACTGACATGGCCAGAAGATATTCAGAGATACATATAGAGAGACTGTATCTCCCTCGAGAAAGTGTCACTGAGAGAGAGAGAGAGAGAGAGAGAAAGGGATATTTCCAATTATGTTGATTCATTCCCACAGTTGACTTGATGTGAATAATCTTGCCACTGAGATTCAATTCCAGGGGCAGAGCTCAGTAAAGCATTCGGCAGCTTTCCTTTATCCACAAGACTCATAATAATCCCTCATAAACAAAACAATAATAAATTTGTAATTTAAATCAACGACTGTTTGTGCAACAGGCTGACGGGTTTGGCTCACAAACTTACAGTGAAATGACTTTACAGTTTAATGTGAGAAGCACAAAGATGCAAATAGAGAGACGGACACAGACAGAAATAGACACACATCGATATATAGATAGAAATATGCAGACACATAGAGCGAATTGCACAAAGATAGAGAAATGGAGAGATAATCTGAGACATGGAGCGCGATGCATATCGAAAAACAGACACACACTCAACAATAGGGATTGAGAGAGAAAGATGCATAGACACGCAGAACAATAGCGATATACACTCAGAGAGAAAGAGATACACAGTGTACAGAAAGAGAGGTTAGACACCGATCAAGAGGAAGTGATAAAGAAAGAGTGATAAAGATGCAAACACACATAGATAATAATAATATATCTTGTAGTTGATATACCGCTTTTCAAAAAGTTTGAAATTACTTATATTCAGAATGGACTGAATATAAGTGAATTGACTCTCTATTTCTGAGCGAAACGGTGCAAATCAGTATCACACAAACAAAGGTGGATTGAAATCAACAATTTCTTTAGGAATTATTATTAAGACGGTAGACGAACGAAGGTTTTGCCCAAACCTGGCAATAAGTGAACACAGATCTCTTGCTGGAAAGTCAAGTGCTCTAACCACTGAGCTGCGGTATATGGGGATACACAGGAGATGGGGGACGTACAAGGAATTGCAGAGACAGCGACAGACACACAGAGGCAAAGTATATGATATTTGGAGAGATGGAAGCAGATCGGGAAAGACAAACACACACTAGATCAAGGAGACAACTTTACGCCCATATACATACAGAGAGAGAGACACACATACAGTCAGAGAGAGGGAATCACAGACAGCAGAGGAAGAAAGTGCGCGATAAACGCAGACATAAAGACATTTACATGGAAACAGAGTGACAGTTAAACACACAATGAGAGAAAGATACACATAGACACAGAGAGAAATACATACAAACAGACTCAAATACACATGGAGAAAATAACACGCACTTTCTATAGCGATGCAAACAAAGATACACCATTAGACATATAAATGATGTAGACGCTGCTGGAGAACATGGGACGCATGAGAGAGAGACAGTGAGACAGATACATACTCTTAGAGAGAGTTGTTATTTTATCAAACCTGTTATAAAACTATAATGGATTGACCTGACCACTGTGTATATTTTGCCTCCTTATATAGTGATACATTTAATATATTAAGAGGCAGACAGTATTTTCTTATTACGTTCGTATTGTAAATACCGCTCTTACAACAATATAATTAATCCCCACACACTTTTTTTGATTGACAGTCGCCAGTAACTATCCGTACATAGGGCTGGAACCCACAGCTTCCTGATTCAGAGGGACAGTGGGAAACTGAGTCGAGCTGCAATCCTCACTAGATGTTAATAAATAAATAAAGTTTGATAAAACACTTGCCGGGAACACCAAACGCAGCGAGAATCGGGAAGTAAATGTCTTCTATCCTATGAATAATCGGAGTTGGCATCTTCAAATAGCAAAGTAATAAATCTTGACTTGACAGAAGCAGAAGCTGTCGGCCAAAGGATGATGCTGGCAATTTTCAAACAGATTCGTATATAAATCGTCAGGAGCGCTTTGTTGAGCAATTTTACCACCGGGTCTTCGATAAATTTAAGCCGTGTGCAAAACAGTTACTCACCCTGTGTAATGTAATTGACCCCAGGGATCTAATTGTTGGGACAGCGCATTGTTTCATCAATGTTGTATCCCATGCCTGTCTTATCACATGCCCGTGAAGCCCCTGTATCTCAGCACTCGCCTTACAAAATTGAGACCTGTGTTCGAATCCAGACCGGTCAAGGTGAAATCCTGCGCAAGTTTCCTTGCTCCACATGGCTAAAAATAATCCCTCCCAAAAAAAACACGATAACAAAAATTGGTCACATCAACCCACGAATATTTGTGTGGGACGCTGCTATACACAAATGGCTGCTGCGTTTTGCCCACAAGTATACAGTCCAATCACTTTACAGTATATTCTGTGAAGCGCTTTGAGACGTTGATAAGATGCGAAATGCGCTACATGAAATGCAATGGTTATTATTATTATCATCTCTAATTACCGATTTAATTCCGCAGTGTGTAATCTAAGGCAACATCGCTTCACAGCATCATGCTCCCAGGTTAACTAACTATAGAGAGTGTGGAGAGGGGCATGGTAAGAAGCAAGCCGTTGTGACCACGGGGTGCGTTCTGAGTTACCTGTTGAAATTTAACCAGCTAAAGATGAACTGCTTCTCGCAGAGAATAAGAATCCCTTCATTTCCAATAAGACTTGCTTACATTCCACACCTCTGAACACGAATTGCGGGATCAGCCCCAAAGCTGTTGATCTGGCTGAGTGGTACAACTCCCGCCTCTTAATTAGTTGGTTGTGGATTATCATACACAAAAGAAACAACTTAGATTTTTATTTTGCTCTACACGGCTGTACAGTGTCGCAGACCATTTCACAATAACGGAACCCAGGGAGGCGAGCCAGGGGCAGGGGGAGAAAGGTCATCAAATGAGCGCTCGAAGAAAAAGGCTTAAAACCTGAAACTGGGAAGAGAGGCGGACAAACGAAGGGAGTGGAGAAATGAGAGAGAGAAAAGGAGGGAGGGGGAACATAATTAGGAAGGGAGATAGGGGACGAGTCGAAGGGAGTGAGGGAGAGAGTGAAAAGGTACAGAGGGGACAGAGAGTGGGTGTTCGAAAGAAGCAAGGCAGAGAGGGAAGGGGAGGGAGACGGGGCGAGGCTAATGGAGTGCACGCTACAGAGAGGGAAGGACAGAGGAAGGGAGGGAGAGGGAGGAAGAGGGGGCGAGAGTGGGGGAGAGGGAGAGAAAGTGATGGGACAGAGGGAGGCCGAGAGTCGACAGAGAGATGGAGTCAATTGAAATGAGGGAGTGAGGGAGAGAAGGAGGGGAGGGAAAGCGGGCAGAAGCAGAGAGTGTGGGAATGGGAGGGAGAGAGAGGGGTAGAGTGTGGGCGAGGCGCGGCTTGTGAAGCTCTCTGAGAGGCTGTCCAGCGTGGAGGGAACTATAGAGCTCGAAGACAATGTTACTGTGCGGTAGGAGAGACCGTCGAACCTGATGAAACGTTTGCGTACGCGTTTGGAGATATTTAGAGCAAAGGAGGTGAGAGACATATGATTGAAGGCGTTGAGGAGAGCCAAAGGGTATGGTTTCCGTCTTGACGACATTCAGCTGCAGGAAATGTGTTATTATTGCGACAAACACTGTGCGGTTCTCTCTCCCTTCCCCTGTCCTCTCCACTCTCCTGTCTTCTACCTGCAGGCCGATTACCACAATGTGTGCCCTGCTCCCTTTCCATCCCCTCTGCCATCTCTCGCTCCCACAGCGGGGTGACCATGTCCCGTCAAACCGCTGATTCATGTCTTCGCAAGCGCATTACGACTGACGCCACAGACGAGAGTTGCCCTCACACAAAATTCCCCCTCATTGAAACTCTCCCGCTCTGTCCTGCTCTCTCTCCGCGCTCCTCGCCTCCTATCCCAACTCGACCGCCCCACAGCCTCCCTCTGCTCCAGGAAGGGAATCCTCCGCCGGGCCCATTGTGACGCTCAGCATTGTCTGTCCAGCAGCAGCCACCCTGACTGCCCCATTCCCCACCACCGCCGCCAGCCTCACCGAACCCCGACCCCGGGGGCTAAACTCTCCTCCCTCATCCACATCCCCACCCTCGCTGCCAACGATTCCAGTTCTCTTTCCCACCCCACACACCCTCTGCCAATGGTTCCCCGCATATCGGCTCCCAAAACGTCTGCTCCCTCTGCAATAAGCCCCCGGCCGTCAACGATCTCATCCTCAATGCGAATGCTGATATCATGTCACTCAGGGCAACCTGGATCACCCCAGTGAGCAGCTTCCCTCTCACAGAGGCAGCACCAACCATTTATATATCTCACTGCGCCGCACACCAACCCTCATGGCGGGGGTGTGGCCCTCATCTCCAGGGCGCCACTTGACCTAATCCTCTTTTTCTTTACCCTCGTTTGAGCAACACACACTCTTCCAACCATCCCATCTATCTCTCAAAATTCTCCTTCTTTACCGACCACCCATATCCTCCCCGTCATTTATCGCTGACACAATCCATGTCCAATTCAAATGTGCAAAGTCAAGTGCAATGATTATTCTTATTATTGAGACGTGAAAGGTCGTTCATAATCAGATAATGGGACTAGCACAGAAAGTAGCAATGGAATCGGGCAGTTCGAGGCCCAGATGTGATTTTGTTTGTTGACTGGAGGCATTGAGTTGACAATAAATACATTTTGCAACAAACGTTTGCTGTGGGTTGAGTGTTATTTTGGTTGTGTAATACATTCGCTGTTTTCAGGTGGTTTGTACAAGATACAATAAGGTGCCTATATAACACAATTCATCTCACATATTACGCATGGGAATCATTTACCTGTTCGATATCATGATACTCCCGATTCGCCCTTTCACTCTGATTTTGCTGGTAAACCTTCTAACTATCATACAGTTTCGCGGGGGCAGCGGAGCCCACAATTGCATGGTGGGGTGCGGCAAATAAGACAGGAAAGAAGCTTTCAGTAAAAGTGCGAGCATTTGGCTGCAGCGTTTCTCCCACACAATACGCTTTCAATTCGTTTTGCAGTATCTTCTTTGAAGCACTCTGAGACATCTTCTTAAAGTGGTAAGGGAGCTGTATCGACTCTAAGGAGTATTACCAGTCATAATATTAACAGTTTACACTTGTATTATTCGCCCATTTATTTACCAATTTACCTATTTATTTGTTAAACCCATTTATTTATTGAATTTCTAATTTAATTGTTATGCAAATCCTGTCTTAATTTATTTTAAATTAAAAATTGAAATTCTTCCCATTTGTTAATCCATTTATTTAAATTTTAGATGGTATTTAAATCTGGTCATTTATCTACCCATTATCATTCATGGTATTAACAATTTACCCATTCCAAAAGAAAACCGTAACCTTTCTGCTCACCATTCGTCACACACCCCTCTCCACATCAAGCCTTAATTTTATCTCTTTCGTTACAGTTTGTAAATTGATTCTCAATCAACACACTGGGGAAATTAGTTCAGGGGTTAATTTATTTCGTGGAGTACAAAATGACACTTGTACAGAGCTCATAGTTTGAAGTCTAGAGTTACATGTGGAATTATGAATTTTTGTATTCTAAGCATTATTATTAATATTATTAAAATGTTCCCCTTTTCAAGAATCAGTCGAGATACCTCTCATCACTGCATTTTTCACACATCCCAACCCACCTACAGCGATCGTTTTAACTCTTTCTTCAAACATGATTTGTAACAAACACACTGCGAAATTAATCGCATACATCATTGACTGATTTAATTTACTTGTTGATGTACAAACGTATGAAGCACATACAATGAACCCTTGAGCTACATGTGGAATTAGGGCTACTCAATAAACAATCATGACAACTGCTTTCTAACTGCATATCGTCCGCACAATATGGAGTCAGTTCACTTCACAGTGTATCCAGTGAATCGCTTCAAATACATTTCGAAGGCTTGAGATGAAACATCCACAAAAATAACAAAATGAGAGTGGCAAAGAGCCTTTCACGTCAGGACGACGTCCCCATGCAATGGATAGTTACTCCCTCAAAGCTGAACTTAGCACAGGTGGTGGAAGAGGGCATCGAAGAGGCGAGTCTTCAGACGAGGCGTGATGGAGGCCAGGGATGGGAATGGACTGGGAGAGGCACAGGGACTGTAGGATGGAGTTCCAGATATTGGGGGCAGCATGGATCTTCAGCCATGCTCTCCCGCCAATGGTGGGGCGGGTCATTGGGTCGGGACTGGCTGCCGAGCGGAGGTATCGGCCAGATTGGTAAGGGGATAGCAGCGCACAGATGTAGAGTTGGGCGAGGTTGTAGAGGGCTTTAAATCTGAGGCACTGTATAAAATTCAAAATGTATGTTTACCACAGACTCTTGGCGATCACTTATTGGCTTCCTTGGAGGCCATGGAGCAAAATGCAATTTCAATACAAATAATAATCCTTGTATATTTTATTGCATTTAATAAAGTCATCGACACGTCACAGACTTGGCTGTCATGTGATGCAGGTACGCGTGGATTTACTGCGCAAATATACAAATTAATAAGAATCAGGAGCAGGAGTAGGCCATTCGGCCCCTCGAGCCTTCCCCGCCAGTGAATAGGATCATGGCGCTGATATTCTAAGATAACTCCATCTGCCCCGCCTTATTCCCATAACCCTTAATCCCTTGATCGATAATAAATATGTCAATGCCAGGCTTCAATGTGTTCAAGGTCTGTGCATCTACAGTTTTAGGGGCAGAGAATTTCAAAGATTAACTATCCTCTGAGTGAAGAATTATTTTGTCAACTCATTGCGAAAGGGCTGAGCCCTAATTTTAAGACTTTTATCCCTAGTTATATTTTCTCCAACTAGGGGACACAGTCTCCTACTGTCGATTCTGACAAGCCCCTTAAAAATCTTATAGGATTCTATAAGATAACCTTTCATTCTGTCATATTCAAGAGATTATAGGCCTAGTTTACGCAACCTGTCTTCAAAGCTGATATCCGTAATCCAAGGAGCCAACCTGCGGCATGATTCCCTAGGAGAATTAATTAATTACTTAATTCACAGTTAATTTACTTAATTTAATGCACAAACGTATAAAAATAACAAAATTACACTTGTATGGAGATCATACATTGAACCATTACATTACATGTGGAACTATGACTTGATCGATTCTAATCGTTATTATTAATATTAATAGACATAGAGAATTCCATAAATTAGCCACCTTTTGAGTGAAGAAGTATTTTGGCAACTCACTGTGAAAGTGCTGACCCCTAATTTTAAGACTGTGACCCTTGGTTATCATTTCTGCAACCAGGGGAAACATGCTGCAACTGCCTACTCTGCCGTGCCCCTTAATAATCTTAGAGGCTGCGATAAAATCCCATCTAATTCATCGATATTCTAGAGAATATAGGTCTAGTTTGCTCATCTCATCGTCATAATTGAACCCCATCGTTGCATGAACCAACCTTGTGGTGCACCCCCTCTAACACGAGTATTGCCTTTCTTAAATAAGTACAAAGCTGCACACAATATAGTAGGTGTGATCTCAGGAAAGCCCTTTACAGTTCCAGCAAGACTTCCCCACTCTTATTCTTAGAGCGCTCTTGTAACGAATGCCAACATGCCTTTTGCACAAAACACAAACATCTATATTATTCTAGTCATTAGTAAAACAATATATATTTGCTATTCTACAAGACAGTACACGGCCTTGCCTCCGTCTACCGCTCCGACCTGATGTCTCCCTTTCAGCCTTCCCATCTCCTCTGTTCTACTCTGGCCTACTCCAGTGTCCCCACCCAAACCGCCCTACATCGTTGGTCGGGCTTTCAGTCTCTCTGCCCCCACACTTATAGATTCATAGATTCATAGAATTTTACGGCACAAAAGGAGGCAATTCGGCCCATCTAGTCTGTGCCGGCTCTTTGAAAATAGCGATTCAATCCCACTGCCCTGCCAGCTCCCCATAGCCAAATAGACCTGCTCTCCCTAAATAAAGATCTAATTCCCTTTTAAAAGTTCTTTGGAACTTTGGAACTCCTTTCTGCAATTACTTCGCCTCGCTTTCTTCCTTTCTTCGTTCAAGGCCGGTCTCAAGTTCTTCCTCCTCGACCGTGCCTCTGCTCCCTTCTTAGCTTTCCCCGATTCTCCTACTCTGCTTTCCCCTACCACTAAACAGACCTGCAACACCCCCCAAATCCCACCACTCGATGTTCGGGTCCCGATCTAACTGTTGAGCGACATGTGACGTCCTCTCGACGTGAAAGACGCTGTATCAATGGATTGGAGGTTATCAATATTGATCATTGGTTAGAGCATTCGCCTGCCAAGCATGAGACGTGTGTTCGCATCCAGGCAGGCGAGGTCGAAACTTTGGGCAACTTTCCTTACTTCACACATTCAAGGCTGATAAAAATCCGTCCAAGAACTAACCAAAAAAATAAAAATAAAAGTTTCCATTTCAACTCACGTCTGTGCGTGGGACACTGCTGTGCGCAACTGGCTGCCACGTTTCGCTTTCCGACAGATATACAATCAATTCTCTTCACCGTACATCCTGTGAAACCCTTTGAGATATCGATCAATTGTGAGCAGCGCAATATCAAATTCAAGTATTATTGTTAATATTATTTCTGTAGTTAAACGGAGGCAGGTGTGAAGTGTAAGAAAACTTTCACAACTTGTCGCCCTGCCGGGAATCAAACCCTGCTCTCCCGCTTTGCCAAATCCCTGGAGATTAGATTGCACCAGAGCAAACCATTTTGAATTCTGCACTAATCTGAATTATATAAACGTTCTTTCGCTTAATGTGAGTGTGGGGGTAAGTTTGAGTGTGCAGTGGTGGGTGGGGGTGGGATTGATAGGTGGCGGTGGCGATAGGTTTGTATGCAGGGCCGTACGCAGGATTTTTTTTGGGGGGGTGCGAATTGCTATTGATGGGACCAACAATGGCCGGGGGCTTGCGGGCTGTCCCCGAAGCCACCTCGAGGCTCCGACGTTTTACACAGTTTGAGGTCTAATTTAATCGATTCAGAAGATCTAATATGAACGGTAAATGTTTCATGCCCTTGGTGTTTAATTGCATCATTATTTATTCCGTGTTTTTTATTTTCCCCGGTAGTCCGTGTCTAATTGGGAAGGTAGAATGTGTTCGCCGATAAAAGCCAACACGATTGTTGACTCGATGATGTAAGGAATGCGAACGATAAAGTAAATTACAATCCAATTAACACAGTACAATGACGAATGCTTGATAAATGTATGCGTATAGAGAAAATGATCATAAACTACAGATCGACGGTAATTAATAAGTTGTTCTGCATTGTTATCCTAAGACTCTCAAAACTTGAGCAATTTTTACTTACGGTGATCAGATGAAAAGATGATTTTACCTTCCAGAAGTGGTGCTGTCCCTTGTGGCTGTAAACGGGATGATTTCCAAACGAGGATGGATTTGAGTCTTGGCGCGGGCCTATGTTGATGCAGTGTCATTGACTGGTCTATCCACGCGGTATGTTTTGGGTCTGACGCCGATTCTGGTGTGCGACTCGATAATTTTATATGAATACTAAAACATTCAAAGATGTGTGTTTATAATTTATACATAGTTTTGAAGAACCGATTGTTACACACATGCTCAATAAATTTACTTTACTTGGTATTTAAATTTGATAAAAAAATACAATTATCTACCCCGGAAAATGTGGACATTTTATAATTTGGGGGGGTGCGTACGCACCCGTCGCACTCCCCCTGCGTACGGGCCTGTACACTCACACAGAGAGAGGGGGGAGAGAGAGAGAGAGACCTCTGCAGCCTGAGGTGCCCTCACAGAGAGAGAGAATGTATGTGGGAGAGAGAGATGTTATTACAGCCTGGGATTCACAGAGAGAGAGAGAGAGAACTCTACAGTCTGAGATACAAACAGAGAGAGAGGAGATGTGTGTATGTGTGAAATGCAGAGATTTGTACAGCCTGAGATATACTGAGAGAGAGAGAGAGAGAGACCTCGCTGTAGCTGAAATGCACTCACAGAGAGAGGGAGAAGATGAGCGAGAGAGTGAGCGAGATCTCCACAGCCTGAGATACAGAGAGAGAGAGAGAGAGAGAGAAGGCGTGTGAGAGAGAAATGTACATATTCCTACACATTGAGATACAGAGAGAGTGAGATCTGTCGGCAGCCTGAGATACACTCACACAGAGAGAGGGAGTAGGTGTGAGAGAGTGTGGGGGGGGGGGGGGGATATGCGAGAGGGATATATAGAGACCTGTCTGCTGCCTGTGATACACTCACACACAGAGAGAGCGAGACAAGGTGAGAGACAGAGAGAATGGAAGAGAGAGTTAGAGAGAGAGCTCTCTGCAACCTGAGAAACACGCACACATAGAGAGAAGTGTGGGGAGGGATGTGAGAGAGAGACACACTCACAGAATGAGACAGAGAGAGTGAGAGAGAGAGTCTGAGATATTCACACTGAGGGAGACACATGCAGTGAGGGAGAGACACCCACAGTCTGTGTCTAACTCTGTGTCGCTGGGACACACAAACACACCCGAGAGAGTGAGACACACAAATACACTGGCAGCCTCACATACAGAGAGAGACACACACACATTCACAGGCCTATAAACACTGGGAAAGGAATGCAAACAGAGAGAGAGGGTGGGAGGGGGTGGGGGTCGAGACACTCGCACACAGAGAGAGAGACACACACATACAGAGAAAGAGGATGTGGTGAGAAACACACCAATACAGAGACAGTGGAAGGTGGTAGACATAAATATATATAGAATGTGGAGACATTCGTACATATGGAGCGAGAGATACACACAGACATACAGAGGGGGGAGAAACACACATATACAGAGAGAGAGGGGGTGGGAGACATACATATAAACACATAGAAAGAGGGGGAGACACACACATACAATGAGTGGTGTGGGGGGAGACACATGCAGAGAGAGGGTGCGAGAAACATACTCATACAGAGAGAGGGGGAGGCACACATGCACACAGAGAGGGGGTAACACACACATACAGAGACAGGGGAGACACCCATGTATACAGACATATATACAGAGAGGGAGAAATACACTCATATAGAGAGATGAGGGGGAGACATACACACATATGGAGCAAGACACACACACATACAGAGAGAGAGGGTGTGGAAGACACACACATACACAGACATATGGAGGGGGGAAGACACACACATACATAGAGAGGGGGGATACACACATATAGAATGAGAGAGACACACAACACACACTCAGAGAGAGGGAGGCTAGAGACATACGCGCAGAGACCCTCCACACACATAAACCCACCTCATGCAGACATACACCCCCCTCCCCCCCCTCCCCACGCACATAGTACCCACTCAAACAGCCACAGAGCCCCCCCCCCCCCCCATAATGTATATGTTGGTGCAGTCCTGAAGCTCAGTGTTTGGGGCAATCACCTTACAACAACAACAACAACAACAACAACAACAACAAATTACATTTATAGAGCGCCTTTCACGTCGGGAGGACGTCCCAAGGCGCTGCACAGGAGGCGTGTGACCCACATACAACAAATAATTACATAATACTGAAATAATTATTAGTTAAGAAATAATAATTAATTGCTTAATTAATTGGGAAACAAAAAGAAATACGAAACAATTAAACATAATTAAAAAATTTATTATGAAAATTAATTTTTTAAATCTAAATTGGAAAAAAAGCCAAAAACCAAAGAATTGTTTAAAAAAAAATCTAGTGACAGCCAGTGGGCGGGTCTCTCTCTCTCTCCTGTCAATGACTGGTTACCAGGGAAACGGGGGGCGTCTCTCTCTCTCCTGTCAATCACCGATTACCAGGGAAACGGGCGGTGCGTCTCTCGCTCCCTTTCTTGTCAATGATTGGTTACCTGGGAAACGGAGGGCGTCTCTCTCTCTCCCCTGTCAATCACCGGTTACCAGGGAGACAGTGTTGCGCGCAGGCAAACTGCGTCATCAACGTCCGTCAGCAGGTCACGTGGTGAGTGTCCCCGCTGGCGGCGGCAGAGACACAGAGAGAGGAGAAGGTGGGAGCTGCCTGTGTACAGCCTGAGATACACAGAGAGAAGGTGGGAGCTGCCTGTGTACAGCCTGAGATACACAGAGAGAAGGTGGGAGCTGCCTGTGTACAGCCTGAGATACACAGAGAGAAGGTGGGAGCTGCCTGTGTACAGCCTGAGATACACAGAGAGAAGGTGGGAGAGAGAGAGAGAGAGAGACTGTGTGTGGGTCTGTGTGAATGGCTGTGTGTGTCTCTGTGTGTGTGTCTGTGTGTCTCTGTGTGTGTGTGTCTGTCTCGGTGTGTGTGTGTCTGTCTCGGTGTGTGTGTGTGTCTGTGTGTGTGTGTCTCTGTGTGAGTGTGTGTGTGTCTCTGTGTGAGTGTGTGTGTGTCTCTGTGTGTGTCTCTGTGTGTGTGGCTGCTGTGTCTCTGTGTGTGTGGCTGCTGTGTCTCTGTGTGTGTGTCCCTGACCACCTTTGTCTCCCTGTAGGTGGTTCTGCTGTGAGGTTGAGTGTGGCTGCTGTATGTGTGTGTGAGAGAGAGAGAGTGTGTGTCTCTGTGGGAGTGTGTATGTGTGAGAGTGAGTGTGTTTGTGTGTGTGTCTTACTAACCCCCACCCCCCACCCTTGTCTCCCTGTACAGAGTCCTGGTCTCTCTGTGTGTCTGTCTGTGTGTGTGTGTGTCTCTGTGTGTGTATCTCTGTGTGAGTGTGTGTCTCTGTGTGTGTATCTCTGTGTGTGTATCTCTGTGTGTGTGTGTGTGTGTCTCTGTGTGTGTGTGTGTGTATCTCTGTGTGTGTCTGTGTGTGTGACTCTGTGTGTGTGTATATGTGTCTCTGTCTGTCTGTGTGTGTGTTTGTGTGTGTCTGTCTGTGTGTGTATCTATGTGTGTGTATATATATGTGTCTCTGTGTGTGTGCGTGTCTGTGTGTGTGTCTGTGTGTGTATCTATGTGTGTGTGTGTGTGTATATATCTGTGTGTGTATATTTGTGTCTCTGTCTGTGTGTGTCTGTTTCTGTGTGTGTCTCCCTTACAATCCTGACTTCCCTGTAGGTCCTGGTGTGAGGATGAGTGTGTCTGTGTGTCTGCCTGACACTCCCTTTTGTCCCCCTGTAGGAGAGGCTGGTTTGAGGGTGAGTGTGGCTTTTGTGAGGGTGAGTGTGGCTGTGTGTGTGGCTATGTGTGTGTCCCTATGTGTCCATGACCCCCCTCGCCTCCCTGTAGGGGGTCCTGATGTGTGGGTCAATGTGGCTGCTGTCTATGTGTGTGTGTGAATTGCCTGTAGCTCCGTGGTTAGAGCACTTGTCTTCCAAGCTGGGTAGACATGTGTTTGAATCCAGGCAGGTCAGAGAGAAACCTTGGGCAAGTTTCCTTACTCCACACACACACACACACACACCTAATAATAATCCAAAAAATGCACAATTATAAAATTGGTCATTTCAATCCACGACTGTTTGTGGGACGCTGCTGTGCGCAATTGGCTGCCGCGATTCGCCCACAAATATACAGTCAATTCACTTTACAGTGTTTTCGGTGAAGCGCTTTTGGACGTCGATAAGATGTGAAAAGTGCTATATCAAATGCAAGGATTAATGTGATGTGTGTGTGTGTGTGTGTGTGTGTCTCTGTGAGAGTGTATCTGTGAGTGGGTGTGTGTGGTCTTGCTGAAACCCCCTCCCCCAACCCCTTGTCTCCCTATCAGACGGCTGGTGTGAGGGTTAATATGTCTGTTTGTGTGTCTGTGTCTCCGTGTGTGTCTCCCTGACCCCCCATTGTCTCCCTGACCCCCCATTGTCTCCCTGACCCCCCATTGTCTCCCTGACCCCCCATTGTCTCCCTGACCCCCCATTGTCTCCCTGACCCCCCATTGTCTCCCTGAACCCCCATTGTCTCCCTGACCCCCCATTGTCTCCCTGTAGGGGCGGCATTTTACCATATGTTTGGCTGGTGACACATCAGGTGTAAGTTTGTGCTGCTGACACAAGGCAGCAGAGAATGTCTGAGGAAACACAAGCCAGCAACATGGAGTGTGTGATTATGGAAAGGTAACCACTCAATGTATCTGTACCTTACTGTGTTTACTTATTGTTTAATTATTCATTCTAACTTTATTGATCACTTGCCCTTGCATTACTTGTATTTTGCCTACAATTACACAGTCAATTGACGCTATAGTATATTGTGTAAATTTTGACATGTCGATAAGATATGAAATGCATTAAATCAAATGCAAGGATTATGTATATTATCTGATATTTCACTTTTCACGTCTTCTGGTTGTCACAAAACGCTTCACAGAATATACTGTAAAGCAAATGGACTGTATATTTGTGGACAAAACACGATATCAAATCGTGCCTAACAGTATCCCACAAACAGAGGTGGAATGAAATGATCAATTTATTATAGTTGTTATTTTTTTTTTAGCAATTATTGTAAGTAAATCTTCGAAGTAAGTAAACCTTTGTTTGTGGCAGGACAGCTAGATAAGGATTTAACACAGCATATGGGATACTAGGCTTTGTAAATAGTGGCATTGAGTACAAAGGACAGGAAGCTTTAATTAACCTGCATTAAACATGGTTTAGGCCTCAGCTAGAGTGCTGTGTTCGATTCCGGGCATCAAACTTCAGGAAGGATATCAACGCCTTGGAAAGGGTGCAGAGGAAATTCACCCAGATGTTCGCAGGACTGGGGGACTTTGGTTAAGAGAAAAGGCTAGAAAGTCTAGGATTATTCTCATTCGAGGAGATAACAATACGAGGAGACATGATAGAGGGTTTTTCCATGCAGCGAGTTTTTGGAATATTGAATGAATTTCCTGAAACTGTGTTGGGGGCTGATTTGGAAACAACACGAGGTGGGTAGTTATTTGGGAAGGACATGTTTTGCAGCGTAATGGGGAGAAATCCGGAGTGTCAGATTGACATTGAATAGTGATTTTCAAAGAGCCAGCACAGACTCAATGTGCCAATATGCCTCACTTTAACTGGAATATTCTATGATACTATAATTCTATTATTATTAGGCCTGTGGAGTGAGGAAACTGATAGAAATTTAACCAGGTTTCTCAGTTATAATATGAGTGCTCTAATAGCAGAGCCACAGGATTTATTGGATATTGACTTATGCAATTAATTTGTATTGTACGTCACTTTTGCGCTTGATTATATGTTGCCCAGAAATAATAATATTTTATAATAACGATATTCCTTGCATTTGATATAGTGCTTTACCAATAATCTGGATGATTTAAACAGCTTTGCAGAATATACCGGACAGTAAATTGACTGTATATTTTACTGTCGAATCATGGCAGCCAACAAAAACAACAACAATTTTTTTTTGCAAGTATGATTGGTTTAGGAAATCTATCAACCAGGTTCATATTGACTGCTATGCAAACAGAGGACTGTGGAGTGAGGAAACTTGTCAAAGGATTTTTCCCTCCTGGGAATCAAGCCCGGGTTCTCTTGTGCAAGGCACTGTACAATTTGATTAGGAGCAACTTTATCTATTTTCCACAAACTGTAACATCTCTCCGCCAAAAGTTATCAGTGCTTTCTAGTCTCTGTGTACATCCTGTTTTCCAATTCCATTTCAGTTTTCCAATTCAGCTCTTTTCATTTTCTTTTCAATTTACTCTATAGAGCCCAGAATTGCAAAGAGTTTCAGCTGCAAACAGAATCAATTGACTGGAGAAGAGGCCGGGAGCAGCAGATACAATTTGAGAAAGAGGGAGAGAAGAAATAACACTGAGGACAAGGATCTTCATGACGAAGATAACCTATGTAAGTGATAAATCAATCAGAGTTTCTAAGCATAAAATGGCCCAGTACAGCAACTATACCTTAGCATTGACAAGGAGCTTTTAAGGTGAAGTTCCTCTGGTTTTTCAGACAGATGATAAGAATGCAACTGTTGGAATGAGTAGCAACTTATAGAGTCCTCAAGACATCCTGGAGCACTTTACAGGATTGTATTGTGAAGTGTTGCAGATTCCACAGTGATGACCCCCAAACAGCCATGAGGTGACAGACTAAATTTATATTCGATACCGATAGCCGGGACACTGCGGTGAGATCGAGTGAGAGAAACTCGCACTGCTTTGGAATCATTCCATCATAATTTTAATGTTTACCTGCACAAAATGGCTGGAAAACTGGGTTAAAAATTTCACCAGAATTGCGGCAACTCAGAAAACGGAACACATTCCCCATATTAGTGTTAATTGCTATCAGTGTCCTGGCCAGGTATCCTCTTCACTAATTATTCATGTCTGTTTGTGAGAAGTTGCTGATTGTCAAAAACTGACACTGACAAAACCTGACCTGCATGCAGGGGGCGCTTTATAAATGCAATGGAACACTGACCCACATTTTACAGTGGTTAGAGTAAAGCATTGACTTGGACTGGTATTGTAGAAATGCAAGAATCTATTGATCACACATCAATTGCCAAACAATGCACTCGCAAGTCTTTCTTGGTTTCCTTCAGCAGACAAAGTGGATGGTTCTGGAGCTACTTCTTGGCCTCAGTGGAACACTGTGTTTACTCGAGCTGAGTTTCATCAGAAGCACAGCAGAAGACATCCCGAGCTCCATCGAGACATATCAGGCGCAGTATCAGCCAGTCTGTTTTATCTGTTCTCAAAGCCGCAAACGTGTCAAGGATCCATCACATGTGCTGCTGAAGAAAAGAGCATCTCTCAGACAGGATCTCCACAGGATCACCAGCCATCGATCTCAGGAGAGAGACTGCATGATTGTTCCCAATGTGGGAAGAGCTGCACAAATTCAGGAGCCCTGCATAGACACCAGCGATCACATCCAGGGGAGAAACAATATAAATGTGCTGAATGTGGAAAGCGATTCACACGTTCGAATAATCTCAAGGTTCACTATCGAACACACACAGGAGAGAGACCGTACAAATGTGTTGAATGTGGAAAGAGTTTCAAAACATCACGACATGTCAAGAAACACCATCGATCACACGCAGGAGAGAGATCATATACATGTGATGAATGTGGCAAGAGTTTTAAGACATCAAGCGATATAAAAGTACACTATCGATCACACACGGGAGAGAGACCATACAAATGTGCTGAATGTGGAAAGAGTTTCAAAACATCAGGAGAGGTCAAGAATCATCATCGATCACACACAGGAGAGAGACCATATAAATGTGCTGAATGTGGACAGAGTTTTAAAACATCTGGACATATGAAAATACACCATCGATCACACACAGGAGAGAAACCATACAAATGTGCTGACTGTGGAAAGAGTTTCAAAACATCACGAGAGGTCAAGAAACACCATCGATCACACACAGGAGAGAGACCATACAAATGCGCTGAATGTGGAAAGAGTTTTAAAACATCTGGATATATGAAAATACACTATCGATCACACACAGGAGAGAAACCATACAAATGTGCTGACTGTGGAAAGAGTTTCAAAACATCACGAGATGTCAAGAACCACCATCGATCACACACAGGAGAGAGACCATACAAATGTGCTGAATGTGGCAAGAGTTTCACAAGTTCATGGCAACTCCAGGTTCACCATCGATCACACACAGGAGAAAGACCATATAAATGTGCTGAATGTGGAAAGAGTTTCAAAACATCAGGAGTGCTCCAGAAACACCATCGATCACACACGGGAGAGAGACCATATAAATGTGCTGAATGTGGAGTAAGATTTACAAGGAAACATAACCTCCAACGTCACCAGAAAATGCACACACGAGACAAGGTATAAATGTGCGGATAGTGGGTAGCCTCTTTCATGGGCTGGTCAGCAGAAAAATCACAAACGCTCGAAGATGCCGTTATTACTTTAGAGCTTTCCATTTCAAACCACATCAAATGCTGCTTTGAGAAGTGATTATTGTAATAGTTTGATGGATAGTGTACAGTGATCCACTTGATCTAATACCATTGACTCACAGTCTATTGTCATGGAACATCTTCCTGATGTTAAATGCGCCAAACAAATGTACTTGTGTGGTTTATGTAATGTTACCATAACTCATATTAAAGCCGTTGACATGGAATACATTACCATTTTCATTAGTTTCCTCATGTGAGGAATATAATGATAAAGCCAAGTAGAGATGAACCTGAAGTGACTGTATAGAGGGATATAGAGGGATATATAGCAGGACAGATACATTATTTTGACAAAGAGTATGCTTAGATATAGGCCAAGGCAGACAGAGGGAGCCACATTTTTACTGTATTTTCGATGCAAGAGCAACTCTGAGAGTCAGTTTGAGGACAAGATGGGAGGGCTGGAGGGAGACAGTGTGAGGACAACGTGGGAGGGGCCTTCTTTCTCCCACCTTGTGGATGACACGCCATGTCCGAGGTACCAGGGCTGTCAGCAAGTCACCAGCTGAGGAGCCGGTGGGTTTTGGGGACTGTCACCACACTGGGCCGTTTCCCAGCATTTTAAAGATGGTCCAGAGGAGCGGTGAGGACAAGGAGCGGTTACTGGGCTATTGTTTGTTGTTAATGTTTTTGTTATTTATTGCTGTTGTTTGATCCCCCCTCAACCCTTGCCCCCTGGCCTCCCCCCTCACCCTTTTGCTCTCCCCTTTTCCCCTCCTATCCCTCTTCTCCCTTCCCCCCTTCTCCCTTAATTTAAGTTCCCACCATCTTTCCCTCCCATTCCCCTTAACCCTCTTTCTCCCCCTTTTTCCTTCCTGATTTTACCTCACCCTCGCCTCCCTCTCCCCCCTTATCCTCTTTTTCCCCTTTCTCCCCTGGCCCCAATTCCACCACTGCTTGTGGGGCACTGTTGTGCTCAATTTGGCTGCCGCATTTCTCCGACAAATAGTAAATTTTCCTTCTTTCCTTCCCCCAACAACATTCCCCGCCACCCTCCCTACCCCGCACCCCCTCCCTCTGCTCCCCCTCACTCTGGTCCTGTCCTCTTCTCCCCACCTTCTTCCCTCATGTTTGCTCCCTACCCCCCACCTGCTCTGGTCCCAGGGACGTTATTGTATTCTGTGAAGCGTTTTGACACATCGATATGATGTGGAAAGTGTTATATAAATGTAAGGATTATCATTATTTTGCAACTGAATTAAATAATTTTATTGATTTACCGTAAATCAATTCAAATGATGCCTGCTGGTGTTATGATAATGCTGCTGCAAAGCAATGCTTACCAAAGAACAACACAATTATATTTCTGTAGTGCGATTTACATCAGGAAATAAGGGAATAATTCAGCTGCTTGGAATGGAATTGGAATGGACGCATCAGAGTCACATCCATATTGAATTAAAAATGGAAAGTCCAATGACATATGCAGATAGGACAGATGAACTCTATCTGAACATTATCATTATTATTTGCATTTGCTTGGAGAACGTAGGCCGATGTCCACCTAATTGGCCTTCACCACCTGCAACTCGCTAGATATGTGATGGTGCAAATTATGCACTCGAAATATCTCGATATATCATCTTTTATTTAGCAGAAACTTATATAAGCTTTTCTTGCAATGAACTATGCTATGTCTTCGTACTGTCTTCGTAGGCAGTTTATTCCACATTATTACTACACACTGCATTTAGTAGTGTAAAATGTTGTAAATAAAATGCAGCATTCTCAAATTAATGTTCAATTTTTTCATGTTCTAACCTTTTCTGTTGACCCAACTCTTTTTATGAAATTTTCAATTTCCTCCACATTTTGTTGTATCTTGCTTGTTCCTTGTGAATGTACCTTTGTGTTCCTGATGTGACTTTGCCATGCTGGTATTGCCAGTCTCACTGTAATTTGGAGGATATAATAATAATCCTTGCATTTGATATAGCGCTTTCCACATTTTATCAACGTCCCAAAGCGCTTCACAGAATATACTGTAAAGTGAATTGACTGTATGTATTTGTGGGCGAATCGCGGCAGCCATATGCGCACAGCAGTGTCTCACACACAGTCGTGGATTGAAATGACCAATTTTACTGTTGTGTTTTTTTTTGAGGGATTATTATTAGGCGTGTGGAGTAAGGAAACTTACCCAAGGTTTCCCCCAGACCTGCCTGGATTCGAACACAGGTCTCCCCATCTTGGTCTCCCCATCTTGGTCTCCCCAGCTTGCAAGACAAGTTCTCTCACCACTGAGCCACAGGAGCCCCACGATGACAATACGAAGCAGCACGCACATGAAATTTGTGTCCCACGTTTAAGATGGAAGTTGCTTCTATTGAATGATCCCATGATATACATCTTAAAGTCTGTCTTTCACTTCCTCGAGAAATGTTGTTCATGAATTCAGCAGGCTAAGATATCTACCCGCCTGTAATCTCTCTAGAAGTTCCCCTTTGCTCCCATTAACCTCTCAAGGCTCAACCACACAACTCGACTGTCAAATGGCCAGTTTGCGATTCTCCTCATGGGAAGAGCACAGGAGTGGTGGTAGGGCGGGGGGGAGTGTTCTGGTTCCTTGTCAAGCCACTTCAGATGTCTGGAAGATGTAATCAGTTGCTGTGTCAAATGCAAGGACTACTATTCCAGTATTATTATTATTATCATCATTACAAGATATTCAAGGCTCTGGACAGCCAGAGACTGTGTTGGTGTGTGGGTGGCCAAAACAGGACAGAGAGAACCACTGTATTGTTTCAAACGCTCAGAGACTTTACCCCACATCGAGTTCCTATAGCTCAGTGGTTAGACCACTCGTCTTACAAGCGTCAGACCTGTGTTCGAATCCAGGTAGATCAGGGTGAAACCTTGGCCAAGATTCCTTACTCCACAGACACCTAATAATACTCCACCCAAAAAAACCACAAAAATAAAAACTGGTCGTTTCATCCCATGACTGTCTGTGGGACACTGCTGTGTGCAATTGGCTGACGTGTTTCATTCACCAAATGTACAGTCAATTCACGCTGCAGAATATCTGTGAAGCGCTTTGAGACATTGATAAGATGTGAAGGATGTAAAGATTATTATTATATTTAATATCAAAGATAGCTCTGCGTTTGTTTGGCAGAATGTCACAAACAATCCAATCCACTTGGCTTATTGCTGAGGGAGCCCGGTCCACGCTACTGTAGCTCAATGTGACCAGTGATTGACAGGAGACAGAGAGAGTGACCCCCCCCCCCCCCCCATGACGTCACCAGGCTGACACTCCAGGCCATCACAGGGGGGATTGTGATGTCAGACCCTGTGATGGGTTTGTGGACAAACATTAGTTAAGACGGGAGAGAGGGAGCGACAGGACCCCCAGCCCCCACAGCTCAATAGCATTGGCTACACACACACTGGGATCAGGTAGCGCAGGGAACACAGTGACGTCACTGGGAGAGGGGTGAGCTTGTCACAGAGAGTCAGCACGTGGTTTGTGAAGAGGAGATTGTGTCTGACTAACCTAGTGACAGCTTGTCACAGAGAGGGGGTTGTGGCGACCTCTCGACGTGAAAGGCGCTGTATGAATGTAAGTTTTGATTGGTTGGTTGATTGGTTGGTTGATTGTCTGTTTGTCTTTTGGGGCTGAAGAGAGGCTGGGATCATCAGGTAACAGCAGTGACTCTGTACAACAACAAGAGAAGAAAGAGGATGGAGGAAGGTTATCATTATTATCACTGCAGCTCAGCGGTTAGAACACTCACCTTACACTCACCTTGTGTCCGAATCCAAGCAGGTGAGAGCCAAACCTTGGGCAAGTGTCCTTACTCACACACACAAACCTCATAATAATCCATCCAAAAAAAACCACAACAATAAAAATTGATGATTTTCAATCCACGACTGTTCGAGGGACACGCACAGCGCACAGTCGTGGATTGATGTATGCAATTGGCTTGAGAGTATATTCTGTGAAGCACTCTGAGGCAATGATAAGATGTGAAATGCGCTACCTATATCAAATGCAAGGATTATTATTATTATTATTATTAATTTTTCTTCAGCCGTAGAAACCTGGAAGACCGAGCCAGTAGAACAGCGGAGGAGAAAAGAAGACTTGAGGTGAGTGAGTGTGTGGGGTTCAGGGGAGGGGAGAAGTGACGAGCGGTGATTGGCAGACCAGTCACAGGACGTCCTGGGCCTGACACTCATTCTGGGACAAACACAAGGCGGCAAATTCAAATTGTGGTTAGTCAGCCCCTGACTGTGGCCGGGGAGTGTGGAGATGTCCCCCTGATCTGAGAGGTTCCTCTCACACACACCACGGGAGTGAGTTCCCGTCAATAAGTCAATATTCACAACATCCAGTTTCATGAAAACTCACACTCTCACTGCCCCTGCACACTGCCCGTCAGTCTGGGAATGTCAGTGATCATTTGACTGATACTTGTTACAGCCTGGGTCAGAATCAGGGAACAGTCAATACAAAAATACATTGCCCAAAGTATTCATTTTGTGGATGTGAATATTCATCAGAGAAAATCTTCACATGAACAGACACATGAGAGAGACCCAATTCAGACTACCTGCCTCCCTGTCCACCTGTCTCTTTCCCTCCCTCCATGTGGTCCTCCCAGTCTCCCCGCCTGTCTCCCAGAATGTGTATGCTGTCTGTGAGTGTACATTGAGTATATACTGTGTGCAAAAACATATAGAATGATTGGGGAGGGAGTGGGGCGAGATGTTAGAGTGTGAATTATGCCATCTATCTGGACAAGCTGGATCTTCACTTAGAAAGATATAGGCTAACTAAAGACAGTCAACATGTATTTGTTAAAGGCAAATCTTGCCTTGCAAATCTGATAGAATTTTTTGATGAGATGACGGAATGGGTGGATAATGGTAGCGCAGTTGATGTAGTTTACATGGACTTTCAAAAGGCATTTGACAAAGTGCCACATGAGAGACTTGTTAGGAAATTGAAGGCCCATGGCGTAAAAGGGACAGTGGCAGAGGTGGATCTCTGTTCGTGGCTGCGAGACGGAAAGCAGAGAGTTGTAGTGAGCGGCTGTTTTTCAGATTGGAGGGAAGTGAGCAGTGGTGTGCCACAGGGATCGGTTTTGGGACCATTGCTCTTTGTAATCTACATCAATGATCTGGACTTCGGTGTAGGGAATACAGTTTCCAAGTTTGCAGATGACACTAAGTTAGGAAGAATAGTAAATAGTGAGGAGGATAGTAGCCATCGGCAAGAGGATTTAGACAAATTGGTAAAGTGGGCAGACACATGGCAGATGAAGTTTAATGCAGAGAAGTGTGAGGTGATGCATTTTGGGAGAAGAAATGAAGGGAGGCAATATAGGCTAGATAGTACAATTGTAAATGGTGTGAAGGAACAGAGAGACCTGGGGATTTGTGTTAGTGACTCGATGAAGGTGGTCGGACAAGTAGCCAAGGCTGTTAAGAAGGTACAGGGGATACTAGGCTTTATAAATAGGGGTATGGAGTACAAAAGTCAGGAAGTGCTGACTAACCTCCATAAAACTTTGGTGAGGCCTCAGGTGGAATACTGTGTTCAATTCTGGTCACCACACTACAGAAAGGATGTGAAGACATTGGAAAGGTTACAAAGAAGATTTACTAGGATGGTGCCAGGATTGAGGGACTTCAGCTAGGAGGAGAGGCTAGATAAGATAGGTTTATTCTCTCTGGAGCAGGGAAGATTGAGGGGAGACCTAATAGAGGTTTATAAGATCATGAGTGGTTTCGACAGGGCAAATAGAGAAAAACTATTTCCACTCGTGGGCGAATCTGTGACTCGTGGTCACAAATTTAAAATAGTTTCAAGGCGAAGTAGAGGGGAGCTTTGGAGAATATTTTTCACTCAGCGAGTTGTTCGAATCTGGAATGCATTGCCTGAAAAGGTGGTGGAGGCTGATTCGATAACAACTTTTAAAAGGGAATTAGATCTTTATTTAGGGAGAACAGGTCTATTAGGCTATGGGGAGCGGGCAGGGCAGTGGGATTGAATCGCTCTTTTCAAAGAGCTGGCACAGACTAGATGGGCCGAATGGCCTCATTTTGTGCCGTAAAATTCTATGAATCTATGAACCTATGATTCTATGTTGGGGGCAGAACGGCTGAAGGCTTGCCAGCCAATGGTGGGAAGGGTGGTTTGGTCGTTGGATTGACAAGCTGAGCGGAGGTGGCGGGCAGGTAGGAAAGGGAGTAGCAGGTCTTTGATGTTCCGTGGGGCGAGGTTGTGGAGGGCTTAAATGTGAGGCATTATATCAAATTCAAAAAAATAGTTTTAGTATAGGATATTGGGGATCGTTTGTTAGCTTTCTGGGAAGCTATAGAGCAAGATGCTATTTTATTAATCAGAATAATCCTTGCATATTTTATTGCATTTGATAACGTCATCGACACATCTCCAAGTGCTCCACAGAATGGGCTGTCGTGTGCTGCAGGAAGGTGTGGAGTTACTGGGTAAATATACTAGAACATAAGCATCAGGAGGAGAGGTAGGCCATTCGGCCCCTCGAGCCTGTCCCGCCAATAAATAAGTTCATTTCTGATATTCTCACCCAACTCCACATGTCCCGCCTTATTTGCATATCCTTTTATCCGTTGATCGATAATAAATCTATAAATCCCAGGCTTCAATGTTTTCAAAGACTGAGCATCCAAAGATTTGGTGGTAAAGAATTCCATAATTTAACTAACCTCGGAGTGAACAATTATTTTGTCAACTCTGTGCGAAATTGCTGACTCCTAATTTTAAGTATATGACCCCAGGTTATAGTTTCTCCCCCCCATGGGTCACTGTCTCCCACTGTCGATTCTGGAATGTCTCTTAGTAATCTTATACGATTCTATAAGGACACCTCTCAATCTGCCGTATTCAAGAGAATGCAGGCCTAGATTAATCAACCTGTCTTCACAGCTGAACTCCTTCTTCCCAGGAACAAACCTAGGTGATGATTCCCTAGGGGAATTAATTAGTTACTTCATTCACAGTTTCATTTACTTGGTGATGTTCCAACGTATAACTCAAACAAAATTACATTTGAACAGAGCTGATAGATTTAAGCCATCAGTTACATGTGGAATTAAGACATGATCGATTCCCAGCATTATTATTATTAATATTAATAGAGAATTTCATAAAGTAACTATCCTCTGAGTGAAGAAGCATTTTGTCAATTCACTACGAAAGGGCTGGCCCGCTAATTTGAAGACTGTGGTTATCATTTCGCCAACCAGGGGAAATATTCTGCCACTGCCTACTCTGTTTTGCCCCTTAATTTTCATATTGGCTTCGATACGATTCCCTACAATACTTCGATATTCTAGAGAATATAGACCTGGAGTGCTCAACTTATCATCACAGTTGAACCCCCTTATCCCATGAACCAACCTCGTGGTGCACCCGTTTAAAGCGGTATTTCCTTTCTTAAACAAGGAGGCCAAACCTGCACACAATGTTCCAGGTGCGGTCTCAGGAAATTCTTGTTCAGTTGTAGCAACACTTCCCACCTCTTATGTTCTAACACTTTTGTAATTAACACAAACATGCCTTTTGCACAAAACAGACACATCTGTATTCTTCTGTTCATTAGTAAAACTAAGATTTTCCTGCGCCTCCCTCCCTCCACAAACTTTCATAATATGCTTTGCGTGTCAGATAAAATTTCAGCAAATCTATCTTTGCTATTCAATCAAGGCAATGCACGGACTTGCCTCCGCCTAACTCTCCGACCTGCTGTCTTCCTTTCAGTCTGCCCGTCACTCTGTTAGCGGGCTCTGGCCTGCTCAATATCCCCATCCAAACTGCCTTACCATCGCTGGCCGGGCTTTCAGTCTCTCTGTCCGCACAATCTGGAACTCCATCCCACAATCGCTTTGCCTCACTTCCTCCCTTTCTTCCTTCAAGGTTGGTGTCAAGAACCCAATCCTCGACCGTGTCTCTGCATTACTAACATTCCCCCATTCTCCTACTCTGCTTTCCCCTGCCCTTATACCCCTCCACCACCATCCACTGGTCGGGTACCGACCTAATTTTTCAGCTGCTTGTGAAGACCTCCCAACGTGAAAGGACCTCTATAAATGGTTTGGTGTTTATCAGATGTTACCATTGGTTAGAGCACTCGCTGTCCAAGCACGAGCACCAGAGGTGTGTTCGAATCCAGTCAGTTCAGTGGGAACCGTGGGCAAGTTTCGTTATTCCACACACACGCCTGATAATAATGCGTCTAAACAATTAACCTCGCTGATAAATAATATCGGCGATTTGTTAGATCCTTCCACTCATCTCCCCAGTGAGTGAGTGAGTGAGTGAGTGAGTGAGTGAGTGAGTGAGTGAGTGAGTGAGTGAGTGAGTGAGTGAGTGAGTGAGTGAGTGAGTGAGTGAGTGAGTGAGTGAGTGAGTGAGTGAGTGAGTGAGTGAGTGAGTGAGTGAGTGAGTGAGTGAGTGAGTGAGTGAGTGAGTGAGTGAGTGAGTGAGTGAGTGAGTGAGTGAGTGAGTGAGTGAGTGAGTGAGTGAGTGAGTGAGTGAGTGAGTGAGTGAGTGAGTGAGTGAGTGAGAGAGTGAGAGAGAGAGTGAGTGAGTGAGTGAGTGAGTGAGTGAGTGAGTGAGTGAGTGAGTGAGTGAGTGAGTGAGTGAGTGAGTGAGTGAGTGAGTGAGTGAGTGAGTGAGTGAGTGAGTGAGTGAGTGAGTGAGTGAGTGAGTGAGTGAGTGAGTGAGTGAGTGAGTGAGTGAGTGAGTGAGTGAGTGAGTGAGTGAGTGAGTGAGTGAGTGAGTGAGTGAGTGAGTGAGTGAGTGAGTGAGTGAGTGAGTGAGTGAGTGAGTGAGTGAGTGAGTGAGTGAGTGAGTGAGTGAGTGAGTGAGTGAGTGAGTGAGTGAGTGAGTGAGTGAACCAGGCATTGAATGAGTTGTAAAGACAATCGGAAAGCGGATATTGTTGGTGTTGTTGAAAAGTAAATTTTGACCAACTATGTTCCCCAAAAAAGAAGAAATATCCAGTTTTTAAATTCTTTCTTATGGGGCGATGTATTCGTTTAACGTTACTCCGCAAGGACGGGGATAATGGGAGAGCGAAGTTTGGTGCATCACAAAAGATGGAAGTAGAAAATCTAGCAAAGCATTTGATGTTTATTTGTCATTTAAACCGTTGGTTCGCACCATAGAATCATAGAATTTTACGGCACAAAAGGAGGCCATTCGGCCCATCTAGTCTGTGCCGGCTCTTTGAAAAGAGCGATTCAATCCCACTGCCCTGCCCGCTCCCCTTTCTACAACACCGTCTAGCTTGTGTTGTAGAAAGATTTAAATTGATTGTACATTTTTCTGCAAATGTTATGCGCTCTGCGTAGCGACCCTGCGTATAAGGCGATGTATAAATACAAGCGATTGCTGTCTGTGGAATCCTGTGCTCTGTCGGCAGTGAGCTATTTGCTGTTAATCTGCTTGAAATAATAATAATAATAATAATAATCCTTGCGTGCTGGTGAGGGACCGGATGTGGTGGAAGAAGGATAGGTTAGGGTCGTACCTGACCCCAAACTGGCGCACGTTTTCGGAGTGTTTTAGTTGATATCGTTTGGCGTCATCTTCAATCCCAAACGATGTAAAAGCTACATAATGCGAACATGACATGGTTTCCATTTTCAAGTAGACAGTTGTGGACTGGAGATAATAAACGCAATAGCAACTGCCACTGGCGATGAGGAAAGCATTTACAATCAAGCTGCGTCAATAATAATTCTTTAATTTGCAAACTGGCATTTTAGCATCTTCTTGATCTCTTCTCTAAACTTGCTCTGTGTCAACACATAGATACAAGTTTTTGTACAGGAGCCCAGTAGCTGAAGCATGAATCCAATTTGTTGGACGATATACGGAGTGCTAATGTCTGTCGGTTTATTTTGGTAGTTTGTAACTGCCCATTTTAAAGCATGCACAACATTTGTCATCCACAAAAGTACAAAACTGCCGGATATAGCGAAGAGCAAAATGATGGATTTTCTCCGTTTCTCCATCTCGGGATCAGTCTGGTTATTCCCACAGCTGTCACCCCGGATTCTCCTGCGGGCTCTGCTGGCCACTAAAATGTGTCTGATAGTCAGGGCGTTGACGAAGGTAATGAGAACGCATACTAGTATAGGATTGAACGCACGGATCAACAAATCGAAAGATTGCCAGTACAGGGAAGTGTATATACTGGGGTTTATAATGCAGTACTTTGGTATATTATCCATAACAAGCGGAACATAAGCAAAATAAATCGGAATGCATTGCACACAGCTGAGCACACACATTGTTGTAATAACCAAACTGGCTGTTTTTACAGAGCAATATCTGTGCTTTATTTTCTGGCAACAAATAGCGACATAGCGATCAATGGTGAAGGCGGCTGCTAGCCACATGGAACATAGAATGATGGAGGTCAGCAGAACGTTTTTCAATCTGCACACTGCGGTATAGGACAAGAAGCTGAAGGGGAAATACATGTTGTTGATGCGGTTCAGTATCACATTGTTGATAATCGTCATTAGATCTGATCCGGCCATGGCCATCATATAGAGAGTGACGACTTTGGAGAGGCCACACCTTCCCTGGGAAAGGATTACAATTGCCAGCACATTAACTAGAAAAAGTGAAAGAAAAAATTGTGACAAAACTTGTGACATCAGTTTAATTGAGCTCTGATTAAAGAAAATTGATATCAATAACATCTAAGCCGAGGAGTAAACGCTCCGGAGTTGGTAGGTGATTGCATTCCATCCCCTACCTGATCCACCATGTGGTCTTGGACTCTTGTCCAAATTAAAACATAACAGTCTCATGGCTGAGCAGGTTCGCGTCAAATCATTCGAATCATGTTCATGAATACAAGTTGCCACGTCACGTTTGAATGCACAAAGCTTTGTGACAATTGATATCAGATTTCCCAAGAGAGCAGAAGGTACAAGTGTATCCATATATATCTATATCTATAGACATATATATTGGTTTTGATGAATTGATATCCTCTTCAGAAAACAAATCTTTTTTTTTCCCCATGGTTGTTGTATACGTGTCGGTCAACACTGAGCTTCTGGACTCCACAACTTTCAACAACAAGCAAATATATAATAACCCTCACGGCTTCCTGTGAGGAAACATTCTATATTTCTCCGAGACTGACCGTTTAGCTGTTAAATGTGATGGCTTAAAACAGCATATCATCGTCTCTGTCCTGAAATATTTTACACCGGGCGTGATTATCTGCATGCAACGCGGCTCAGTCATCAAAATAATCCTGGGTTTGTATAACACAATAGGGTTAATGTCGTATCTTTCAATCAATGGCGAGGAGGTCCACTGTAACACAACAAGCATTGACATAGTGCTCTTCAGGCAGGCGACTAACAGACTGGAGGCACCGAAATATATTCAGGGATTTAATACACAGCCCAAAAATATAGATAAATTCACTTTGCTGTATATAATGTGAAGCGCTGTGAGACGCAATAATACTAATCTTAAGGATTAGCATTTAATATCGCGCATTTATCGTCTTCTCGACTGTGTCTCAAAGTGATACCAATTCCCCTTTTCCAATGCCCTCCTCGCCTGTCTCCCCTCCTCCACAATACACAGAGTCGATTTCATTCAGAACTCTGCAACCCACATTCTCACCCGCACCATACTTCGCTCCCCCATTATCCCAGTCCTTGTCAGACTTCACTGGCTGACTGTCCCGGAGAGGATCGACTTCAAGATCTTCATACTTGTCTTCAAATCTTTCTACTGCTCTGCACCCACCTACCTATCTGATCTACTCGCTACTCAAACCAACTCCCGTTGCTTTCGCTCCACCGTGTCTGGCCTGCACAATATCCCCCGAATCCTCTGCTCCAACCTCGGTGGCCGTGCGTAAACCCACCATGCCCAGAGGCTTTGGAATTCAGAATATACTGTCAAGTGAATTGACTGTATATTTGTGGGTGGAATGCGGCAGCCAGGAGCAGAACGCAGCAATGTCCCCACGAACAGTCCTGAATTCAAATGACCGATTTACTATAGTTTGTTTAGTCGTACAATTATCAGTCGTGTGGAGAGAGGAAACTTGCCGAAAGTTGATCACTGACTTGGCTAGATAGTAAATGCTGGTCTCACGTTTTCAAGACGAGTGCTCTAAGCCACTGAGGTAAAGGACTCGACATCTAGAATACGTGAAAAGCTGTATATCAAACGGAATTATTATTATTATTATTATTATCACTGTTGAATGGCGAGAATTTATCCAGCGTTTTATACGGGCTCTACAACAGCTTACACAGGAAACTTCAAAAGGGGTAGTTTCTCGGAGCACTTGTTAATAGAGGAGACTGACACTGAGCCACCGGGAGGTGAATGTGAACTTTGTCGAAAGAGAACGTCTTCGGGTGGGATTTCAGTGAAGGGGCAAACCGGAGTGATTGAGTGAGAGACTTTCAGAGATGCTGAGTGTACTGGCTGCAAACTATGCTCAACATAATGGATCGATGGCACAGGGATGTGAGCAGGGATGTGAGCAGGAGCCAGACGTCCAGATGTAAAGGGTGAAGGTGAATATTTCGCCGGGATCCACGTTTCAATGAATGATTTGCCAGGGCATCTCACATCCTGATTCTTTGGTGCAACAGGATCTCATTGATCTGATGTTACGCTACACCACTATCTCAACCGTTAGTTATCCAACGTTTCCGTCTCCTGCATTCCTGCGACGTCCCCCCGACATAAAAGGCGATCTATCAGTGTAATTTTGTTTTTGTTGTAGTACTTGGTTAACATTTTCGCAACAACTGTCCCCTCTGGATCAGCCTACAATATGTCAATTTCTTCTGTTACAAAACACGCACCATCCAAGAACTTTTTGAGAAGAAAATATCAACCTTTTCCTTCTCACGAAACTTGTGTCGCTCCAGGCGCCAACTTTGCACCTTAGAGAATCCACAACAGGCGTTCACAACTTGCATCATACCTCACTACCGAATCGTCACGGTGGAAGTGCAGCTCCTAACGGCCTGGCCCCTCTTGACCTATCACCCTTCTCTTCTGCCATCGTTCACTGCTTTGTGCAACCGTCAAATGTATATCTCAAAATTCACCTCATCTATCGCACCTCCAAGCACTCCTCCAACGTATTCTCCTCAAACTCTGCTTACAACTCCTTGAACAACCACAACCGATACCGTCTTGATCTACCTCTGCTAAACACTTCGCCCTCACTTTCTCCCTCAAACGGTGTCACCAAATCCATTGACTGAGAAAAAAATTACTGCCGATCAACTAACAATCGGGTTTTTACTTACTGCTGATATAAATATAGTTTGAGTGGAATACGGAAACTGGCCGAAAGTTTCGCACTGCTGGGCATCGAACCATGGATCTCTTTCATACGAGCTGAGTGCTCTAACAACTTAGCTACTGGTACTTCGAAATAAAACACTTTTCATGCAGTGGTTTTCCCTAGCGGAGGACACCACTTATCAAACGCAACGATTACTAGCATTCCATTTCATGTAAGTATTCATAATATATTACTTCATAACATATTATTTTCTGAAATGCAACTATTTATCTTGTGTTTGAAAAAATCAATACTTCCTGGTTTCTCCATCGCCCAAGATAGTTTACTCCATACATTTACCGTTCGGTCTCTGTAACAGTGTTCGCGCAGATGAAATTTGAATTCAACCCCCGGCGTTTAATAGCAGGATGTCACCCCTGGTCTTACGATTTTCGTCATTTTACTAACCGTCTTTACAATTTGTCAAACTGAATCAGACCTTACTTCAAACTTTCCAACTCAATAGATTATAGATAAATTGTATAATAGTAATAATCATTGCATTTGAAACAGCGCTTTTCACATCTTCTCGACGTCCGAAAGAGATTCACCGAATATACTACAAAGTGGATTGTCTGTATATATTTGTGAGCGAATAGCAACCAATTGAGCACAGCAGTGTCCCACAAACAGTCGTGGATTGAAATGACCAGTTCTACAATTGTGCTATTTTTTGGGCGGAGGAATTATTATTAGGCATGTGGGGTAAGGAAGCTTGCCCAAGGCTTTGCCCTGACCTGCCTGCATTCGAACACAGATCTCCCCAACTTGGTCTCCCCAGCTTGCAAACCAAGTGCCCTAACCACTGAGCCACAGGAGCTCCAAAAGAGGTAACCACTCTTCGAGTAACCACTCCGGCCCTTAAAGCATGAGAGAAAGATGATGAAAGAGACAAAAGGGGAAGGAATCTGGTGTCTGTATGTATTACCAGGTACACCAATAGCTGCGAGAATTGGATAGTAAATAGCTTCAGATAGTAAGAAGCTCCTGGAACACACAGAGGTCAGCTAGCATCTGTAAACAAAACAAACCGAGTTAGCATTTCGGCTACATGATATTGCGTCAGAATTGTGGCAGGTTGGGATCGAGATGCTCTTGAGGAATCAAATAGGTTTTGGGTGTCAGGACACTGAAAGCAACGTGGACAATTGTGGAGAGGACAGAAGATGATGGTTAGGGAGATGCTTGTGTTGTGAAAAAACGGCAAGTGGAGGGGTGGAGTGTGGATGGATTGTAACATCAAATTAGAGAAGAACTGCTGAAAATGCAAAACAAAAATGGGGGAGAAATTGCAACAGATCAGGAATACAATCGAGAGAAAATGTGTGTCTCGAAACGGTTGATGTCAGAATGAGCACAGAAGAGGGGATGAGGACAGTGAGATATTATGGTCTGAAATTGCTTAAATCAATATTTGTGATGAGAGGGCTGTAGATATCTATCCACTCAAGTGTTTAAGAAGTGAACAGCTTCAGCATCCATAGCATTTTGGGGCAGAAGGTTCCAAATCTCTAATTACTTTGTGTGAAAAGTTACTTACCAATTTAATTTATATGTGGGCTAGCTATAACTTTCAGATAATTTTGCAAAATCTCAACCAGTTTCCACTCAGCACTCTAATCTCAATGGAATAGAGACTTGTTTCATAATTTATCCCTATTCACTCGGTAATTATTCTGGTGTTTATTGGATATCCCCACACCAGAGCCAAAATATCCTTCGTTAGGAACGATAGCTATAACTGAACTATGATAGGTCGGATCTATCCAACGCTCACCTGTAGAGTTTAAACATCATTTTCAATCCTTTACATTCTGTTTTCCTTTAGTTGAAGGGAAATATGCCACGTATCATTTTAGTAACTTTCTCTGATTCCGAACGCGTTTTAGAGATTTGTGTACATGGACACCCAATTCCTTTAACCTTACACAGTTCATGGATTCTCAATAAGTTTTAAAAAAAAGGTATTGCTATTTTGGGAAACGTAGTGGATATCAGCTGACCTCCACATTGAATTATTTTTCCCACAGTTTCGTCCACTCAACTAATCTATCTAATACACTTTGTATTTGTGTAGTCTCCTCTTCATGATACACCGTGGCTCCTGGGAAACACTGTTGGTTGCAATTTTACCTCCGATTCCCAGCTCTTGTGCTGTTGCTAATAAATAGCTGTTTGGAAAGTCGTCCAATTTCTTTCAAGAGCCCATTTCGGCGTCAAACATAGACGCTCTCTTATCGACCATCATTATGCGCTTGTTGAATGTTAAACATTCCAATTGGAATAGTCACGCATGACCCACATTTCACAAATCCTTGCTGATTCTCTGTCATTACAAAGACATCTCTGTCTTTGTTCAGATAGATGTGGCAGGGTAGAGATTATAGTAACTGAAGATAAGACAATAGATTTATTCTGTCGTCAAACATACAGTAAAGATTTTCGGTGCACGACCGTTCGTTAGAACTGAAAAACTGAATTGAGGTCTGACGAAGATCCTGTGAGATTAATGTAAATTGGTAAAATGTTGACAGTGAAGACTATTGTGAAAATATCAATCAATCATTCAAATAAATCTTTCATTCATATGCCTCCTTTCAAATCGAACGGATTTTCAATTTCGATTTCAAATCGAAGAGCCTGATGCTAAAATAAAACGTACCAATGTCATTCTTCAATATATTCAAGGACTGTGCGTGTAACGCCTATGCTGAGAATCTTGTAAATTCACTGCCGTCCGACAGAAATAGTGTTTCCTCAAATCTGCGCAAGAAAACCGACTCCTAATCATAAAATTATGAACCCTAGTTATAGTTTCGCCAAACAGTGCTAACAGTACTCAACTATCATGCCCCTTAATAATCTTATACGTTTCTATCATATCACGTATAACTCTAAGATAATCTAGAGAATGTTGGCCTAGATTAGTCCACCTATCCTCATATCTCATTCACCTCATCCCAAGCACCAAGTCATTGATTCTAAGATGCACATCCTTTCTTACATAAGGCGACGAACAGTGCACACTATATTCAAGGTGCGGTCTCATCAGAAGCCCATAAAACTATAGCATGACTTCCCTGCACTTATATTCTAACTCTTTTGTACTGAATGCAAAAATGCTATTAGCCTTCCTAGTGGCTTGCTGTAACTGCAAACTAACTGTTTGCAATTTTTGTACCAGGAAATCCAAATTCCACTGAACACGAGCCTTCTCTAGTCTCTCCCTTTGCAGAAATAATCCGCTTTTGAGTTTCTGTTACCGAGGAGAATAGCTTCACACGTCCCAACACTAGATTCAATCTGCCACTTTCTTGCCCACACACACAGCCTATCCATAGTCTGTTGCATTTTGTTTGTGTCGTCCTCGGATCTTTCACTCCCTCCTATCTTTTCATCATCCGCGAATTTAGATAGTATAAGTTCTAAGCCGTCGTCCGGATCATTGATATAGATGTTAAATATTTGAGACCCAAGCACTGATCATTGTGTTACTCCACTAATCCCACCCTGCGAATATAAGTAGGACCCGATTCTCTCTACTCTCTACTCTATTTCCCGTTAGCCAATCTTCAATCCATGCCAACATATTGCCTTTAATCTCATGGGCATTAAGATTGCTCATCAGCCTTTTATGTTGCATCTTGTCGTACGTCTACTGAAAATCTAAATACATTACATCGACTGTTTCTCCCCTATATACCCAGCTAGTTACCTCCTTTGTCAAGCTTGACATCTCCTTTGTAAAGACTTTGTTGACTCTGGCTTGTCATGCTTTGGTCTTCTATGTTCCACAGAAAGACACCCCTATTTATGCATTCTAGAGTGTTCCCTCCCATTAGTGTCAGTCTAACTGGTCTATAGCTCTGCAATTTCTCTCGCACACCCTTCTTAAATATTGGTGTGACGTTAGCGATCTTCCAATCAATGCGACCTGTTCCAGAATCATGAAAGTTCTGGAAGATTAAGCACTATGTCTTCAGCCACCTCTTTAGAAATCAGAGAATGCAGGTTATCAGCACAGAATCTTCTCTTCTCCTTTGTTGGGTGTACAGAATACAACTATAATAGATCTGCCAATCCCTTGTCGATTTAAAATGATATATGCCTGCCTGTTAGTATATTCGGACTCGCTTTGAAGTCTGCTCACTTCCCATATTTCTAGGTTGCATCAAAGAGTACCTGGCTTCTGTAACGCTGCAATCACAGCAACAATGGAGGCCATGTTTTCAGCCATTGAATATTCACAATCAGTAATGCCTGCATCTCGTTACTCTCCCTTTCCTTCTCATTTGCCATCTTTACTACGCTACTGAACTGTCTATAACCATACTTTATGCTGATCTCCCCTTTTGGTACGAATCACCGTCAAGCTCAGGCACTGTTAGTAGCTCAAATACTACAGCGTGTTTGACTTCAGCAGCATGAACACAGCATGATATTATTCACATCTATTTTCGAAAATAATAATACAATTAAATCCTTTATCATCACGAAGGTATCTGACAAATGGTTGAGGCGATGGAGGCACTGGACTAGGAGTAGCGATTAGCATGCTGTGACTGCAGTAAAAATAATGAGCAAAAATGTTAAAATTAGGAACAATAATTATTATTCATGCGATTTGAGACGCTACCCTTATCATGTAAGTGAAAGCTGTTGTCGATATCACTTTGCTCTTTAAGCTTCTCGGCGGAATACAAATGTTGGTAAATGACCCACCGTGTTTCCCTTCAACCAAAAAGTAGAAACGGGGAAAGTAACCTGTGGCGGATGAGGGTAAAACATAGGTGTAAAACTTCTGCAACTGGCTCCTCAGAAATAATGAGGTAGCAAGAGTTCGATTATTTTAGGTAGAATTCCGATAGATATTTGCTGGGAAAATAATTTCTCAGTGTACGCTATTATGACACAGAGGTTCTGCACCATCTGCCAGGACAGTAAACCAGATGGACTTGGCCATCTTTCGTCCTGCAAATTCCTTTGCTCTGATAAGAATTCTTGGATTTTGATATCGTGCCTTGTTACGGTGGTGACAGCTCGAAGTGCTTCACAAATTATCCAGTAAAGTGCTGGAAAATGGTATGTAGTAGATTGTTGGCCAGAAATCTGGGATGAACACCCATTTGTTTTCAAGAGTACCACGTGAATGCTGGCATGCAAGGGAACATGAAGACAGTTCAACACCTAAACGTAAGCGTGACACATCGAATTCTGCACCGAGTGGTCACTTTAGACAGTATAATCCGAATTCACAAGGTGGGGCTTGAAAGCAACACCATGTGGAGGTACTGTGGTTCAGTGGTTAGAGCACATGTCTTGCAAGCTCGGAAGATCAAGTTGGGGAGACCTGTGTTCGAATCCAGGCAGGTCAAGGCGCAAGCCTGGGCAAGTCTCCTTACTACACCCACACGCCCAATAATATTCCTTCCAAAACAAACCACAATAATAAAATTGGTCACTCCAATCTACGACTGTTTGTGGAGCACTGCTATGCGCAAATGGCTAACGCGATTCGCCCACAATGAATTGACTGTAGATTTGTGGGCGATATACTGCAGCCAGTTTCCCGCAACAGCGTCCCCACAAACAGTGGTGGCTTGAAATGCTCACTTTTTGACGGGTGAGGTATCACGGGAGACGGGCGATCCATCTGCGGTGGAAGAAGGCAGTCCTGTTGAGTGACCGACTGAATGGGGGGGAGGAAGGACTGTTGGGGGTCGCACATGACGCCAAGCTGGTGTACGGTTTCGGAGCGTTTTAGTTAATGACGTTTGTCATCATCGTGCATCTCAAACGATGTAAATGCTGCATGATGCCAACAGGACACGGTTTCCGTTCTCAAGTAAACAGTTGGAGACTGGCTAATATAAACGCAACAGCAAATGACACTGGCGATGTGGAAATCATATACAATCAAACTGTCTCAAGAATAATACTTTAATTAGCAAACGGGCATTTTAGACAGATCCACTCTTAGATCCACTCTAAGGCACAATAAAGCATAAGCCAGTGCAGGTCACATTCCCAGTTAAATGTATGATTGTGTTTCTGTCTTTCATGCAGCCATCACAATTACCATTGTGGTCCTGGCGGAAAGAATGTGTGGACTCTCCTAATGCGTCACCCGCTACCTGGTCGCAATGGCTGTTGCTGATCTGCTGGTCATGGTTTTTCATGTGATCCTGTACGAGATAATTTATATTTACATTACGTATTCACCCGTATATCAAACAGCCATTTGTCGCCTGCACCTGATGCTTTGCTTCATTGCTACTTATATCTCTGTCTGGCTGACCATGGCCTTCACGTTCGACCATTCACTGCTATCTGCTGCCCAAAGCTCAAAACCAAGTACTGCACGTCGAGGACAGCGGATCTGGTGATCTGGGCTATCTGGGCAATTATGTGCTTGGAGAACATCCCCATGTGCTTCATGTTTGAACCACGGATGGTAGTCAATGGGCAGTCCAGGTACTGCTCCGTCAAACCTGTTGTTTACACCTCTCCCCTCTGGAGGGTATATAACTGGTTCGACATGTTTTCAAATCCACCGCTTCCCTTCATCCTCATTCTCCTCTTCTACACCCTGACCATCAGGCATGTGGTGGTGGCCAGCAGGGTACGCCAGGGTCTGCGGGGGGCTGCGATGGGGAGGGACGAGGAGATGGAGAGTCGGCGGAAATCCATAATCCTGCTTTTTACCATCTCGGGCAGCTTTGTGTTGCTTTGCCTCATCTACATGGTCACCTTCATCTTTGCGATGGTTACAGAGTCCAAGATCCTGGAGGCTGAGAACAGCAGTCCTTTCACCATTGCTGAGGAGGTGGGTTACATGTTACAGCATCTGAGCTCCTGCTCCAATACCTTCATCTATGGTGTGACTCAGACCAAATTCAGGCAGCGGCTCATATCCGTCTTCACTTACCCCATCACCCGCTTACTGGTACACTCGCATAATCCAACTTAGATTTGCTGCCTAGTTCTGCCTTGACAACACAGACATACACATATACACACTCAGATACATACACACAGACATACACACACAAGTCCATACACACAGACACATAAAAACATATATACGTTTTGTGGAATGTTATTTCTGGATTGAAGAATACTCTTCAATCTGCATTTCGAATTTCAATTGCCTCCTATATAGTTTATAATACTGTATTTGTGTTCTTTATATTCTGTTACCATTGTCTATCTTCATTGCATTCATCTTACCTGTATGTAGTTAGTTTGCATTATGTGGGAAAAGCTGATTTGTGGAAGAGTTTGTGCAAAAGAAAGATCTCCAAACAGTAATACACAAATTGTCTGAACGAATCGAATTACTCTACATACTTTGCGACAGTCAGTGCAGAAGGGGAGAATATGTTGATGGCATCCAAGGAACACAGATACTAAGTTCTCAAAACATGCCAGCAAAACAACAGCAACAACAAAAAAATGCATTCATGCAGCGTCCTTCACATAGTATAGCTTTGTATAGCTTTCGACAGTCAGACACCGAGTCAGCAGGATGGGAGAAGCAATGGAGCTGGGGAGTCCAGTGAGAAGGACATGAGAATGGTCCAGCTACAATGTGACGATTGCGTCCATGAGGATTTCGAAGGTTGTGGGTGGGAGGTAGGTATGGTGGTGGGCAATTTAACGGTGGAGGTGGGAAAGAGTGTTTCTGTTCAACGAATAGATGTGGAATAGACTGTAATGCTGCTCTTCGAAATGGATGCCTAAGTTGCGTTTGGTGATTCTGAGGGCGAGCACAGGGAAGTTGAGGTTTTGAAACCCACAGGAGAGGAATTGTTGATCGGAGCCAAAGAGTATGGCTTTCGTTCTGCTGACATTCACCTTTTGAAAATTTGTCAAATTAGTTGAAAGAACATCAGTGAAGATGGATTCACAACCTGGTTTCATCCACATATATGTGAATGTTAACCTCATGTCTACAAATGAAAATGTCGGCAGGAAGCATCTCGACATCAAACAGAGCAACATTCCATGCTATGAGACATTCAATATTTGAAAGAGAACTGATGTTGGTTTTTCAATTGATCTATGGATAAAATAAACATGTAATACTCTACCTCCTTGATACCACAGCCCTTCAGTGCTGAACCAAGTGGTATCTCAGTCCTGTAGGGCAATGCAGGTGAGAGAACAACCAGCCTGTCTTATTTTTACAATTGCAGGGGACATTTATGCTAGGATTTTTTTCAATTAGCTCCAGTAGATTCTGAAAACAAAAGCCTTGGCCCTTGTAATATTACCAGCTGGACAAATAGTTGAAAGATAATTAAAATTATAGCTTAATTGGGGAGCTGATTTGGGAGAAGAGGTGCGTCCGACAGACGCAGACAAATCTAACCCTCTCACAAACAAACTTAAACAACACGACACAAACTGATCACTGCCAAAACTACCCGCATCTCCTCTAGACTCAAACATAAGCCTCCACATACACAAACAAACCTACACCGCATGCACAAACTTAACCCCCCCACACATTCATATACAAATCTTCCTACCAACACAAACAACCTACCCGTCCACACACAAACCCATCCCCTACCAGCTACTCAAACACAACCCACATGAAACACGGGTATGTGGGGGAACCGCACAGGTTCTGACAGCGTTGTCTGGAACAGGCAATGCACGTATTTAAAGTTAGTATCCCAATAGTGTTGAAACACATACGCATATCTATTGTGACTGATTGACTGCTTTTCCTTTGTCAACGTTTTACAAATTTTGCAGTGACGGAATATTGTTTTAAACAAAGTTACTGATTCAACATGTAGAGAGATGGTAATTGCATTCTGCGTACTTGGATGTTCAAAATACTTAAATAATAATACTTGTATTTTGACACAGCGCTTTTCAATTGTTTTAGACGTATCAACTCGCTTCATTGGTTACACTGCAAAGTGAATTGACTGTATATTTGTGGGAGAAACGCAGAAGGCAAATGTGCACATCGGGGTCTCACCATCAGTCGTAGATTGAAATAACCAATTTATTATTAATTTTTCTAAGGGAATATCATTTCGATTTTGATCAAGAACAACACCATAGACCTCTTAGAATTATGAAAGCCTATGCTACAAAGAGAGGAAGGAGAAATGGTGAATGGCTTCTATTTGCTGACTGAAGGGAAGTACAGAATGGAGTCTACAATCTATCGGTATTTCGAACTCCTCTCATTATAATACGCAACTGACGTAAATAGAAGGAATTCGATATACCTGTTTTCGGTTGACCCAAATCTAAGGAAAGTTGTACATTTATCACAGGAGATTGGACGCGGACATTCCAAGTTGATGAAGTGTGTAGACCATGGCAGATTAAATGTAGTATGGAAAATGCAAAGTGGTTCATTTTGGCAGGATATACAAGGATTGTAAATATACATATTATGGTACAATCAAAAAGGGGATTCTACAACAAAAATAGACTTCGGGATCCATCTGAGCGAATCGTTGCCTGTGGATCAACCGGAAAAACATTTAGCAAAACATCATTTGTGGGGAAGCTACTGCAGTCTGAAACATACACAGGCTTCTGGTAGGGCGATGTCACAAACTCACCAGAATGGTAACAGAGGGAAAAAAAACATTAGAATAACAAGATGTATAAACCTAGTCTCTATTCCATTGAGAGTACAGGGTTGATGTTTCATCCGATTCAGATTTTAAGACTAAAGTGATTTGTTAGAGTAGATACAGTTAATCTACTTCCTCTTGTTGGTGAATGCATAGACAGGGGACGTAACCTAAGCACGGTCATTTTAAGGACATTTAAAGTGTGAAATTTGCTGGCAGGTATGCATCTTTAGTTACTGCGCATCAGTATCCATCTCGCTCGAAAGCCCCTGGATGATGAATCCGTTCATATCTTCAGGAACGACGCGAGCAAAGAATGTGTTAGGTCAGTATTAATTGAAACTGGGCATTGTAGTTCACTGTACAGGTCAACTATGAACTTATATAATGGAAAACAGGATATGATGGCAGATTGCTTGGGTTTCCCTTCTGGGCTTAAACCACACCAGTTCTAGCGATGATCCAATGATTTCCCATAAGTGAACGGGTCGATTTAGAGGTAATCAAACTGGTTTCCATGTTTCTTCATGCCTTTGTATTTGGCCAGCTATCCGACTTGCTAACATCCCAGGCTTCAATCCACTTCCTCCCCTCTGTTGGCTTTGTGTTTCCGCTTGTCGTTGTGCCCCCATTTCAATGGTGGCCACGTTTTTACTGCATACGACCAAAATGTCCAGGACATTAATCCTCCATCCCTATTATTTTCATACCCATCCACGACTTCATGTCATGTTTCAAGAGCTTCCTATTCAATAGTTTCTAAGTTGGCATCCCATTAGCCACGCCACGACGCCATCCACCACCACTGTCCAGCTATCTGGAATGCTACACGTTGTGTGGGGTGCCCTATAATTAAGATTAGTTGTTTTAGATGTCATGTTAAATGGCGACAATGCATGTTGAGCCCAATATCGAACCTGCGAGTTGTCCTCCTTTGGCTACCCATCCCACTGTGGATTGAAGTCCCCACCCTGTGCTTCTTGAACCTCATCCAGAAATCCAACTGCCTACCCACAAACATGACCATCCCGCCTCGATTACCACACATAACCCAACACACCATGTAGCTCACAACCATTAGCGATACACTATATTCGGGTGATTCCCACAGTTGATTGTGACTCACAGCTGGGTTTTACCTTATCCAATTCTGCCTGAAAACGTATCTCTTTGTCTGTGCCAAGACCATCTTCCACACCTTGTTTAAATCCAACCCTCATCTCGGTATTGTCAGTATTTTTGTTGTTAAGCGTTGTTTTATAGTCTTTCCTCCAAAATGTAAATTTATTAAATCAATGTAAATGTGTGCTAACGGTGACAATGTTTTGGTAAATGAATTTTGTAAACTCGCTTTCACATCCTTGAGCCGTCTCGTTGTTCATTGGTTGGCGGCCTACATTCCAAGTAAGAGATCTCGTTTTGATTTCATCCAGGGCTAAACCTTGGTTAAGTAATTCTACAAGTCTGATAATACTCCATCATGAAAAAAGCTGAGAAGCAATAAAGTATAGCATTACCTTGTGAAGGAAAACCAGTTTGGAGAAGGTTCAGCAAGACAGGTTGGAAAACAAACACAACAAAATTACATCGATGGAGCGCCTTCGATCGGGAGAATGTCCGAAGGCGCTGAACAGGTATGTCTGGACCTGAGCGGGCATGGTGGTGGAGGGTCGTGCTACCGGCAGCGGGAAGGAGAGTACAAAGGGGGGAGGGTTAGGAGGGCAGCAGAAGGCGCGGTCGACAAGGAAGTTCATAAGACCGGCCTCGAAGGAGGAAAGGAAGGATGTGAGGCGAAAGGATTGCGGCATATATTTCCACAGTGTAGATCTATTTTATTCAGTGGAGTCAAAAGTTCCGGACTGGAGACTAGAAGAGGATAAACTTGTGTTTGCACAGAGAAGTGTTCAGGCCTGGGACGACCTGAAATAAGGATGGCAGCAGATTCTATAATAGCTTCAATAAAGGAATCGGATTGGAAAAAAATAAAAAGGAAAGAAAAAAGCTGGTCTGCGGGGAATTCGACAAGTTGGTACGATTTTCAAAGGGGAATGTTGGACGTTGGGACTCCACAATACTGCAAAATTCTATTTTATATTCGAAAGTTGGATAAAGAAGCGTGTCAAATAACCAAACTTGGAATCTTGTTTGGCCCATTTCCCCCACACCAGGCTCCTCGACCACATCACATCAAACTTCACTAGGCTCCATTAGACCCCTTTCCCACAGAGAATCGATTTCAGGATCCTCGTCCTCAACTTCAAGTTGTCCCCCGCATGTCCCACGCCCTTAACCCTCCTACCTCTCCGACCAGCTGTCTGCCTATCAAACTCTCCACTCCCTGCGATCAACGTGCTCCGGCCTTCTCCATGTCAACTGCACGAACCGCCCTTCAACACAACGCCCTTCAACACACGTTGAAGTTGAAGTTGAGTTCAAACGTGTGTAACTGCACCGCCCAGTCCTTTTGCCACTCCCTCCCTCGCCTCCTCGTCGTCCGTGCCTTCCGCTGCCCTCTTCACTCTTTCCCTCCCCTCCTAACTGCCTTACGCCACTTCCCTCTTCTCTGCAGCTCTCCCTTTCTGGAGTGTCGTCCTGAATGCTCAGCGCCTTGGGACGTCTTCGCAATGCGAAAGGCGCTGTATAAATGTAATGCTGTTTTTGTTATTAATGTATCTTCCCTTACCACCAGGCCTACATACAATGAATAAAATAGATCCATAATGGGGATCAAACGCAGATCTATTGGTTGGAAGGCAAGCCGTCAACCACTGAACTAAGAGACGGCTCAAGGATGTGAAAACGAGTTTCAAAAATTCATCTAACAAAACGTTTTCACCGTTAATAAAAATTTAGATTAATTTAACACATTTAGGTTTTGGAGGAAGGACAAGATTTTAAAAAAAGGCTTAACAACAAAAGGGCTGACAATACCGAGATGAGGGTTGGATTTAAAAAAGGTGTGAAACATGGTTGACAAAGAGATACGTTTTAAGGCAGAATTGGATAAGGTAAACCAAGGTGTGAGTCACAATCAACTGTGGGAATCATCTAGATAGAGTGTGTTGCTAATGGTTGAGATCTGTATGGTGTGTTGGTTTACGTGTGGTGATCGAGGCGGGATGGTCATGTTCGAGGATAGGCAGTTGGATTTCTGGATGAGGTAGAAGAAGGGTGGAGAGTTCAATCCACAGTGGGATGGGTAGCCAAAGGAGGACAACTCGCAGGTTCGATACTGAGCTCAACATGCATTGTCGCCATTTAACATGACACATATAACAACTAATCTTAATTATGTGCCACCCCACACACCGTGTAGCATACCAGAGGGCTGAACAGTAGTGGTGGATGGAGTCAACGCGTGGCTAATGGGATGCCAACATAGAAACCATTGAATAGGAAGCTCTTCAAACATGACATGAAGTCGTGGATGGGCACGAAAACGAATAGGGATGGAGGGTGAATGTTCTGGACATTCTGGTCGTATGCACTAAAAACGTGGCCACCATTGAAATGGGGGCACAACGACAAGCGGAAAGACAGAGCCAACAGAGCGGCGGATGTGGATTGAAGCCTGGGCTGTTAGCAAGTCGGATAGCTGGCAAAATGCAAAGGCATGAAGAAATTTGGAAACAAGTTTGATTACCTCTAAATTGACCCGTTCACTTATGGGAAGTCATTGGATCATCGCTGGAACTGGTGTGGTTTAAGCCCAGAAGGGAAACCCAAGCAATCTGCCATCATATCCTGTTTTCCATTATATAAGTTCATAGTTGATCTTTACCTCGTACAGTGAACCACAATGCCCAGTTTCAATTAATACCCTTCCCTAACACATCCTTTGCTCGCCTCGTTCCTGAAGATGTGCATGGATTAATCATCGATGGGCTTTCGTGCCAGAGAGATGCAGGTGTGCAGTAACGAAAGATGAATACTGCCAGCTAATTTCACACTTTAAATCACCTTAAACTGTCCACTATCTTTGATTCCCCAGCAATTGGAAATAGATTAACTGTATTTGCTCTGTCAAATCACTACATTCTTAAAATCCCAATCAGGTGATTCATCAACACTGTTATCTCAAGTGAATGGAAATTAGATTTATATATGTTATCATAATGAATTATTTTTTTGCCATGTTATCATTTTGGAGAGTTTGTGAAATTCCCCCACAAGACGTTTATTGATCCACCCTGTTTTGCGATGCCTGAGACTAAATTATATCCCAGGTTAATTTTTGGGATGAGGGGACTGACCTATGAGGATCGGTTGAATAATCTAGGGCTGTACTCTCTGGATTATAGAAGAATTAGGGAGGATCATATTGAAACATATAACATTCTTAAAGGGCTATATAACGTAGGCAATGATGGACTGTTTCCCCTGTTAGGAGAATCTTTTAAAAGAGGTCACAGTCTTAAAATTAAGGGTCAGCCTTTTAGAACAGAGTTGAGGAAAGTTTACTTCACTCAGAGAGTAGTGTATTTATGGAAGACACTATCCCAGAAGGTTGCAGATGCACAGTCCTTGAACATTTTCATGGCTGAGACTCATAGAATTTTGATAAATAGAGGGATTAGGGGATATGGGGATAGGGCAGGTAACTAGAGTTAGAGTAAGATCAGCCATGATCTTATTGAATGGCGGAGCAGGCTCGAAGGGCCGAATGGCCTACTCCTGCTCCTAATTCTTATCTTCGCAGATTGTTATTTTCTTACCCACCGTCTTGAAGTGTTACGTTAATGTTAATCGTTTCAATTTGAGTCAAAACAAACGATACTGATAATAATATTAATTCTTAGGGTTATCCTGATTGTTTTGAAACCTGAATTTCAACTGAATTGTACAAACTATAGATGTAGATTAGAATAAATTGTATCTAAAGCTACAACAATAATCTGATCAATATTTTGATCCGTGTGTCATGATTCCGCTGTAATTTGAGACAACTGGTGGAACGTGGAGAAGTCTATATTGCAATAGTGAGGGGAATGGTAATGATTGGAATAACTTATATATCTAGCAGAAATGCAATATATTAGCAGAAACGGAAGAGGTGAACTTTAGTGAAGCTAAGTGGAACTCATCGAGTTGGGTAGAAAAGACGCGGAAATTGTATTGATTGGCATTATGTAAGGATGTGCAGACTATCAAAGGAATTTAGGAGCTGGTGGTGCCTAACCAAAATAACAACAATAAAAACAGCACCATAAGTTTCTGGAGCGCCTTTCAGGTCGACAGATTAATCAAATGCTTCAGGCATTGTACCCTTCTTAGAATTGAGTGAAAAAAGTGTTTATGCAAAAAAGTAACCTTTGGTGATTTGATAGTTAGACGCAGAGAGAAGAAACGTCAACCAGCAATCCCACATTTGTGCAATTCATTCTTAATATTCCAAATGGAGCACGGTGTTCAGATAAGGACATCATATCATGAAAGGCAGTAAGGTAATGGAATCAATGATGAGAAGATGTACACAATGATATTAGGCATTCGGGCCAATTTAATCTCTGTACTGTTGGGGTTACCGGTTGTATGGTTGACATTCTACTTAACGAATGGACGAACATTCTAGCAGTTGAGATAGAACAAAACAGAATGTGTGATTGAGCTCATGGTAGCTTAGTTGGATTCCTGAAACTCAGCGGCGAGAGCACACGCCTGACAAGCATGAGATCTGTACTTGATTCCGGGCAGGTCAGGGCGAAACCGTGGGAAAGTTTCCTTATTCTACACGCCTAAAAATAATCCTTCAAAACAAGAATTAAACCAAAGAAACTGGTCACTTTTGATCCACGACTGTTTGTGGGACATTGCTGCGCACAACTGGCTGCCGCGTTTCCTCCGCAAATTAACCAATTCACGTTACATTATATTCTGTGAAGCTGTTCGAGACGTCGATAACATGTGAAAAGCGCTGTAGCAAATGCAAGGTTTATTATTATGATTATTATTAGTAGTAGTAGTAGTAGAAGCAGTTTTATTATTATTATTATTATAATTATTATTAAAAAGCTGTAATGTTTGCATTGAGAGCAACATTTGCCAAGCTTCCACCTGACAGCCTTTGTAGAAACATTCGACATTTAAAGGTTCTCTGTCGTTCGGTGATTATGAACCTAAGTATAGGAAGCAGTTCTATCTCTGGTGACAGGTGTACTGATCTTTTAGTGTGATGTCAGCTGTGTCCTATAGCACCGTTAGCCTCCCAGGCTGAGGAACTGGATATCCAACTCCAGCACAGAGTGGAAAACATTCTGTCATTGGGTTTCCAGCACAACACCGCAGGCAGGTGAACTTGAAAGAGGCCCCGGACACGCCTCACCACTGGCTGAACTCACTTGTCGGTCAGAGAATACTCAACAAGCATGTTCAGCACTCACTGGGTGGAGGAATGAGTGTAGGAAAGGGAGGGAGTTAGGATGGCAGCAGAAGGCACGGTCGAAGAGCAAGTTCTTGAAACCGTCATTGAGGGAGGAAAGGGAGGAAGCGAGTTAAAGCGATTGGCCGATGGAGTTCCAGAGAGTGGGTGCAGAGAGGTTGATATTGTTGGGCGGTAATGGCGGGAGAATTGGAACATGCCAGAATTCGCTGAAAAGAAAATAGTCAATTCACTATTGTTGTTTTGTAGAAGGGAATATTATCTGGCAGGTGGTGTAAAGAAACTTGCCCAAGATATTTCCCTGCCTGTTACCAATCCCTGATCTCGCGCTTTTAAGGCAACTGCGCTAACCACTGAGCTACAGGTCTCCAAATGATAACAAATTTTTGCGGCCTAGCACAATAAACAGACACTCTGCTCTACAATACGGTGAACATTGAGACGCCATCCAATTGCGAACAGCGTTGTGAGAAATGAAAGGTTGATCATCCTGCCACATGTTCTGACAACTCTATAGGTCCCGCACAGCGGGTCTGTCTGTCACTGTTCTGGCCAATGTTGGTTTCGCATTCACTGGATGAAAACATTTACATGTGGGGGACGTTGTAACAGTTTGTGAACCAAATTCCAACTCTGTCGGAGTCTCCAAACCATGAAATGATAGAAAACGTCATCTCTGGCCATTGTCCCCAGCGGCAATCCTTAAACCGTGATCTCGACTCACAAACAATGTTAAAAATGGCAAATTATTCTGATGCATTTTTAAAAAAATGAGGATCGTTTTCATCTGGCTTTTATTCACAAAATGAGAAAAGAGAAAGCTTCCAATATTAGAAAAAAATCTCCTGATCAGTATTTCGATCAGCTTGTCAAGGAGTTAACTTTCACTTCAGAAGTAGGAATGTCTACGTGAAAATAAATATGGAATTTGCAAAAATGCTATCTGCGTATGTAACCAGTATGACTTCATTATACTAGCACAACATGCAAACCAGAGGCAGGTGAAGTTGACTGAAACCATAGGTGCGATGATTACTTTTGGCATAGAAGATGAGTGGAGGCAGAAATATGGAGTTCCTGTAGCTCAGTGGGTAGAGCACACGATTTAGAATCGTCAGACCTGTGTTCGAATGCAGGCAGATCAGGGAGGAGCGCTAGGCAAGTTAATCCACACAACTAATAATTCTGAGTCCAAAAAATATACAATAATAAAACTTGGTCACTTCTGTCTACGTCTGTTTGTGATGGATACTGCTGTGCTGAACTGGCTGCCGCTCTTCGCCCACAACTATACAGTCAATTCACTTCACAGTATATTCTATGAAACGCTTTGACACCTTTCTATGATGTGAAAATGCTAGGTAAAATGCAAGGATTATTAGTATAATTATGTGCTGACTGGATTTGCAGCACATGAAACTGATCAGAAATCTCATGCCTGTCCATTTTTCTCCAGCCACCACCTCAAAACCCTGATCTCAACTAAAAACAAAAGTTACTGACGCCAAACTGTAGGACTCAGAAGCAGGCACACAATGACCACCATACACGAATGATTTCATTCCAGCTTTGTGTTGTTGATCTCGGCAGTTTAAAATCAACTTATTCCCCCGTGAGCTCCAGTATATCTCCCCCCAAGGTATCAGTGATTGGTTCGAGAAACGAAACGCTGTTGTTGCTTCAGGTCTTTGCGAAACACAACCTATTGTCAGTGGAGTAATCTCTGTGTTATAAAGACTGGCAGGTTTGCCAGTCTAAAGTGCTGTTACCGGCACTGGCAGTGTACACGCTGATGATAGACAATGTTACGGGCTTTGGGCGATTACCCACTGCACTGGTTGCCTGTGATTGTTCAGGCAATGTTAGTTTATTATCCCATTCTAGCAATACTTGGGATAACAGGTAATTATGTGTATATCTTATGTACATGTGTCGCGTTTTATCACACATACGTGCAAGAAAATCAAGGACTGCAAACAACAATAGAAATATTCTGAAACGAAAAATACTATTGAAGCTGGAAATCTGAAACTGAAACAGGGAGTGCTGGGAAAACTCAGCAGTATCTATGGAGAAAGGAAATTGAGTCAGACTTTCGCGTCCACGACCCTTCATCAGAACCGTTATGATCTGAAGTGGCTGAATTCGATATTGAGGCCAGAGTGCTGTACGTTCCCGTGCAGATAGATAAGATATCAGCTCCCCTCCCCCTTTCCCGTCTCTCTGTTACAGAAGATTTATATTTTGTCACCATCAGAGTCATCGCTCCAGTCACTGTTTGTCGCCCGAGTATGTTGCCTGCCCTTCTCCAGTAACACCTGCCCTCCACAGTCATGTTTCATCCCACCACTTTTTGCTTCACACGGTTGTCGCCTCTCCAGCACATACATCAACACAGTTTCTCCTTTATCTACGTTTTCTGTCCTTCCATTATCCTTTTTCTTCCTTGTCCTGCTTCGCTCTCTCTAAATTGCCCATTACTCTCCCTTCAAATATGGCTCAGTTCTGATGAAGGGTCGTCCAACAAAAATGTTGACTCGGTTTCCTTTCTCTATAGATGCTGCCTGAACTGCCGAGATTTCCCAACTCGCTCTGTTTTTTATTTGTAGTAATATTCCTCTACTTCCAAATGCGTCCGTGGTTTCTTTAAAATCCACGTAAACATATTGACGCTATCAATTTTAGGAAAGTGCGTCATCTAGTTGACGCAACACACTCCATTCCTTCACTGTCGCGTTGACACAGCCAATTTGTTTCTGAGTCTCCAAGAGGTGATCGAACCCACATCCGTTTGAATCAGAGACGAGCTTCTAAAGAGGATCAGATATTTATTTAGGAAGAACAGGTCTGTTAGGTTATGGGTAGAGATCTGGGCAGTGCGATTGAGTTGCTCTTTCAAAGAGCAGACACAGACCAGACATGCCGAATGGGCTGATTTTGCGCCACGAGATTCTATGATTCTATGAGGCAATAATACTGTGTTGGAGTACAACAAATATCTGTGGTGGTTTGATCAACTTGAGTGACTCCAAGCACACCTAAGTGAAATAAGTTCAGATCGGATCTGCCAACGGTTGAAAGGAAAGACAAGAAGGTAATGAATTTCCAGATATTCCACCTGTAAGTAAAATGGTTGCGATGGGGGCGGGTGTGATCGATGCGATGAGAGTAGCTTGTCACTGGGCAGCGAGAGTCTGCTTGAAAATTCCAGGTCTGTGAGTAGGCTGAGAATCAGAGAGCTGTAATATACAGGACACGTGTGTAGGTTGGTTTGATGATAACTGAATAGGTCTGTGCTGTCATGTGTTGGAGGGGAGCATGGCCGTCACTGGGTTTGCGTAGATTCAGCGATTGCTGGGATTGAAGAACACGTGGAAATGTTTGGAGTGAGGTTGACGTTGTAATTGGAAGAGTTGGGGGCGATCAATGAGAAAAGATATAGCAGATACCGGAAATTATTGGTTTCTGATCAGGCGTAGTGTACTTGAATTGCCGTAAATCTGTTTGTTTTGCTCAACGGATGGAAAACAACAACTTTCGATTCGCACATTCAACGTCGAAATTGGTGTGATCAATGCGGTGGAGATTAGTTTCATTGAGGTTTTCAACCAACGAAGTCCGTCGCCTATTGTTATGGTAATGCTGCTTGCATTAACATGGAATAGTTAATGTACTTTGAAATAAATAGGGGCGGACATCCCGATGAACGATCCTATCTCAACACAAACAAACGTGTGACATTAGAAGACTCGCACAATCCAAATCGTATGCCATAATAAACCTTCCATTTGGTGATAGTGCTTTTGAAATCTTATCAACCCGTGTTCGAATCGTAGCAGATCAGGGTGAATCCTTGGGCAAGTTTCCTTATTCCATACACAATCTCACACAGACACACCTAATAATATCAGTCCCAAAATAGTGAAACAAAAAAACGACTGTTTTTCGGCAAGCTGCTGTGTGCAATTGCTAGTCCCGTTCCGCTCATAAACACAAAGTCAATTCACTTCACCGTACATTCTGTAAAGCGCTTTCTGACACAGACGATAAAACGTGAAAAGCGCTACCTCAAATGAACGGACTAATATAGTACTGTTATTAGTCTTTGTGACAGATCAGCGTGTTTCATGTCGTGATATTGAAGAGCTCGAAACTTCTGAATCAGAAGCCAGGGCTCTTTCGCTCTGCCTTGCTCTCCTTTTCAAATTTTCAATCTTATTTGAACCAAATGCCATCAACTCACACAGCTCCGACTTAAATATGTTTGTTTGTTTTTCATTGTCTTACAGCGAACCTGTTGACCATTGTGGTCCTGTCCCGCGGGAAGTGTGGTCTCTCCAAATGTACCACCCGCTACCTGGTGGCCATGGCGGTGGGTGATCTACTGGTCGCCATCAACGATGTGCTATTGAACAAAATCCGTCCTCTTTATTTCCCTGACGGATTTCTGGATATCACTCCCGTGTGTTCTCTCAGAATTACACTGCTTTCAGCTGCGGGACACCTTTCAGTCTGGTTCACAGTGGCTTTCACCTTTGACCGCATGGTCGCTGTCTGTTGGCCGAAACTGAAAGCTAAATATTGCACCGAGAGAACAGCAGCCATGGTTATAGCAGTGATCTCTGCTCTGAGCTGTTCGATCAGCGTTCCCTGGTACTTTAGTTATGAACCCTTGGGGATACTGGGCAATGTGCCTTGGTATTGCATTAAGAAAGCAGCTTTCTACACCTCTCTGGGATGGATTGTGTTTCACTGGTTAGACACAATTATAACCCCATTCGCTCCATTCTTTCTGATTTTGCTGTTGAACGCGGTGACCGTCAGACACATATTAGCGGCCAATAGAATCCGCAGAAATCTGCTTCACCAGAATAGTGAAAGCGGTAATGATGCGGAGATGGTGAATCGAAGGAAATCCATTATTTTGCTCTTCACCATATCGGGAAGCTTCATACTGTTGTGGTTGATGTACGTTTTCGAATTCATACTTTCTCAAACCTTGGACAGTTTTGTGTGGAATCATTACACAGACCCAGTGTATGTTTACACGCATGTGTCGGACATGCTGATGCTTTTGAGTAGCTGCACGAACACCGTCATTTATGCGGTGACACAATCTAAATTCAGAGAAGAAGTGAAAATTCTGGTGATATATCCATTTCAACAAATGGTTAAACGTGTTAAATAATGGACGACCTTACTCTCGGCTAGTAAGTGGTTGACCTGGAATAACACCACTACACAAAACAGTTACAGTTCTGCAAGCTTATTCAACAACTCTGTTTGGGTCAGTTTAACAATTGAAACTGGTTTGATAGGCTGAAATGTCTCCTTGCTGTTCCCAAATCGAACACTGAGATTAATTTCAAATTAAGGTCACACAAGGTCAAATTCCTCGGCGTACCAAAGATATACTCTTCTAGTTTAACACTAACTAATCACCATCCCAGTGTAGCCAGGCATTCCAAATTAATGGATTGTACAAATATGAGTTAATTGTGGTAGTTGACTCAGTTAACATCTTAAGAAGGTAAGAAAAGTTTGAGATTAAGCGCGGTAAATCAGTGAAGAAGAAGTAACAGATAAACGGTGTGTGTAGAGATGCTAGCGAAGTCAGTATTGTGGTTGTTGCTGAAATATAACCAGTGAATAATTTATTACAGTTTGTGAAAATTTTAAAGGAAAAAACTTCATCATTCATTTCAGATTAGTAAATATCAGTCACTAACAACGGCTCCGAGTTGTGACATTTGATGTGCAAACAATCCTGTAATTCTGCTGTGGAAAATACATGTACTGTTAGCTGAAGTGCACATTGCCTCCAATATGTTTGTATTTACTTACGCATTCATTTACCCAGCCAATAAAGCAATATTTACTGGATTTATACAAAAAAAATCAGGTGTCATCTTTCATTCTCCTCGTCTTCAACGAGGTGTTTGTTCAATTAATGTTTGTTTGAAATATAATTATATTCATATTAGCAATGGTCGATTTTGACAGGGCACTTTGTCAGCCACATGTATGTCTGCCGTGGCGGGAGCCGGCGGGTACTGAGTACGTGGTTGATAATAGTGGATCATGGTCTCCTGATACACCACATCAAAGGCTGGTAATATTTCCACTGTCTCTCCATCTCTACACTGAGAATTCCCACTCGGCAGCTCCTGCCGCTGCCTTGGTATATCCTTCTCCGGGAAGCGAGTGGATGGTCCAACATAGGAAATGGTCTAAGAAAGTAGATCTATATCTATTGAGAGTTCCTGCTGCAGTTTTAGTTTCTCCAACCAGGGGAAAGAGTCTCCCACTATCTACCCTGTCGTTCCCCTGAATAATTGTGTAGGTTTCGATAAGGTCAACTCTAATTCTTCTATATTCTAGAAAATGTAGATCTAGATTGCTCAACCTATACTCATAGACCATCACCTGATGCCAGGTACCAACCTAGAGAATCTACGTTGTATTCCCTCCAAGGCGAGTACGTCCTTTCTTAAATAAGCAGACCATAATCGTACACAATATCCTATGTGAGGCCAGTGTAGATTCCCTGCATGTGCAGTTGTAATTTGAATTTGATTAATTGGAAAATTCATTATTTTTCTTTAACTGAGTCGTATAACTGAGTATCGACAGTTCTAATCTAAAGCTCTCTCTCTCTGGCACCTCCGGAACTCTCCAAACAGTTCCATCACCAATCCGCCTCCACTCAACTCGCATCAGCCTCCTGGAGCATCCCTCCCAGCTATCGTGCCACAATCAGAGATCACGCTTTCTATGACGCCAATCTCTGGGACATTCTCCCTCAGTGTGGAGTTCCTGTATCTCATTGGTTAGAGCAATCGGCATAGAATTATGAGGTCTGCTTTGAAAACCAGTGAGATAAGGGCGAAATCTTTGGCAAGTTTTCTTTCTGCACACATGAGCCAAATGATAATCCATTCAGAACAGCTTCAATAATAAAAATTGGCTTCCCAAACCACGACTGTATGTGTGCCACTGCTGTGTGCAATTCGCTGCTGAGTTTCTCCCATAAATATACATTCAACTCACTTGATAGTATATTCAGTAAAGCTCCGTGAGACGTCGATAAAATTTGAAAATCGCAACGTCAAATGCAAGGCTTTTTATTATTATTATTACTCACCACTATACTAACGAAGATTCACAGGCAATTGTATGTTAAGTGTGCATTATACATAAGTGTAGTGGATTGTGCTGCGCTGTGATTTCTGCTGTAATGTCAATCAATACAGCTACAGCAATATATCAGCATTATTGCAGCAACAAGTGTCTTCACAATAAAAGCATTATTCATTCACAGTTAAATTGCAGCACAATAAATATTGCTACACGGGAACTTTATATATACATATATAAATATATATATATAAATATATATAAATACATATATAAATATATATATATATATATATCTACATATATATATATATATATATACATGTATATATATACACACACACTTTTTCTTTGTTGCGCTCCTGTAGCATTGTGTGATGTCCTGTTCTGAGCTAGGCGGTTCTGCATGGCTGTAGGACACTAATCCTGACAGACCACACAGTGGGGACCATTGGCAGAAATTGGGTGTAACAAACACGACTCTGGGGCAGAGATTCTACTGTTCGTCTCCTGAGGAACCTTGAGAATCATGCCGCTGGCTTGTCTGCCGTACGCCTCGCCGTGCAAAAAGCAAAAACTCGGACGATTGCGATTTCAACAAATAATGATAACAATAATAGGTATATTTGGTGTGTATTTGGTACATTTATAGTGCAATTGATAGCTCTCGTGAATGTACACCACAGCGGTGACCTCAATGTGACTTGAACACGTAGCCTTCTGACCTGGAGTGAGACGCGCTTCCATTGCACCTCGAAATCAATAGCTTATCTCACGTAAAAGGCTCATTTGTACAGGAGTGAAGGAAAACAGAAAACGAGATGGATTTAAAACAAAATTTGTTGAGTAATTTTCCCATTAATATGAAATGTTCGCTTTGGAGATCCATAGATTCATAGAATTTTGCGGCACAATAGGAGGCCATTCGGCCCATCTAGTCTGTGCCGTTTCTTTGAAAAGAGCGATTCAATCCCACTGCCCTGCCCGCTCCCCATAGCCTAATAGACCTGTTCTCCCTAAATAAAGATCTAATTCCCTTTCAAAAGTTGTTGTCGAATCAGCCTCCACCACCTTTTCAGACAATGCATTCCAGATTCGAACAACTCGCTGAGTGAAAAAAAATCTCCTCAGCTCCACTCTACTTCGCCTTGAAACTATTTAAATCTGTGACCACGATTCACAGTGGAAATAGTTTTTCTCTATTTGCCCTGTCGGTCGAAACCCCTCATAATCTTATAAACCTCTATTAGGACTCCCCTCAGTCTTCTCTGCTCCAGAGAGAATAACCCTAGCCTATCTAGCCTCTCCTCATAGCTGAAGTCCCTCAATCCTGGCACCATCCTAGTAAATCTTCTTTGCACCCTTTCCAATATCTTCACATCTTTTCTGTAGTGTGGTGACCAGAATTGAACACAGTATTCCAGCTGAGGCCTCACCAAAGTTTTATCGAGTTTAGTCAGCACTTCCTGACATTTGTATTCTATACCCCTATTTATAAACCCTAGTATCCCATATGCCTTCTTAACAGCCTTGTCTACCTGTCCTGCCACCTTCAAAGAGTCACTAACACAAATCCCCAGGTCTCTCTGTTCCTTCACACCATTTAAAATTGTACTATCTAGCCTATATTGCCTCGCTTCATTTCTTCTCCCAAAAGGCATCACCTCACACGTCTCTGCATTAAATTTCATCTGCCATGTGTCTGCCCACTTTACCAATTTGTCTATATCCTCTTGCAGATGGCTACTATCCTCCTCACTTTTTACTATTCTCCCTAACTTAGTGTCATCTGCAAACTTGGAAACTGTACTCCCTACACCCAACTCCAGATCATTGATGTAGATTACAAAGAGCAATGGTCCCAACACTGATCCCTGTGGCACACCACTGCTCACTTGCCCCAGTCTGAAAAACAGCCGCTCACTACAACTCTCTGCTTTCTGTCTCGCAGCCAGTTGTGGATCCACGCTGCCACTGTCCCTTTATCGCCATGGGCCTTTAATTTCCTAATAAGTCTCTCATGTGGCAATTTGTCAAATGCCTTTTGAAAGTCCATGTAAACTACATCAACTGCTCTACCATTATCCACCCATTCCGTCACCTCATCAAAAAATTCTATCAGATTTGCAAGGCAAGATTTGCCTTTAACAAATCCATGTTGACTGTCCTTTATTAGCCTATATCTTTCTAAGTGAATATCTATCTTGTACAGATAGATGGCATCTGGACCTCCCTCTCTAACATCTCCCCCCATTCCCTCCCCAATCATTCTATATGTTTTTACACACAGTATATACTCAGTGTATACTCACAGACAGCATACACACTCTGGGAGACAGACAGGGATACTGCGAGGACCACACGGAGGGAGGGAAAGAGACAGGTGGACAGGGAGGCAGGCAAGCGGGCGGGCAGCCAGTCTGAATTGGGTCTCTCTCATGTGTCTGTTCATGTGAAGATTTTCGCTAATGAATATTCACATCCACAAAATGAATACGTTGGGCAATGTATTTTTGGATTGACTTGTACCTGATTCTGACCCAGGCTATAACAAGTATCATTCAACTGATCACTGATATTCCCAGACTGACGGGCTGTGTGCAGGGACAGTGAGAGTGTGAGGTCTCATGAACCTGGATGTTGTGGGTGTGAATATTGACTTATTGACGGGAACTCAATCCCGTGTTGTGTGTGAGAGGAACCTCTCAGATCAGGGGGACATCTCCACACTCCCCGGCCACAGTCAGGGGCTGACTAACCACAATTTGAATTTGCCGCCTTGTGTTTGTCACAGAATGTGGGTCAGGCCCAGGACGCCCTGTGACTGGTCTGCCAATCACCGCTCGTCACTTCTCCCCTCCCCTGAACCCCACACACTCACTCACCTCAAGTCTTCTTTTCTCCTCCGCTGTTCCACTGGCTCGGTCCTCCAGGTTTCTACAGCTGAAGAAAAATTAATAATAATAATAATAATAATCCTTGCATTTGATATAGGTAGCGCATTTCACATCTTCCCAATGCCTCAGAGTGCTTCACAGAATATACTATCACGCCAATTGCATACATCAATCCACGACTGTGCGCTGTGCGTGTCCCTCGAACAGTCGTGGATTGAAAATCATCAATTTTTATTGTTGTGGTTTTTTTGGATGGATTATTATGAGGTTTGTGTGTGTGAGTAAGGAAACTTGCCCGAGGTTTGGCTCTCACCTGCTTGGATTCGGACACAAGGTGAGTGTAAGTTGAGTGTTTTAACCGCTGAGCTGCAGTGATAATAATGATAATCCTTCCTCCATCCTCTTTCTTCTATTGTTGTTGTACAGAGTCACTGCTGTTACCTGCTGATCCCAGCCTCTCTTCAGCCCCAAAAGACAAACAGACAACCAACAATCAACCAATCAATCGATCAATTAAAACATACATTCATACAGCGCCTTTCACGTCGAGAGGACGCCACAAACCCCTCTCTGTGACAAGCTGTCAGTAGGTTAGTCAGACACAATCTCCTCTTCACAAACCACGTGCTGACTCTCTGTGACGAGCTGACCCCTCTCCCAGTGACGTCACTGTGTTCCCTGCGCTACCTGATCCCAGTGTGTGTGTAGCCAATGCTATTGAGCTGTGGGGGCTGGGGGTCCTGTCGCTCCCTCTCTCCCGTCTTAACTAACGTGGAAACAGACAATGTTTGTCCACAAACCCATCGCCGGGTCTGACGTCACAATCCCCCCTGTGATGGCCTGGAGTGTCAGCCTGGTGACGTCATGGGGGGGGGGGGGGTTGGGGGGGGGTTAACTCTCTGTCTCCTGTCAATCACTGGTCACATTGAGCTACAGTAGCGTGGACCGGGCTCTCTCAGCAATAAGCCTAGTGGATTGGATTGTTTGTGTCATTCTGCCAAAAAATCGCAGTGCCATTTATGATATTAAATATAATAATAATCGTTACATCCTTCATATATCATCAATGTCTCAAAGCGCTGCACTGATATTCTGTAGAGTGAATTGACTGTATATTTGGTGAATGAAACACGGCAGCCAATTGCACACAGCAGTGTCCCACAGACAGTCATGGGATGAAACGACTAATTTTAATTTTTGTGTTTTATTTGGATGGAGTATTATTAGGTGTCTGTGGAGTAAGGAACCTTGGCCAAGGTTTCACCCTGATCTACCTGGATTCGAACACAGGTCTGACGCTTGTAAGACGAGGGGTCTAACCACTGAGCTATAGGAACTCGATGTGGGGTAAAGTCTCTGAGCGTTTGAAACAATACAGTGGTTCTCTCTGTCCTGTTTTGGCCACCCACACACCAACACAGTCGCTGGCTCTGTCCAGAGCCTTGAATATCTTGTAATGATGATAATAATAATAATACTGGAATAGTAGTCCTTGCATTTGACACAGCAACTGATTACATCTTCCAGACATCTGAAGTGGCTTGCCAAGGAAGCAGAACACTCCCCCCCGCCCTACCACCACTCCTGTGCTCTTCCCATGAGGAGAATCGCAAACTGGCCATTTGACAGTCGAGTTGTGTGGTTGAGCCTTGAGAGGTTAATGGGAGCAAAGGGGAACTTCTGGAGAGATTACAGGCGGGTAGATATCTTAGCCTGCTGAATTCATGAACAACATTTCTCGAGGAAGTGAATGACAGACTTTAAGATGTATATCATGGGATCATTCAATAGAAGCAACTTCCATCTTAAACGTGGGACACAAATTTCATGTGCGTGCTGCTTCGTACTGTCATCGTGGAGCTCCTGTGGCTCAGTGGTGAGAGAACTTGTCTTGCAAGCTGGGGAGACCAAGATGGGGAGACCAAGATGGGGAGACCTGTGTTCGAATCCAGGCAGGTCTGGGGGAAACCTTGGGTAAGTTTCCTTACTCCACACGCCTAATAATAATCCCTCAAAAAAAAACACAACAGTAAAATTGGTCATTTCAATCCACGACTGTGTGTGAGACACTGCTGTGCGCATATGGCTGCCGCGATTCGCCCACAAATACATACAGTCAATTCACTTTACAGTATATTCTGTGAAGCGCTTTGGGACGTTGATAAAATGTGGAAAGCGCTATATCAAATGCAAGGATTATTATTATATCCTCCAAATTACAGTGAGACTGGCAATACCAGCATGGCAAAGTCACATCAGGAACACAAAGGTACATTCGCAAGGAACAAGCAAGATACAACAAAATGTGGAGGAAATTGAAAATTTCATAAAAAGAGTTGGGTCAACAGAAAAGGTTAGAACATGAAAAAATTGAACATTAATTTGAGAATGCTGCATTTTATTTACAACATTTTACACTACTAAATGCAGTGTGTAGTAATAATGTGGAATAAACTGCCTACGAAGACAGTACGAAGACATAGCATAGTTCATTGCAAGAAAAGCTTATATAAGTTTCTGCTAAATAAAAGATGATATATCGAGATATTTCGAGTGCATAATTTGCACCATCACATATCTAGCGAGTTGCAGGTGGTGAAGGCCAATTAGGTGGACATCGGCCTACGTTCTCCAAGCAAATGCAAATAATAATGATAATGTTCAGATAGAGTTCATCTGTCCTATCTGCATATGTCATTGGACTTTCCATTTTTAATTCAATATGGATGTGACTCTGATGCGTCCATTCCAATTCCATTCCAAGCAGCTGAATTATTCCCTTATTTCCTGATGTAAATCGCACTACAGAAATATAATTGTGTTGTTCTTTGGTAAGCATTGCTTTGCAGCAGCATTATCATAACACCAGCAGGCATCATTTGAATTGATTTACGGTAAATCAATAAAATTATTTAATTCAGTTGCAAAATAATGATAATCCTTACATTTATATAACACTTTCCACATCATATCGATGTGTCAAAACGCTTCACAGAATACAATAACGTCCCTGGGACCAGAGCAGGTGGGGGGTAGGGAGCAAACATGAGGAAAGAAGGTGGGGAGAAGAGGACAGGACCAGAGTGGGGGGGAGCAGAGGGAGGGGGTGCGGGGTAGGGAGGGTGGCGGGGAATGTTGTTGGGGGAAGGAAAGAAGGAAAATTTACTATTTGTCGGAGAAATGCGGCAGCCAAATTGAGCACAACAGTGCCCCACAAGCAGTGGTGGAATTGGGGCCAGGGGAGAAAGGGGAAAAAGAGGATAAGGGGGGAGAGGGAGGCGAGGGTGAGGTAAAATCAGGAAGGAAAAAGGGGGAGAAAGGGGGTTAAGGGGAATGGGAGGGAAAGATGGTGGGAACTTAAATTAAGGGAGAAGGGGGGAAGGGAGAAGAAGGATAGGAGGGGAACAGGGGAGAGCAAAAGGGTGAGGGGGGAGGCCAGGGGGCAAGGGTTGAGGGGGGAATCAAACAACAGCAATAAATAACAAAAACATTAACAACAAACAATAGCCCAGTAACCGCTCCTTGTCCTCACCGCTCCTCTGGACCATCTTTAAAATGCTGGGAAACGGCCCAGTGTGGTGACAGTCCCCAAAACCCACCGGCTCCTCAGCTGGTGACTTGCTGACGGCCCTGGTACCTCGGACATGGCGTGTCATCCACAAGGTGGGAGAAAGAAGGCCCCTCCCACGTTGTCCTCACACTGTCTCCCTCCAGCCCTCCCATCTTGTCCTCAAACTGACTCTCAGAGTTGCTCTTGCATCGAAAATACAGTAAAAATGTGGCTCCCTCTGTCTGCCTTGGCCTATATCTAAGCATACTCTTTGTCAAAATAATGTATCTGTCCTGCTATATATCCCTCTATATCCCTCTATAAAGTCACTTCAGGTTCATCTCTACTTGGCTTTATCATTATATTCCTCACATGAGGAAACTAATGAAAATGGTAATGTATTCCATGTCAACGGCTTTAATATGAGTTATGGTAACATTACATAAACCACACAAGTACATTTGTTTGGCGCATTTAACATCAGGAAGATGTTCCATGACAATAGACTGTCAGTCAATGGTATTAGATCAAGTGGATCACTGTACACTATCCATCAAACTATTACAATAATCACTTCTCAAAGCAGCATTTGATGTGGTTTGAAATGGAAAGCTCTAAAGTAATAACGGCATCTTCGAGCGTTTGTGATTTTTCTGCTGACCAGCCCATGAAAGAGGCTTCCCACTATCCGCACATTTATACCTTGTCTCGTGTGTGCATTTTCTGGTGACGTTGGAGGTTATGTTTCCTTGTAAATCTTACTCCACATTCAGCACATTTATATGGTCTCTCTCCCGTGTGTGATCGATGGTGTTTCTGGAGCACTCCTGATGTTTTGAAACTCTTTCCACATTCAGCACATTTATATGGTCTTTCTCCTGTGTGTGATCGATGGTGAACCTGGAGTTGCCATGAACTTGTGAAACTCTTGCCACATTCAGCACATTTGTATGGTCTCTCTCCTGTGTGTGATCGATGGTGGTTCTTGACATCTCGTGATGTTTTGAAACTCTTTCCACAGTCAGCACATTTGTATGGTTTCTCTCCTGTGTGTGATCGATAGTGTATTTTCATATATCCAGATGTTTTAAAACTCTTTCCACATTCAGCGCATTTGTATGGTCTCTCTCCTGTGTGTGATCGATGGTGTTTCTTGACCTCTCGTGATGTTTTGAAACTCTTTCCACAGTCAGCACATTTGTATGGTTTCTCTCCTGTGTGTGATCGATGGTGTATTTTCATATGTCCAGATGTTTTAAAACTCTGTCCACATTCAGCACATTTATATGGTCTCTCTCCTGTGTGTGATCGATGATGATTCTTGACCTCTCCTGATGTTTTGAAACTCTTTCCACATTCAGCACATTTGTATGGTTTCTCTCCTGTGTGTGATCGATGGTGTATTTTCATATGTCCAGATGTTTTAAAACTCTTTCCACATTCAGCACATTTGTATGGTCTCTCTCCCGTGTGTGATCGATAGTGTACTTTTATATCGCTTGATGTCTTAAAACTCTTGCCACATTCATCACATGTATATGATCTCTCTCCTGCGTGTGATCGATGGTGTTTCTTGACATGTCGTGATGTTTTGAAACTCTTTCCACATTCAACACATTTGTACGGTCTCTCTCCTGTGTGTGTTCGATAGTGAACCTTGAGATTATTCGAACGTGTGAATCGCTTTCCACATTCAGCACATTTATATTGTTTCTCCCCTGTGTGTGATCGCTGGTGTCTATGCAGGGCTCCTGAATTTGTGCAGCTCTTCCCACATTTGGAACAATCATGCAGTCTCTCTCCTGAGATCGATGGCTGGTGATCCTGTGGAGATCCTGTCTGAGAGATGCTCTTTTCTTCAGCAGCACATGTGATGGATCCTTGACACGTTTGCGGCTTTGAGAACAGATACAACAGACTGGCTGATACTGCGCCTGATATGTCTCGATGGAGCTCGGGATGTCTTCTGCTGTGCTTCTGATGAAACTCAGCTCGAGTAAACACAGTGTTCCACTGAGGCCAAGAAGTAGCTCCAGAACCATCCACTTTGTCTGCTGAAGGAAACCAAGAAAGACTTGCGAGTGCATTGTTTGGCAATTGATGTGTGATCAATAGATTCTTGCATTTCTACAATACCAGTCCAATACCAGTTCAAGTCAATGCTTTACTCTAACCACTGTAAAATGTGGGTCAGTGTTGCATTGCATTTATAAATGCATGCAGGTCAGGTTTTGTCAGTGTCAGTATTTGACAATCAGCACCTTCTCACAAACAGACATGAATAATTAGTGAAGAGGATACATGGCCAGGACACTGATAGCAATTAACACTAATATGGGGAATGTGTTCCGTTTTCTGAGTTGCCGCAATTCTGGTGAAATTTTTAACCCAGTTTTCCAGCCATTTTGTGCAGGTAAACATTAAAATTATGATGGAATGATTCCAAAGCAGTGCGAGTTTCTCTCACTCGATCTCACCGCAGTGTCCCGGCTATCGGTATCGAAGATAAATTTAGTCTGTCACCTCATGGCTGTTTGGGGGTCATCGCTGTGGAATCTGCAACACTTCACAATACAATCCTGTAAAGTGCTCCAGGATGTCGTGAGGACTCTATAAGTTGCTACTCATTCCAACAGTTGCATTCTTATCATCTGTCTGAAAAACCAGAGGAACTTCACCTTAAAAGCTCCTTGTCAATGCTAAGGTATAGTTGCTGTACTGGGCCATTTTATGCTTAGAAACTCTGATTGATTTATCACTTACATAGGTTATCTTCGTCATGAAGATCCTTGTCCTCAGTGTTATTTCTTCTCTCCCTCTTTCTCAAATTGTATCTGCTGCTCCCGGCCTCTTCACCACTCAATCGATTCTGTTTGGAGCTTAAACTCTTTGCAATTCTGGGCTCTATAGAGTAAATTGAAAAGAAAATGAAAAGAGCTGAATTGGAAAACTGAATTGGAATTGGAAAACAGGATGTACACAGAGACTAGAAAGCACTGATAACTTTTGGCGGAGAGATGTTAGAGTTTGTGGAAAATAAATAAAGTTGCTCCTAATCAAATTGTACAGTGCCTTGCACAAGAGAACCCGGGCTTGATTCCCAGGAGGGAAAAATCCTTTGACAAGTTTCCTCACTCCACAATCCTCTGTTTGCATAGCTGTCAATATGAACCTGGTTGATAGATTTGTGAAACTAAAAAATCGTCTCAGTACCTTGGTTGGCGGTCTTGTTCACAAATATGTGACTCGGGTGTGTGATTCAAACAAGTTTATTTAGCATTCATGAAGCGGTGCACTAGGTTGCTACAGACTCTCGTCCGTCTACTACTAGTGCACACCAACTACTAGTATACACACATCTTTATACAGTTTAAATTCTTTGTCTACCATATATGGGCATGTTTGTACATTCATTACCTTATTTGGTCAGCAATATATGGCCTTGCAGTTGTTTTACAGAAACATCATGGCCTAGGAGTTAATGAGATATAGGCCAGCTGCATCTTACAACAAGATAAGCATACAGACATCATGGCCTTGGAGTTAATGAGATATAGGCCGGCTACAGCTTACAAGTATAAGATAGCCTAAAAGCAAGTTAAGATAACCAAGCCTAGAGCTTTACAATTATATCATAGCCTTGGTATGCCTGCCAGACACCCTTATGGCCCCTGTTATTCGCATCTTTCTGTAACAGGCTCACGGGTGTTGGCTAGAGGTTAAATCAAAGCGTACGTACAGGTTTGCAAGTAACTATTATGCGTAACATACGTACAGGTTTGCAAGCAACTATTATGCGTTGCGTAGCAGACGAGCAAATAACCACTATTCGTACATGGCAGACGAGCTGATTTCCTAAACCAATCATACTTGCAAAAAAAAATTGTTGTTGTTTTTGTTGGCTGCCATGATTCGACAGTAAAATATACAGTCAATTTACTGTCCGGTATATTCTGCAAAGCAGTTTAAATCATCCAGATTATTGGAAAAGCGCTGTATCAAATGCAAGGAATACCGTTATTATAAAATATTATTATTTCTGGGCAACATATAATCAAGCGCAAAAGTGAAGTACAATACAAATTAATTGCATAAGTCAATATCCAATAAATCCTGTGGCTCTGCTATTAGAGCACTCATATTATAACTGAGAAACCTGGTTAAATTTATTTCAGTTTCCTCACTCCACAGGCCTAATAATAATAGAATTATAGTATTGTGAAACTAAAAAATCGTCTCAGTACCTTGGTTGGGGTTTCTGTTCACAAATATGTGACTCGGGTGTGTGATTCAAACAAGTTTATTTAGCATTCATGAAGCGGTGCACTATGTTGCTACAGACTCTCGTCCGTCTACTACTAGTGCACACCAACTACTAGTATACACACATCTTTATACAGTTTCAATTCTTTGTCTACCATATATGGGCATGGTTATACATTAATTACCTTATTTGGTCAGCAATATATGGCCTTGCAGTTGTCTTACAGAAACATCATGGCCTAGGAGTTAATGATATATAGGCCAACTTCATCTTACAACAAGATAAGCATACAGACATCATGGTCTGGGAGTGAATGAGTTATAGGCCGGCTACATCTTACAACAAGATAAGCATACAGACATCATGGCCTGGGAGTGAATGAGTTATAGGCTATAGGCCGGCTACAGCTTACAAGTATAAGATAGCCTAAAAGCAAGATGATAACGAAGCCTAGAGCTTTACAATTATATCATAGCCTTGGTATGCCTGCCAGACACCCTTATGGCCCCTGTTATTCGCATCTTTCTGTAACAGGCTCACAGGTGTCGGCTAGAGGTAAAATCAAAGCGTAGTACAGGTTTGCAAGTAACTATTATGCGTTGCGTAGCAGACGAGCAAATAACCACTATTCGTACATGGCAGACGAGCTGACTTCTCAGTATCATAGAATATTCCAGTTAAAGTGAGGCATATTGGCACATTGAGTCTGTGCTGGCTATTTGAAAATCACTATTCAATGTCAATCTGACACTTTGGATTTCTCCCCATTACCCTGCAAAACATGTCCTTCCCAAATAACTACCCACCTCGTGTTGTTTCCAAATCAGCCCCCAACACAGTTTCAGGAAATTCATTCAATATTCCAAAAACTCGCTGCATGGAAAAACCCTCTATCAGGTCTCCTCATAATGTTATCTCCTCGAATGAGAATAATCCTAGACTTTCTAGAATTTTCTCTTAACCAAATCCCCCAGTCCTGCTAACATCTGGGTGAGTTTCCTCTGCACCTCTTCCAAGGCCTTGATATCCTTCCTGAAGTTTGATGCCCAGAATCAAAACACAGCAATCTAGCTGAGGCCTAAACCATGTTTAATGCAGGTTAATTAAAGCTTCTTGAATTTTTGCTCAATGCCACTATTTATAAAGCCTAGTATCCCATATGCTGTGTTAACAGCCTTATCTAGCTGTCGTGCCACAAACAAAGGTTTACTTACTTCGAAGATTTACTTACAATAATTGCTAAAAAAAATAAAAACAGTGATAAATTGATCATTTCATTCCACTGCTGTTTGTGGGATACTGTTAGGCACGATTTGATATCGCGTTTTGTCCACAAATATACAGTCCATTTGCTTTACAGTATATTCTGTGAAGCGTTTTGTGACAACCAGAAGACGCGAAAAGTTAAATATCAGATAATATACATAATCCTTGCATTTGATTTAACGCATTTCATATCTTATCGACATGTTGAAATTTACGCAATATACTATAGGGTCAATTGACTGTATAATTGTAGGCAAAATACAAGTAATGCAAGGGCAAGTTATCAATAAAGTTAGAATGAATAGTTAAACAATAAGTAAATACAGCAAGGTACAGATAAATCAAGTGGTTACCTTTCCCTGGGATAATCACACACTCCATGTTGCTGGCTTGGGTTTCCTCAGACATTCTCTGCTGCCTTGTGTCAGCAGCACAAACTTACACCTGATGTGTTACCAGCCAAACATATGGACAAATGCAGCCCCTACAGGGAGACAATGGGGGGTCAGGGAGACAATGGGGGGTCAGGGAGACAATGGGGGGTCAGGGAGACAATGGGGGGTCAGGGAGACAATGGGGGGTCAGGGAGACAATGGGGGGTCAGGGAGACAATGGGGGGTCAGGGAGACAATGGGGGGTCAGGGAGACAATGGGGGGTCAGGGAGACAATGGGGGGTCAGGGAGACAATGGGGGGTCAGGGAGACAATGGGGGGTCAGGGAGACAATGGGGGGTCAGGGAGACAATGGGGGGTCAGGGAGACAATGGGGGGTCAGGGAGACAATGGGGGGTCAGGGAGACACACGGAGACAAAGATACACAAACAGACACACTAACCATCACACCAGCCGTCTGATAGGGAGACAAGGGGTTGGGGGAGGTGGTTTCAGCAAGACCACACAAACACACTCACAGATACACTCTCACAGAGACACACACACACACAAACACATAACATTATTCCTTGCATTTCATATAGCGCTTTTCACATCTTATCGACGTCCCAAAGCGCTTCACAGAAAACACTGTAAAGTGAATTGACTGTATATTTGTAGGCGAATCGCGGCAGCCAATTGCGCACAGCAGCATCCCCCACACAGTCGTGGATTGAAATGATCAATTTTATAATTGTGCTTTTTTTTGGATTATTATTAGGTGTGAGTGTGTGTGTGGAGTAAGGAAACTTACCCAAGGTTTCGCTCTGACCTGCCTGGATTTAAACACAGCAAGACAAGTGCTCTAACCACTGAGCCACAGGCGCTTCACACACACACACACACCCACACACATAGACAGCAGCCACACTGACCCACACATCAGGACCCCCTACAGGCAGGCGAGGGTCAGGGACACACACATAGCTACACACACACAGACACACTCATCCTCACACCAGGACCTACAGGGAAGTCAGGAGTGTCAGGGGGAGACACACACAGACACACACACACAGACAGAGACACACATATACACAGACACACACACACACATACACACACAGACACACACACAGACAGAGACACATATATATACACACACACAGACACTCTCATCCTCACACCAGGACCTACAGGGAAGTCAGGAGTGTCAGGGAGACACACACAGACACACACACACAGACATATACACACACACACAGAGTCACACACACAGACACACACACAGGCACACAGAGATACACACACACAGGCAGAGACACATATATACACACATACACAGAGATACACACACACAGACAGAGACACACACACACACACACAGATACACACACACACGGAGAGACACACACACACACACACACAGACAAAGACGCACACAGAGACACACACACAGAGATACACACACAGAGACACAAACACGCACAGATACACACACACACACAGAGACATACACAGACCAGGACTCTGTACAGGGAGACAAGGGTGGTGGAGGGGGGGGGGGTTAGTAAGACACTCACACATACACACTCTCACAGACACACACTCTCTCTCTCACACACACACAGCAGCTACACTCACCACCTACAGGGAGACAAGGGTGTGTCAGGAACACGCAAACAGCCCCTCTCTCCCCCTGACCCTGTACACAGGCAGCTCCCACCTTCTCTCTGTGTATCTCAGGCTGTACACAGGCAGCTCCCACCTTCTCTCTGTGTATCTCAGGCTGTACACAGGCAGCTCCCACCTTCTCCTCTCTCTGTGTCTCTGCCGCCGCCAGCGGGGACACTCACCACGTGACCTGCTGATGCTCCTTGATGACGCGTTTTGCCTTCGCGCAACACTGTCTCCCTGGTAACCAGTGATTGACAGGAGAGAGAGAGACGCCCCCCGTTTCCCAGGTAACCAATCATTGACAGGAAAGGGAGCGAGAGACGCCCCGCCCGTTTACCTGGTAACCCGTGATTGACAGGAGAGAGAGACGCCCCCCGTTTCCCAGGTAACCAGTGATTGACAGGAGAGAGAGAGAGAGACCCGCCCACTGGCTGTCACTAGATTGTTTTTTTAAAACAATTCTTTGGTTTTTGGCTTTTTTTTCCAATTTAGATTATTTAAATTAATTTTCTTAATCAATTTTTAAATTATTTTTAATTGTTTCGTATTTCTTTTTGTTTCCCAATTAATTAAGCAATTAATTATTATTTCTTAACTGATAATGATTTCAGTATTATGTAATTATTTGTTGTATGTGGGTCACACGCCTCCTGTGCAGCGCCTTGGGACGTCCTCCCGACGTGAAAGGCGCTCTATAAATGTCATTTGTTGTTGTTGTTGTTGTTGTTGTTGTAAGGTGATTGCCCCAAACACTGAGCTACAGGACAGCACCAACATATACATTATGGGGGGGGGGGGGGGGGGGGGGGGCTCTGTGGCTGTTTGAGGGGGCACTATGTGCGTGGGGAGGGGGTGGGAGGTGTATGTCTGCATGAGGTGGGTTTATATGTGTGGAGGGTCTCTGCGCGTATGTTTCTAGCCTCCCTCTCTCTGAGTGTGTGTTGCGTGTCTCTCTCATTCTACATGTGTGTAACCCCCCTCTCTATGTATGTGTGTGACTTCCCCCCCTCCATATGTCTGTGTGTGTGTGTCTTCTATACTCTCTCTGTATGAGTATGTGTGCCTTACTCCATATGTGTGTATGTCTCCCGCTCATCTCTCTATATGAGTGTATTTCTCCCTCTCTGTATATATGTCTGTATATATGGGTGTCTCCCCTGTCTCTGTATGTGTGTGATCCCACCTCTCTCTGTGTGCATGTGTGCCTCCCCCTCTCTGTACGAGTATGTTTCTCGCCCCCTCTCTCTGCATGTGTCTCCCCCCACACCATTCATTCTTTGTGTGTGTCTCCCACCCCCCTCACTGTACGTGTGTGTGTGTCTATCCCCCTCTCTCTCTATGTATGTGTGTCTATAGCTCTCTCTCTATGTGTGTGTGTCCTCCCCCTCTCTCTGTGCATATGTTTGTCTCCCCTCTTTTTATGAGTATATTTCTTGCCGCCTCTCTCTGTATATATGTGTGTGTTTCTCTCAGTATGTTTGTCTCACCCCTCTTTCTATGTGTGTGTATATGTATGTCTCCCACCCCCTCTCTCTCTGTATACGTGTGTTTCTCCCCCTCTGTATGTCTGTGTGCATCTCTCGCTCCATATGTATGAATGTCTCCACTCTCTATATATATTTATGTCTACCACCTTCCACTCTCTCTGTATTGGTGTGTTTCTCCCCACATCCTCTTTCTCTGTATGTGTGTGTCTCTCTCTCCCACTCAGTATGTGTGCGAGTGTCTCGATCCCCACCCCACCCCCTCCCACCCTCTCTCTCTGTTTGCATTCCTTTCCCAGTGTTTATAGGGCTGTGAAAGTGTGCGTATCTCTCTCTGTATGTGAGGCTGCCAGTGTATTTGTGTGTGTGTATCTCACTGTGTATGTGAGGCTGCGAGTGTATTTGTGTGTGTGTGTCTCTCTGTATGTGAGGCTGCCAGTGTATTTGTGTGTGTGTATCTCACTGTGTATGTGAGGCTGCGAGTGTATTTGTGTGTGTGTGTCTCTCTGTATGTGAGGCTGCCAGTGTATTTGTGTATGTGTCTCTCTGTATGTGAGGCTGCCAGTGTATTTGTGTGTGTGTCTCTCTCTGTATGTGAGGCTGCCAGTGTATTTGTGTGTGTGTCTCTCTATATGTGAGGCTGCCAGTGTATTTGTGTGTGTGTGTGTGTGTCTCACTCCCTCGGGTGTGTTTGTGTGTCCCAGAGACACAGTGTGTCTCACTCGGTGTGTATATCTCAGACTCTCTCTCACTCTATCCTCTATCTCATTCTGTGAGTGTATCTCTCTCTCACACCCCCGCCCCCCCTTCTCTCCATCTGTGTGTGTGTATCTCAGGCTGCAGAGAGCTCTCTCTCTGACTCTCTCTTCCCTTCTCTATGTCTCTCACCTTCTCTCGCTCTCTCTGTGTGTCAGTGTATCACAGGCAGCAGACAGGTCTCTATATATCCCTCTCGCATATCCCCCCCTCAACCACCTCTCCCTCTCACCTACTCCCTCTCTCTGTTTGAGTGTATCTCAGGCTGCCAACAGATCTCTCTCTCTGTATCTCAAGGTGTGGAAATATCTCTCTTACACGCCTTCTCTCTCTCTCTCTCTCTCTGTATCTCAGGCTGTAGAGATCTCGCTCACTCTCTCGCTCATCTTCTCCCTCTCTCTGTGTGAGGTCATTTCAGCTACAGCGAGGTCTCTCTCTCTCTCTCTCTCTCTCAGTGTATCTCAGGCTGTACAAATATCTGCATCTCACACACACACACACACACATGTCTCTCTCTGTTTGTATCACAGACTGTAGAGTTCTCTCTCTCTCTCTCTGTGAATCCCAGGCTGTAATAACATCTCTCTCTCCCACCTTCTCTCTCTCTGTGAGGGCACCTCAGGCTACAGTGGTCTCTCTCTCTCTCTCGCTCTGTGTGAGTGTATCTCAGGCTAGACACAGGACTCTCTCTCTCAGTCGCTCTCTCACCTTCATTCTCTCTCTCTCTCGGGTGACAGGGAGGGGGGCGAGGGAGAGACAGGGGGAGAGAGACAGGGACAGGGAGGGGGGAGTAGAGAGAGACAGGGGGAGAGGGGGAAAGAGACAGTGGGACAGGGAGAGAGGGGGTGAGAGTGAGGCAGTAGGAGAGACAGGGGGACAGGGAGCGAGATGGGGGGGGGGAGAGATAGTGACAGGGGGAGAGACAGGGGGACAGGAAGCGAGATGGGGGGGGAGAGATAGTGACAGGGGGAGAGGGGGAGTGACAGGGGGACAGGGAGGGAGGGTGGGAGGAGGGAGGGGGTGAATGACAGGGGGACATGGAGGGAGGGTGGGGGAGAGAGAGAGAGGGGTGGGAGGGGATGGGGGGGCAGAGAGAGACAGGGGAACAGGGGGAGAGAGAACGGGGGACAGAGATGGAGGGTTGGAGAGAGAGAGTGGGAATGTGATAACATACAGTATATATGACAGACAGACGGACAGATAGATAGATAATAATAATCCTTGCATAGATAGATTGATGGGGGGGAGGGGGGGGGGCTGTGAGAGAGGAGAGAGACACAGACAGAGAGACACAGACAGCGAGCGAGATGGAGAGAGTGAGTGTGAGAGACACACAGAGAGATATTTACCTCCTGAGGAGATAAGCCAACACCTGTCCCTCTTTCTCCCCTGTCACACTCTCTCCCCTGTCCATCTCTCTGTCCCTCTCTCCCCTCTCTCTGTCCCTCTCGCCACACTCTCTGTCTCTCTCTCTCTCCTGTTACACACACTCTCGTCGCATCGAGGACCAACCAAAATGGCGACCTCGAACCATCGGTAGCGACACTTTGTGGAGGAGATGAGCATTCCAGTTCTCTTTTCAGTTCAGTGGTCAACCCTCTCCTGCCTCCCGCCCTTCCGTGACGTCAGCACGTCAACCCTCTCGTGTCAGTGTTTCAAGCGGATGATTGGTGCTGCATGTTTGAGAGCACAGCGATCGCTCACCATGGTAACAGGGGACAGACAGACACCGTCACCGCGCGGGCGCCGAGTTCAAAATCATAACCGTCAGCCTCGCGCCCACACAGAGACAGACGGCACTGCGCAGGCGTCGATTTTTAAAAAACGAACAATACCCATTAGCCACGTGATGCGGCAGGCGTCGAGCGGGAAAACAACGAGCCCAGTGACGCCACTAGAAAGGCGCCCAGTTCAAAATAATAACCGTTAGCCTCGCGCTCAGACAGATAGGCGCAGAGAGACAGGCAGACACAGACAGACACAGAGAGACAGACAGACACAGAGAGACAGAAAGACACAGAGAAACAGGCAGACACAGAGACAAAGACAGGCACAGAGAGACAGACAGACACAGAGAGACAGGCAGACACTGAGAGACACAGAGATAAAGACAAACACAGAGAGACAGATAGACACAGAGAGACAGGCAGACACGGAGACAAAGACAGACACAGAGAGACAGGCAGACACAGAGAGACAGGCAGACAGACAGACAGACAGAGCAGTCAAAGAGACTCAGAGCGATGTCAGCTTTATTACCAAATGTAAGCTTTATTATTATTACCATAATCCCGACGTCAAAAGCGCTCTATCAATGTAATTGTGGTCATATTTGTTTATTTCTTATTCTATTGCATATCTATATATACGCTTTGATTATTTGAGATGTCTAAAAGCCATGTTAAGTCGCACATCACCCACATCAAATTACTAAGTTATTCAATTCCCGTCAAAAACTCTCATCCCAATCCTGAGAGAAAAGCCCAGCCCCCCCCCCCCCCCCCCCCCAGCCTGGTGGGAATCACAGTCTAACACAGTTTCCCGGCTCAGGATTCCCCTCCACATTAAACTGTCTCCCGGCAGATTCTCAGCGGCTGAGAGTTTTTCCCGCCGTCATTGAAACAGGGACTGAAGTAAGGATAGAGTTTCTCAGTGAAGGTTTGTGTGAAAGTGTGGAGATGAGACATGTTGTCAGCGTTGTAAACTATCACCTGTCCCCCCTCATAGTCCAGGTAAACTCCCAGCTTCCCGGGTCTCTCTCTCTCTCTCAGGGACAGGCGGGTGGGAGGGGAGGTACCAGCTGAATATTCATCCCCGTTTCTCAGACACACAGCCCAGATCCCATCCTCTGGTGTTGCTGTGATGTCCCCTTTCCTGTTGACAGACTCTTTGGCCAATCCCACAGCCCAGTCTGTCTTGTTGGCCACCTGCACCTCCCAGTAATGTCTCCCTGATGTGAAGCCCTCAGACCCCAGGACACAGGGACAGGGATCAAACCTCTTCGGGGAGTCTGGGAGCTGCTGCCGTTTGTCTCCGTGTCTCACACTGGTCAGGTCCTCAGACAGGATGCGCCAGGGATGGGCTGTGTCAGGATCCAGAGTCAGAGAGGCCGGATAGTAGACAGAGGGAGAGAGAGAGAGACAGAGAGTTTAACACTGAGCACTGCCATGGGTTGATGTGAATATTGTGGTTCCTGTCAGAGCTTACTTGCACAGCTAAGAATCCTTTTTATTTCTGGAAACAAGAAGCAAGTAGAGGTTGTCACGTCTCTGATCCAGGTCTCTTTATGACTCAGTGAGGACACAGAAAGACTCTGTCCTCACACTGACTGCTAATTGGTCATGATTAGTCGATTGCCCACAGGATAACGTGTGAGAAACCAGCGATAGATAAAGGGAAAGCTTCTGTACAAATTGTGGAGGTTTCGTGGAATAACAGTAGCATATGAAAGGGCTGTGAATAATGTCGCTTGAGGAGAATAAGGGAAGGTCTTAGTGCAATGCGACCAGGGAATGGGAGATTTCTGATCTGATGCAAACACAGTAAGGAGCACGGATGGTGAGAGGAGGGAATATTAGCAAACAGCAACGCTAACGTAATTACCAATAATACATTAACCAAATCAGTTGAAGGAGTAAATGAAAGCAATGAGAGTAGAGAGAATGAACTGTCAATGGAGAAGTAATCAAGCAGATTAAACAGTGGATGAACAGTGGATAGATGCCAACTAAACATTACCAGAAGACTGAATGGGGTTGGTGCTGGAATTGATATCAGATTTTACAAAAAGTCGTATAAAAGTGGAGGTAGAAACAGAAACAGTTTACAAGAATAATTTCAGTGAGAATGAGGCAGTAACATACATAAACGGGTATAGGTGTGGAGGAAGGCGGTATACAAAGCTGTGAAGATTGTTGAGTTTCTATATATTTCGCTTTGAGTCTCTTTGGATAACTCTCTCTCTTGCTCACTCTCTGCTCACAGTTACTGAACACATCTGTCCCATCTCACCGTGTGGTCTCACTTCATTCGTTTGGCTGAGATTGTGTTAGACGGGTTATGGCCAATATTGAGCTGATATGATGAAACACATGACAATAGGATGTAATGTTGCTTACCCAGTCTTACCTGCAGGGCTGGTGAATAGAATAGTGACTGCAGAAATGTCTTAGAACAGTGATGAACCGATTGTGAGACTGCTTTATGATGATGGAAAGTTAGAAATCTACAGCTTGAAAAAATTTACAAACTGCAACCATATAACTCAAAAGTTCACAGACAGTCAAAGTTTGATATTCACATTCTTTGGTTGTATAAATGTCTGTGTTTTGTATCAGCATTTATATCCAGTTACAAATGTCTTCCAATATATAAAGTGAGATATACCGAGAAAGATGAAGGCCGATGCACAATATATATGTATGTCTTTACCATACATATATTCCTCCAGTTCAATGATTTAGAGCACTCTCATCGCAAGTGAGAGATTTATAGAATTTTAGAATTAAATTTGGGTTTGATTCATTTGAGGGCAAAACCTCGGGCAAGTTCCTTTCGTCCACAGGCCTCTTTGTATGTAGCATTATCTAGGGACCTGGTTGATATTCCATTGGTGTATCATTTTTCTGTTGGTAACTAATAACTACTAATAATCCTTGCATGTGATAAAGCGCTTTTCACTTTTTATAGACTGTGTACCAAAGCACTTCACAGCATATACTAAATATCTATGAGTGAAACATGGAAGTCAATTGCACACAATGGTGTTCCGCACAACGTCGTGGATAGGAATGAGCGGTATTGTTTGAGGAATTATTGTCTGGCATAAGGAGGAACAAAATTTGCCCAAGATTGCGCCCTGCCTATAATCGAATCCAGGTCTATCACTTATATGGTGAGTGCTCTTACCACTGAGATGCATAACTCCACAAAACCTTCCAATAGCACTCACCTACCACACAACCCTCACATCCATAACAGCACATAAGCCCCACAACCCTTACCAGCATTAATCTTATCCTGCGTATCTTCTGACTCCTCCTGGAATTCTTGTCTCAGTGAACGTTGCTGCTCCTGCAGTATACCAGCTACGTTCTGCTCCAGCGACTTCTTCAATTCTTCTATAGAAACTTCAAGGTGATGGAACTTTTCCTTTCCCAGTCGCTGCTCCTCAATCAGCTTTTGGTGACCTTGAGCTTCCTCCTCCCAAAGTCTCTCCAACTGATCAATTTTCTCGCTTTGGGCTAGAAAGTGGAAACATGTAAAAAACAGTTTATTTATGAGTGTCCAACAGTGTGATGAAGAAAACACGAGTCACACAGGAGGGTGGCAACCGCACCTCACACCATTCCGAGCCCCAGGAGTCCCCCTCAATCTATACAGCTCTGTCATATCACACCTTGAGGTAGGAAGGTGAACTGATTGTGGGATGGACTTACAAACGTTGGGGGCATGGAGGGGAAAAAGTAGAGTGGGGTTTCAGCTGGAGGTTAAAAAGTAGAACAGCCAATCATATGCTCCTCCACCAACTGTGCTCCACCATCCATCTCAGTGGGACTACACTCTCTTGGTTCGAGTCCTACCTCAGAAACCTCCAGCATTAGATCTCTGCTAAATATTTCCCTTCTCATTTCCACCCAATCACGTGCGAAGAAATTGGCATTGAAGTGAACAATTTATTTAAATTTTGTGTCTTGCAGGATTATTATCAGGCGTATGGTGCAAGGAAACTAACTTGTCCAACATTTTACGGTTGCAAGGAATCAAGCCCAGGTTTCTCGCTTGTGAAGTGAGTACTCAAAATATATAATTGTTAAAAACAAATAATAATTGTAATTTGGTGACTCAATCCACGGCTGTTAGCGGGGATACTGCTGAACACACTAGGTTGCCATCTTTGACCTCATAATAGGTGGTCAATTCCCTTGATAGGATATTCTGTGAAGAGCGTTGAGACGTCTAGGAGTTGTGATAAGGCGCTGTGTAAAAGGATTATTATTTTTATTCTTATGTATGAGGGAAAAGGGTCATTCCCACCATCAAATCCCTAGTTGATCTATACAGAGTACGAACGGAAATAGAATGAACTTGTTATTAGATTATCCACTGTCCCACAGATTACCATAAATGTTTACATTCTATACTGTAGCCAAGTTTCTAAAACGTAAGTTTTTACGTTAAGACAAACAGTGATGTGTGACAGGTGATGATGAGATTTTATTGATGGGAACGTACCTGTGATCTCTCGGTTCTGTGTGACACAGTAGCCAATAAGAACACTCAGCACCAGTACAGCAATTCCTAGGAACAGGAAGGAAGCCACCGAACACACTGGCTCTTTGGGAAGAATCTGGCCTGTCAGAAAGTGTACATAATCTGTAGACATGTATACTTATATCCGGAAGCATTTGTTTACCCTGCTGTGATGTGTCGCACATAACACAATCCTCTCAAACGACCACGTTCATCCTCCCCTCAATGATAATGTGACATATCACTGTCCCATCAATGTATTTTATAGACATTGATGGGAGTGAGGAAATCACGACATTTTCATCTCAGGGTTCAGGCAGATATTGTAACCCACACCCACTTTTCATTGTGAGAATCTACCACCGTGTTGAACTAAGGGCTTCAATTAACCATAATACTCACCTCAATAATTGACAATATCTGACACATTTCATAATCCTTGGATTTTAAACAGTCTCTTAGCACCTAAGTGAGCATAGAGTTCCACAGCATATATTGCAAAGGGTATTATGTGTGTATTATGAGGGAGAAACCCAGCAGCCAATGCTGCAGAGCAGCGTCTCACAAACAGTC